>VZSZ01006514.1:363811-385810 GCA_013398815.1 Ibidorhyncha struthersii | reverse complement strand
GCCATTTTGTCTATACTACACTTAATCCTGAACTCTAGCTTGTCTTTTGAAAGGGAAAACTACCTTATATACTTATGTTCCCAGAGAAGAACACAGAGCATGTAGGATGTGAGCCTTAAATGGACCTCCTTATTCAGCAATTCCAGTCCCCTCCTATCAGCAGCACCATGTCATATAATCTCCTTGGTAATTTCTTGCCCCTGCTACTAATTAAAAGGCCATTCTGAAGTCTGACTCCTTCAATGGCAAGGAACCTTCTTCTAACTTCCAACCTAAAATTTATTCACGACCAGGTAAACCCATTCATTCTTGTACCTGTCCTTTGGATTAAGTAGCTCATGTCTTTTCCCTCCCTGTTTTACCTACCTCCATGTTCTTTGATGTATTCATAGACAGCACTCTGATCCCACCTAGCTTCATTTTCCTAAGTTAAATGAGCATTCTTTTTTCAGTCTCTTCTCATAAAACAGGCTTTTCATTAACCTCATAGCAATTCTGTGTACCTGTTTCATTTTGAGTTCATCTTTCTCAAACATGGCTGAACAAACCTGTACCCTGTGTTTGAGATGAAGTCTGACCATTATGATGCACTACTGAACTAACCCTATTCACTGTCAAGTGGAGATACTTCATTTGCCAAACTCCAGGGCTGTGTGCTTGCTCCCCCCACAGCTGGCTGTATTCTGAAGTGATTGACTAACATGCAAATCTTTCTCTTCCTCTACCATTTCCATCTCATGGCCTCAGCAATAGAAAATAAAATTTCTATAAACAGAAAACAGAAAAAATAAAATATCCACAAAATCTCTTTCTGTTATTAGCCCTTCACTGTGTTCTCTTAGAAACCAGTAACAGTTAAAAAAAAAAAGGCAAATTTAATGTTAATAACTAAACTCTTGGTGCATTCACTGCCCAACATCCCCTATTCCACACATACATAATAGTAAATGATTCCATATATTTATATTTCTAGTATCAGAATGCAAAAAGTCTAAGGCTTAGAATGTTTTACTTTCCAACCAACCTGGGTCCTTCAGCGTATCAGTTAGAAAAAACACCAACCAGAACAAAACCGCTCTCTTGATTCTGTAAGCCACCATGTTCTCTTTTGGAATTAACTATCAACTAAGTATTAAACAGGATTTGCCCATTTCACTGCCTACAATGACCCAACAGAGTCCTTAATTAGGAGACCCTAATTTTCTGAAAGTTTTTTTCTGGCAATATTACAGCTCTGAAAGAGAGAAAGTAAGTTTCACATGTATCTATTTCCATCATTTCCATAACCCACTTGCCCAAAGGCAGCTACTAGGTTAGCAGCACCCTCACAGACATTTTATCCAGCAAAGCAGCCAACCGGTGTTAGTGCTCCTCCCAAAGCATGTCTGTTTCTCAAACATCTTGGGATATATTTATCATTATTTGCAGCCGTGAGCTTGGCTGCATGACCTGCAAATGGCTCAAGCTTAATTTCCGCATGCAGGCTACAGGTATCACTAAAACTAACAATGGGAAAAGAAACCATCGCTAAATTGTCACACTGAACGCATGTGGGGCATGGGCATTTGGGGGTTGTGTGTGTGTGTGTGGGGGGGGTGGAATAGCACTTTGTTGGGTCGTTTGTAAGCTAAATCAAGCACCGTAACTGACACACAGAGCGAAGCAATTTTATCCTAGCAGAAGAACTGATGCAGGTTTCTTTCATCTCAGAGCAATGAATGAGACAAGCAGCAAATTGTACCCACAACTAGAATCTGTCAGTCACCATTGATTTCCTGTACTCCTCGGGCAGCACCGCTGTGGCCAGCGTGAGATTGCACGGTAACAACCTGACCCCGTTATGTCAAATAGAAAATCTAGCTGGTGGGCTGCTCTCAAGTTTGCAGCCAAACGAAACTTCTCAGTGCCTCTCTGCACCGATACTATTCATTTTTGGTTTACTCAGACATCGGGTTTGTACACCCAGAGAAGGCAAGGAAACTGCCACGTAAATTAGGGATATGCAGTTGTACAGATTTTGAAAACATAAAGCAATTTCTTAAAATTATAATAAATAATATTAAAGCTCTCTGCATGTAAAGGGTGATTTGTTAAAAATATAATCTCTGAGAAAAAAACCTTTTCATTTTGTCAGTGATTCACAGATATCTCAATAATAAAACCTGCATGCTATTTAGTAGTGATGTAATTGGGAGGTAATTGTTAATATTTCACAGACGCTGCAGAACATTCAGTCCTGCTTCTTCATAAACAAATTAAGAATGAGCAAACTGACTAAGAACAGGAATACAAATATTCATTCTCATTAGCAATAGTAAGTAAGGTCTGAGCATGAATGCGATGTCTTTGCTATGAGAACTCCTCCTGTCTAGAGAAAAGTTAGCAAAAAAATTCTTTCCTCTCTCTGACAAGTATTCGAGAACAGACAATTTTTTCTTTCTGTAATAATGGAGGTATCGGACAAAATCCAGAAGTCAGCTAATACACAGAGTGCTGTCCTGTTAAAAGCCTTCTAACATCAATTTAGCATCACTGAAATATCAAAACAATTCTCTAATTATTCCACAACTAAAATGATGAAAAAGAGGGAAAATAAAAGTGAATTAGAACAAACGATTCTAACCGAACACACACTCAGCAATGGACATGTTTACCGCCATCTCCCTTACAATGAAAAAACAGAACGTGAACTTCTACAAAAGCCTGTTGTAATCATCCAAAAACCCCCATAGTCTCACTGATTTTTAGCTCCCTGAAAAAGCTTTCCTCCACTCCCAGTACATTTTTGGCCAGAGACAGCACAAGCTATTTAGCACGTGAGGTAAATTATAAGCCAGGATGAAGCAGTGTGCACCAATTGGCTTATCCAAGTGTCATTCTACTAAGACTAACTAATTGCAACACAGTAGACTGATTTGATGACATTCCGTAGCATTGTGCTCACATATTACAGAAGTTGCATCAACTAACAGGTATTATTGAAGTCTTCATGTTATTTCTTTATTTTCTTACAACAGCATGCAGAGGCCACAATTAGTTTGTAGGAACCCACATATATACATAAGAAAACTAAGTGTCTTTAATAACTTAGAATTTAACTGAACTAGTCAAGCGGGGGTTCAGAAAGAAATCTCTTCAACAACACAGTAAGGATATAGAGATTTCTTGAACATCTGTGAAACAAGTGAAATCTGGAAGGAAATATCTATTTAGGCACTGTGAACACAAAACAGTGAGAACAGAATATCTGACAGACAGCACAAAGTATCCCTATGTATTGAAGTGGCTCAGTACCAAAAAAAAAAAAAGGAAAATAAAAGAATGAAGGAATTAGGCTTAACCTTCTCTTTTTGCCATGATAGCCTCTCTTATCTGTGGGCTTTCCGCTGCAATTTCAGTGGCTGCCCCCCAAGGATCAACAAAGTCCAGCAGCTTTCAGGTGGAGCTACAACACAGAGGGCAAGCAGAAAACAGATTTTTACTTTAAATACCCTATTCCCTGAGGCACTCCTGAGAAGACAACAACTATATTTATGATATTGTAGCCCTCCCTGAGCTCACCAGTTACATTCTATTCCCAGTGGAAATTTAATCACTGATTTTATGAAGTACAGGATCAGCCACAGAGCATCTCATCTCTACGTAATCTAAAAAGAAGCCCTGTAGACAGGTTTTCAAACAAAGAGCTTGTATGTCCTTGTCAGTGAGAGCCTTATTGTTTCAGTAACAGCTTAGTTCACATGTCCCTACAACCGTAGAGACCTCAGGTACTGGTGTGGTAGAAGCAGTTTCATTCAGTTTCAGGAAAGGCTCGATATAATCGAGTAACAGAGTGGTTGAGGTTGGAGGGGACCTTTGAATATTGTCTAGTCTAAGCACCCCCTGCTCAGTGCAGTGACATTTTCCTTCTTACAGTTCTTAGAAACCTCCCCTGATTGCTGTGACCTTTCAAAGACAGTCAAGAGTGGCTTTGAAATGACATCAACCAGCTTCCTCAGCAATTGTGGCTGTACCCTACCAAGTTCCATAGATTTATGTAAGTCTAGTTTATTTATGAGTTCCATAACATGATCCTCCTCCATCAAGGTAAAGTCTTCCCTGCTCCACACTTACCCACTGGTTTCAGGGACCTAGGATTCCTGAACATTAGTCTTACCAGTAAAGACTGGGGCAAAGATGGCATTGAGTACCGGTCTTTTGCATGCCTTTTGGTATAGCAAATACACTATGATCTGAGCGCTTTCTCTTAAGAAATTTTCTTCACAAGGACAGCTCACTCTAGAAAGAGCAGTCAAGCCATTCAGTAAGGCCTGGAAAAATTTGTGCAGGACAATACAAGCTGCATCTTTACTTTTAAATGAAACTCACTACGGAGTACTTAGCTGCTGCATCACTTTCCCTTTCAACATCTTTCCACACTAAGCGCTCTGGTCTTTTCAGCTGCTTTGTCCTGTCCTCTCAGTGGAGTAGTCTGTTGCTCATATCCTTGACCTGGCCTCTCGCTGATCTTCCTAGCTTGCAGGATATTGTCAGTGACTAATGACTATAGCAGTGCAATAAGAAAACAACAGGGAGGGGGAACAATGAAACCACCAGTCAGTCCTCCACCGGACAAGAGAGCGCAGCATTTGAAATGGTGGAGCTCCTCTGATCCTTCTCCCTACCAAATAGCTGCACCTCTTCAGCGTTACGGGCCATAAAATTTCCATTGCTCTGATTCTTCCCAGCCACTTTTCCCTCATATTTTATATGCGTGGATTTTTTTCTTTTGTGAATCCAATGCTAAAGGACCTGTGCCTGACTGATAGCCTAAGAGACTACAATCCCTTCTACTGGGGCTCCTGGCTTTTTACATGTATATGTACATGAAAAAAAAAATATACATACGTACGTTTAAACACACACATATATATGGTAAGCTTCAGAACCACATTTCCTTCCTCCCAACTCATCAGCATGCTTACAAGGAGCATTTCTGATGGCATGGGGTGCTTTACACTTACTTGTCCTCACCAAACTTAGTATTTTCCAGTTGAAATTTGTCAAAAATAGCAAAAGCCTAACTGAATTTTAGAGGTTTTATTAAAGGGGACATTGTCAACTATAAATGGAGCCTCCATTCATACAAACAAATGTTACAAGACAACAGACCTTTGCTTCCACCTGTCTGCACCATTCATTCAAGAAATAAAGAACAAAAGTCAAATGGAAGTAGAAATGGACTATTGACACTCCTTGAAGTCAATTATATAGTTGGGTGAACAGAGAGGTTTTGCAGTCAAATTAAAAAAAAAAAAAAAACACAGCTGGTAGGGTATAAGACAGCTAGGTTAGTTCAAGTCTTCAAATACTTATTTTGGATTGATCAGAAGTATTTTATTAACCACAAGTAGATGTCTATTTTTATCTGCAGTTCTGTCCTTTTATTTAACATTTTATCCTTCTCCTCTAAATCACCTTATAAGGGAAAACCCTCCAACATAAAACCCACTAAAATGAGAATTCAAAGTCACCTTCACCAATAATCACAAAATAATGTCATATGAACAACCCCCTCAGCAGCACAGCCAGTTCAGGCAGGTCCCTGATGCAATTGCACTCAAAGCTACTTTTTCTGCTTCTCACACCCGTTCCCTGATCCACTACATTTGCATGGCTCGTTTTCATTCACTAAAACTGGCAGCATTTCTCAGATTTGCCCCTGGAATCAAGGCTTTAGCTCTGCCAAAACACAGCTTCCATAGAGATGCATCATCCTCTACATTCTAACCTCCGCTTTTTTGATTTGCACTAAATATAGCAGTTTTGCATAGAGTAGTGTACTATGACAATTTTTACACCATCTCTTGTCTTAACACCATCTTTTGTCCTCTTCTACCTGTCATAATCTATGGGCTGAATATGTTCTATAGGAAAGACGTTTTCTTCACAATTTATCTGCATAGACCCTTTCTTAAGTCCGTGTTCCTCAAGTTACGATTCCCTAAAGAAACTTTCCCACAAATAACAGAATGCTATGTTCTTCCCAAAATATAAAGTTAGAGATGGAAAAAAATTAATCACTCTTTGGTCCAACAGATTTAATTTTTTCCAAATCATGCCAGAATTCTCTACCTCTTCTTCATGTGAAGTCTTCTGATACCCTGACTCTCCAGCTCCTCATAAATCTTTCCTCTTGTTGTTTATTTTCCGCAAGGTTCTCCTGGATAAGCTCAGGATATGGAAGACTACCTGGTTTAGCCCCCTTTCTTGCCAGCGTTAGTCTTAACAAGGCCTCCATGGGAATTAGTTCTCCTTAATTACAGTGCCACAGACACAGGGAGGGAGAGCTGCACATCACAACAATCATAGAAACAATCGGCACTTTCAAGGGCTCATCTTTGTGCATATATTAATTTTGTTTTCTTATAAAACAGCTTGAAACACAGTTTTGAAACTCAGCCTTTTTTTTCACCCCAAGGAACAACCACTAGACCTGTAAGGCGTTTTACACAACACAGTCCCTTTTCCTCAGAATTTTAAACTAATTCGACTTCTGAAATTTCAACTCCTAAGAATTTTACCACTTAAGAAAAGGTGGCACAGATGAGCTTACTCATTATCTGAGCTCCCACAAATCAGTCCAAATAAGTAATATTCCCTTTTTGGCTTAGAAATTTGCCTAATTTAATCATTTTCACAAATCAGACTGATGCGCTTAATTGATCTTTTTCACTTCTAATATTTTCCCTGTCATTATCCTGTACTTCTCTTCTGCCCTTTCCTGTCATCTCATCCTACAACAAGCCAGAAACATATTTTCTTTACAAGAAAAAAAATTCCATTCTATTATATCCCTGCATTTAAAATGGTTTCTAAGAAAAGGAGAAAGCAAACCTTGAATAAAACTCATATTGACAGAGAAGCGCAGCTAAGCCATGTATCGCATGCTGTTAGTTTTCTATAAGGCACCAGACATTAAAGCTGAACTTTTGCCTGGATGCTGTCATTTGAGCTAATCTATTTCTGCTAGGAAACATGTTGGCAGTGGCAGGTGAGGGTCTTTATGGTCTAACTGAAATAACAATATCCCCAGCAAGGCTTTAGAGAAAAGCCAAGTATTGACCACAAGAAAAAAGGGAGAAATAGCGGATTGTAAGAGCTGACAGGAAACCCAATTTCCCTTACCACTTAGTTCTGTATATGAAAAGGTCAGAACTACACTGCAGAATTGTTCCAAGCCTTTTATACAAAATAAATAAATAAAACAAACTGCTCTGGTTTTCCACCCTGCAAACATTTCAGCTCATTGTTGTAGGTAGATGAAAAATTTACTTGCATTTTTACTAGGAGACTTTCTGTTATACTTAAATGGTCCTTGACAGGGCCACCCATTATGGGACAGCCTTCCGCGGTTGACAACAAAAGGGGACACATATGAAGTAACTGGACCAAAACCTAATGAAACTTCTATCCAAACAAATCCTTTGTTCTGGTTCATTTAAGCACCACCCAAGCCTATAACGTGACAAGAGGCCCTTAACTTTTCCCCTGTGCTGGGGAGTGCCCTTCCTTATTTTAAGTGAATCTTAGGCTAGGTAATGTTTGGCCACACCTCCAAAACTACATCTTATTACTTGTTCATAACTATTAATAAAATTCCATCTATTAAATAGGAATTATTCTCTGTAGAACAACAATTTTTACCTTTCACTCTCTTCTGTTATACACCCAGCTCGAGTACAATCAATTAAGACAAGTCTACTCATATAAACGGGGCAGATATTGCTCAACAGTGTATGGTCTCTGTAAGCAAAGGAACTATACGCTTGTCAATAAGAGTTATGGAAAAGAGTAAAAAATTACCCAAAACTGCCTTGTAAAGCTAAGGAAAAAAAATATTTCAGTCCAGGTCTCCCCTCTTTTTTTTCTATTTTGGTTTGCTTGGGAGGAAGCGTTGTACTTTGAATGGAACCCATCATCTCCCTTCTCATTCTTTCCACATCAAATTAGTTTTTGTTTACATGTGTACATGTCTATCTACTAATAAAAAAATTAGATACATATACATAAATTAGTTACAACAGACACGTAATACACATATTTGTCTTTTTGTGTGGCAAAATTGCAGCTATTCGATTTGATGCATAATTTCTTTGTTTCACAATCCAGAGGGAGTGAAACAGCAGCAGTCGTTAGCCAGATTCAGAACAGCACATTTCAGTGCAAGCCCATTAGCTATCATTCCCTGGCAGGCCCCTGACTGGCAGGGGGGTGGGGGTTTACCAGAGCCTCTGCGATCCTCACAGTATTTCTCCAGGCTTTTCGTAAGAGCTATTTAAAAGGTAACTCCTAGAAAAGCCAGTCTTCATACTTCGCTGTTCCAGGTCTTTCAGTGCTTGTTGAAATTAAATGTAGCACTAAAAAGTTCCCTGACAGACCTGGTCATTCATTCCACAAGTTACACATACCTGTGGGAAACATTCTTTCTGAACTGGGCCGCCTGCCATTTGAAGAAGCAAACCATCTAATTACAAAAACGTAGAAAGAATTATTACCCTGAGAAAGAACATCAGTTTACCACAACACACATACTAGTTTTCTTAGCTGATTTCACTCTATGGCTACTCACTCAAGTTTTCACAGACACCATTTTTTTTTGTTTGTTTGTTTTGGGTTTTTTTAACATTAGGTTGATGCAGACATGACTGAGGAAAAAAAACAAGCGTCCTACAGTACTACTGTCAACTAGAGCATCTTTTGTGGAAAGTCATTTAACTTAAGCTTGGGCTGCTATCCCTGGTCTTCTAAGTCATAAAGAACAAATGAAATAAAGCTTAATGATCTTCTCTCTCAAAGGCCTCTAATTTTAAAAAGTCACGTGTATTTTAGACAGTCAAAACCTCTTTGTTTTCAGCCTCGTAATGATTGGTTTTCATATATGAATTAAATCTAGAGCCTTTCAAGAAACAGAACCTGAGATTACATTATACTTAAAGTATATTTAGATACCTTTATAGAGAGAGAGATACTAAAAGTTTTCAGCTACTTGAAATTCATAAAACTTAACTAATTTAATCCAAGCACTAAAACTGGTGGAGTAGGATCTAAATTTCAAAATCAATTTGTACTTCTCGTCTGTTAAATTTCACACATGAAGCAAGTTTTCCACTGTGGGCACTGGGAATATAATTCAAGTCATTTACATAATTCATATGCAACAAGGGATAGTCTTGTAAAAACACATGCACTGCAGGAGTGAAGTTTAAGGTCAGAAAGAGCAGATTTTTAAATTTGTTTCTTTCCCCACAGCTGTGTTTTATTTTTTTCCTACTTCAACAAAAAAAAACGAACAAAACCAGAAAGAAACATACATAGCATAATTACCACCCTGCCCAGAGATTCTCTCCTACCACTACACAGGACTGCTAAAGAAAGCCAAATACACAACAGGCACAGTTATTTATGTCTGCTCTTCTCCTTTCACATAACTTTTTCCAAAAATTTCCCCTGGAAATTTTCTTACTATGGCAGCTTCTTTGCAGCTAACCAAACACGTGTGGGTTAGGATATGACTGGACACCAAGTGCACGCTCCACTAACATCCTCGGTTTGCGGGAGCCAAAGCCACAGCTAAAGACAAGACCCTCTTCCTATTACATGGCGAAGGCTACCAGCACATAGAGAAGCATGCTGTTCCCAGTATAAGCATACTGAAGTTCCCAGTATAAATATTACGTACCCAGCTGGCTAAAGTGTGTCCCTGAGAAACCTTCTTCACCTAGCAGCTTGCTTCAAAGCCATCTCTCTAATCACGCTACCCAAACATCAATAGGAACTTTTGCTTCCTCCTCTCTTTTTTTTTTTTTTTTTTACCGACTTAGATCTGAAATAGCCAACTAGAAGTTTCTTTCTCTACTCATTTTGTTGTTTATGCTGTACTGTATTGCCTAAAACTGTTTAAGCAAACATTAATTCCCCTTTTCCTCGGTGTTTGTAGAGAATGAAAGCGACATTAGCTTCCACTGGAATTTCTCAATTACAGCCTATTTAGGAACCCTTCCTCTCTCCACCCAATTTTACAGAAATGTGTACACCATTATAAAATTAGTTAATCATAAATATTTGGCTATTGAAAACACTGCCCATTTTGCAGACTTCCTGCATGCACTGACACAGAGTGTTTGAAACTCTATCCCAGGGCTGCATTAATTATGCATTGCAACAGCTGCCATAGATCCAGTAGTGCCAGCTCTTTAGGATAGGCTTTGCTATCTGAATCACGAACACAGGAACGGCATCCTGACAGCACTGCGCCTCTAGCCCAAGCTGAGTACAGCCATTAGTTTTGATTCCAGCGCTGCTGCAGAATGCTCTTAAATCGGGATTTAGTCACGTTAGCACTTCTTCGATGACAAGAGCTTCACATCACGCTTCATCCTAAATTTTATCAGAAAATTGTGATGTTCCTACTGCTATAGCTGGGAATTTTCAGGGGTGCTACTCAGAAAGACAATGTTACAGGTGACAAAACAGGTGACAGGGTACTGTGTCATGCATCAGTCCAAAAGGAAAGTAGTAACCATACAGAAGAGCTTCATCATAAAGCCGCTTGCATATAAGGCAGAGAAGAAAGAAAGGACAAGGACAGGAACAGAGCTGGCACACCAACAGAACTGTTTAATAGAACGTTATGGAGGTGGAAGACATTTCTGGTTTTAACCAAAGTGATAAGCTTGAATAAGATGGAGGGCACAGGAGATGAATGTTACATACAGTGTCTGGCAAGCAACAAAACAACTACTTTTCATTAGTGACATGCAAAATACTTGAGGTGAAATACACCTTGGAGACAGTCAACTGTATTTATTATATGCATCTTCCTTATATTTTAGTCCTCCTGCAAGGTGCTGTGATCTACAGTGACAACAGTCTAGGTAGAGGCCCTCGTACATACCAACCAGAAGGTTTCAGAATAAAGAGCTCTAAAAATAAACTTTCAGAGTTCCCAAGCACTTTGTTTTTAGAGTCCACATTAAATTCTTATGTCACGTACATAAAAAAGGAGAGGTTTAGTAGAAAAAGGAGAAAAACCTCAAGAATAACACCTGCAAGAACACAAAAGAAATCTCAAATTTGTCAGCTGTCTGATCTCTGTAATCCACATAACAACAACATTCTGTCCTCAGCTACTACCTACCCTCTCCTCTTCAGCACTCTCCTTACTCAGGAGCCCCTTTCCAGAGTAGGACGCTCACCCTTACCTCCAAATAGCATCACACCCACAGCACTGCTTTCAAGAAAGAGGGTGGGCTTTTTTTTTTTAATTTTTTTTTAATTTTACACTTCCAGGGCATAAGTTCTAGAACAGCTATAGCTGATTTTCTTCCAGGGAATGTAAGCATTTAAAAGAAAGGCGTGCTGACTCTTAACTGCAACAAGGCATCAGAAAAAAGGATTTACTTTACAACAGTTACTCTACAATAACTTGTATTTACCTAAAACTTGTGCTCACACAGTTCATCTGTACTTCTCTTTCTGTGAAGTAATGCAGTCTGTTCTCCCACCAGCACCTCTCTCATGGAGCCAACTTCTCCTCAGCCTCTCAGCTCTCCATCACCATGCTCCTCTTGACCCAAGTCGTATGTGCTTAGGCAAATGGAGGGTGGAAAGATGCAGCTTCACGAATAGATGGAAGTAGCAACCTCCTGGTTATTCCCATATTCAGGTTACAACATTTATTTTTGTGAGCAAGAATGTCTAAGAGCCAGGAGTTGAACAGCGTTTTCTTTGAAAAGAGAAGTATTTAGGCTTTCATCCAAAAAAGCACTTAAGGATATATATAACTTCAATTATATCGACTTCAATGGGATTACTTGTAACTGTTCTGCTGGATTTGGGTGCTCATGGACTAAATTAATATATAGCCAGTATTGCTGAACTCATCTAATTACTGTGTGTTAATTAGTATGACAGACATTTCGGCATTTAAATGTCCAGGTTAGGACTTGCCAGTATCATAATTTTCATTGAACTGTTTAAGACAGACAGACCATAATCCTGCAACAGATTTTCTGATAGTAGATGAGCAGAAATGAGCTGACTATTGTTTACCATGCATTTAAAGTCTGAAATACCTAGAACTCTACACAGACCTTTCCTGAGATGCTTAAAAAGAAAATGACATTGACTGTGAAAGAATCTGTGCTTCCCTGACAGAGCATACGCACACACCCCAATAGTTCAGAAACAGGCGCTCTCACTAATTTTACATTTAAAAGTTCCCAATGAGCTAACAATTAACATTTCTAAAAACACTACAAGTACAAATTCAGAAACCAAAGGACGCACCTAGCAAAAAAGCATCTTTTAAAATATTTATTTTTGCTTCTTTGAAGAGTATGTTTTGTCAAAGGCAGGCTAATTAAAACCATTAATCAATTCCCACATATGAAGGGATAGAAAAGAGAACAAAAAAAGCAGTCTTGTTCTTTGGATTTATTAGGTGCCTGGATATTTACAACAGATAATTTTACATAAGACCACACGACAAGCAGATGCATCCCTCAAAACTCCATCCCAGACCTAGAAGCACTCAACAGTGCCAGAAGAGTGCTGTTACCAGCCTCCTGTTTCAGATGACCTGAACAAGCAGCAACTGAAAACCCTCTATTTTTTTTTCCTAGAAGTGTAGCATAACTGCAGTTATTTGTGTACTCTGAGAATTACTTCCATTCATATTATTTGATTGTTTCTTATGCTTCAGTCACTATCCCTCTCAGACTTACTGGTCAGAAACTAGTTATAGTCTGCTCATTAATTTAGGTTTGAATGAAATTCCAGAAGAGATACTGGAATATTTTTCCTTCTCTCTAGAATTAGATAAACTAGTTTCAAGAACCCTAGAAAAGCTAGGTGTAGAGTAAATCCAGTTAAGTAACTACTGCAAGTTTTGCAGCAGTAACACACTGAAGAGTTCAGCAACAACTAGACTATGTTCCGGTTCAGGCAACTACAGGATACCAGACACTTTAAAATGTTAAACTAGTTGAAGAGATATTAATTATACTTTTAAATATAAAAATTTATTCACACAGAGAAATGTTAACTGTCATAATAACCATCATACTCCTCACCTGTGCAATTCAGTCACTACAAATGGAATGCTTTTTCTTTAGCTACCAAGAACATTGCTGTATAATGTAGTCACTGCCATTGAAAGCCATTTTCATTTGTTTCTAATGATAAACTGAAGTTACTCTGAAAATCCAAACCTAGATGTGTTCATGATAACAAATTATATGATATTCTATGATTCTGTGATTTCTAAAAGCACAAGTGTATATAACGTGGTTTTCATTACTTATCAGAACCAGCAAAGTACGAACATGACTTAGCTTAGTTATTTTAAAACAATTAAGCCGCACTGTACTTTCTATCTGCTATTATACAAGAATTCAGCAATCTATTTTTATTTTCAGTACAGCAATACAAAAAGCTATACAAGAACACTACTGTATCTCCACCCCTGGGATGGAGCCCATGTGTCCCAGCTGTGGTGCCCCCATCACTGCATGCTGATCTCTCTTCCTGCCAGTTCCACTGAATCTGGCTCAGTGAGTTTGGGATGCACTACATATCACAGGTCAGGCTTTTTAGATTTGTTACTGATATATTACTGTGCTTATCGCAACAGTTGTCATAACAGGAAGCTTAAAACGCTTCTTACCATAAACGTGCCTGGAAACACTGCAGGCTCCGCTTTGGCTGCAGGTCAGCGCAGACGTACTTGCACTGACTTCAGACAGGTTAGTCTGAGAAGCAGCTTTACTCAAGTCTCAGTGCAATGACACCACTGTGGACATAGCAAGTGACTTAATTTTCCACATCTACTTTCAGAAGGGGCATTTGCACTACAAAGCTGATGTCCTGCAGGTACAAGGTTTCACTTTTGAAAGCTATTCAGTCACTAGAACTACCTTAAAAATCCCTGGGCTTTAGTACCTCGTTTAAACTTTTTCAGCGTTTTTAAAACAGAACCTGGTAATAACAACAAACTCAAACAATAACTTCATCCCAATCTAAAGCAATACATGAGATTCTCAGTTTCAGATATTACTGAAACATACCCCACAGATCACACTGTATTCAACATACAATCCAACTTTATGTATTTTTTTTCCAAACTTTTGCACTAATGGTCACTTTTCCTTTCTGAAAAGCACAGGTGCTGCCATGTCCGTGTTACCATGCTTGGCTCATTTTAATCACGGTGATTTCTTTGCAGCACCTTGCTGATTCCTTAAAACTGTCTCTTCACTAAAAAACCCCAGAGCCCCTCATTCAAGCACAAACATCCAGATACTGAACTTCCATTTTAGATGTCAGTCTCTTAAGTAAAAGGAACGAGGAAAGTTATAGACACACCTCGGATT
Organism: Ibidorhyncha struthersii; assembly: GCA_013398815.1. Classification (NCBI taxonomy): domain Eukaryota; kingdom Metazoa; phylum Chordata; class Aves; order Charadriiformes; family Charadriidae; genus Ibidorhyncha; species Ibidorhyncha struthersii. The sequence goes on along the minus strand of VZSZ01006514.1, from coordinate 371,396 downwards.
CCCTTCTGTTATACGGGGAGAGACTCAGACTGGAAGCCTGGACTAGAGGTTTTATAAGTGAAGTTTTCTTATGGATGAGACCATTACAAGGTTATGGTAACAAAAGGGATGTTACATGTGTTGATTTTGTCTTGCCAGGAGGGAGTATTATCTCACTTGAATATTCTAGCTTTCCTAGAATATTTTTTTTATTTTTTTTTAGAGTGTTTTTTCTAAGATGTCACAATGAATTAATACAGCACAAATAGGCAAACACTTGTGGTGAACAGCACTGCTGAAATGGGTCATCAGCAGGAATGATGGGCTCCTATCATAAGAATTGTCAAAGTTACATTATAGCTCCTGCAGGGAAGCTATTTTTGGAATGCAAGCTGTGATGACTGAGGAGCGGGGTTCTTCCCCTTACCCAAAGTCTCGACAATTGCTTAAGCCCTCTATACTACTACTAAGATCTCTTCCTTCGGAGCATCACCTATTGGCTACTACTAATGCAAGGATATTGGGGTGATGGCCAGCAGTCTGGTGTAACAGTTATTTAAATACCACTCAAAGCCATTGCTGATGTAATATTAAATTCACAAAGCTACAATTTTGCAAATAGTTAAAAGTGATGAAACAAATGGTGTTTTAGCAACAACATCAGTTCAGCTTACTCAGTAATCCACTGTGGTTCAGACTACATATTTAATGATATAAAGAGCTGTGCATTATATTAAACCAGATCAAAAAAAGAAAATAGAAAATGCTATATATTTTCTGAAAATCTGAGCCTGCTTTTACTTATCACGAGTCTATATAAAGTATTTACTTTCAACTTGGTATTAACAAGTTTAAGATTAATTGTTTGGTTACTAGCATTAACCCTCCTTAGATTTTCAGAGACAACCAATGTAACAGACCTTTAAAAGAAAAGAACGGATCCACGGCTTTTACTGACTAGCCTAAGTTCTACAGATTTGATCTGAGGACTTCTTTCATATGGCACTCATAACCTACAGAGCAAGTATCACTCCACTGGTTGATCCAAACAGCTTCGCTCGGCCTCTGACTCTCCAGAAGTAACACGTAGACAAACCTGCACTCAATGCAGAACTATCACTTCAAACCCCAATCCTGCAGAAACGTATAGTTAATACACTATTACTATTCTCTGCTGATAACACAGTGCTTGCTACATGTCATATTAATATATACAATCTGGCTTTACGCTAATTAGGTCATGTAAGGCCAACAGTAGTGGAAACAGTGTAAAACTGGAATATGAACAACAGAGTTTATGAAAATGGAAGAAAAACAGTTAATTTATATTTGTAAGGCATAACAATACAAGGCCTTCTGAACACTGTAAATCAACACCATTACTAACTCATCTCAGTCAGTTTCAATAGGAAAATAGAAGCAAAATATTTAATTTCCAGTGATGAGCTTTCTAAATCACCAGTGCCACACACACGTCTTTGTATAATGTATCTTGTAGAGATTAACCTGCACCATGATCAGAATGGTCTTGATCTCAGTTAAATGAATTCTTAAAGTACTTAAAATGTACTCCTTCATCACTGATATTTTTACAAGGTTGTCAAAGAGAAATATAATTTTTCATCCTGCTTTATTTCACGTTACTTCAAGATATAGTAATTAACAAGAGTCTTTAGATGCTGGCAAAACTGTCCCTTTTGAAGTTTCTACATAGCTGTCACCCTGGAGATAAAGGCAGATTATTCAATCTTGACATTATAATTGTGAATACAAGATAAAAGACTGGATTAGCAACTTCATAACTTCATGCCTAGAAAAAAAAAAAGATCACCATGAGGTAATTTTACTTCTAGTTTTGAGGGTTTAAGGAGTTCCTTGAGAATGAAGAGAGGGAGACTATCATGTCTTGAAAGGCTATGAAATGAGTTATATAGCCTTTTGAGCATTCCAGTAGAAAAATATTAAAATTATCTTTTATTTATAAAATTGTACGGTAATACTAGGGTAAGCAACTGACAGGAAAATTATTCCTATCTAAATGCGAGTACTTTTATGTGTTGCAGCTACATCTCTTCTCACAGAATTTTCTTTTCCTTCCTCCGTATAGAAACAACAGGAAATGTAGAACTGAGCACATCTGAGGACTGGTCGTAGCAACCCTGCACATGTAAGGCACTGCAAGAAGAAACAGACTGAAGACCAAAGAAGGCTGCATCCTACGACTATTAGGTCGTTTGTACAGTGGAGTTCATCTCCCACCAAATGCATCATGCCTTTCTCATAGAAAGCACAGCTAATGGAAACTTTGTGGCTGAGAATCTGAGCTGATCAGCAGGACAAATTAACTGCTAACCGTCTCCCAGATATCTTTCCAGTAGTTCAGTACATGCTAATGGAACAGCATAAGATCAAATTTCTTTGCCCATACAAATATTATTGATCATTTTGTAGAAAACAGGAAAATACATCAGGGAAATGACCTATCAGGACAGAATTCAGAGATAAAATTTAAGTGTTATCAAGAAACATTTCATGGACCTGCTAGTTAGAGGTCCCACAAAAAGAGTTGCAACCTCCCATTGCAACAGACTGCCGCACTGAGTGTGGTTCAGAATCTTACCGATGCAGAGTGTCACTATCAGCAAACATGAATAGCAGAATGAATCCAGCACGGCTAAACAGAAGGGTAAGGAAGCCTCTGTGAAGCAAGAAATCACTCAGAAAGCTGGGGCAGCGATCAATTTAAAAAATAATAAAAAAAAAAACACCCACAAAAAAAACCCAAACAAACAAACAAAAAAAACCCCAAAGCATTAAAAAGAGCGGTAAACTAAATCCAAGGTATACAAAAACCAAATTCAAGCAAAAATTATCAGGAAGACTCAGAACTGTTCATAAATCTTTCTTCAAACACAGAAAGAACATGAACACTACCACGTAAACTGTAGGAACACAAATACTATCAGATGATCTGCAGCCCAGCTGATGATCAGGACACAAATGAAGCTCTTGAAGATGCAGCAGAAAACCAAAATCATTTGTGTCAGTGCCGACCATGGAAAAGACTAGAGAGATTCCCATACTGTGGCCCTTATTTTCAGGGGAACCTGAAGGAACTTCAAAGGAGCATAAGAAAAAACTGGACAAGCTACCAAACTCCCAGAATTAGCTTATACTCAAGACAATAATTCAAGAGGAACTCAGGAAGGAAACAGTTTAATTATTAAAAATAACATCTAATAATATTGCTTAAAACTATTATAACACCTGAAGACTACTCAGTAGCAATTGTGACTCCAAAGAGGAGCCAGGGAGGTCCAAGCTCAGGGGAAAGCTGCACAAGGTCAGAGAGAAAAAACTCAACAAAAATCTATTGAAACAAAGTGAACATCCAAACAATAATGTCCAAACCAGTCAAATGATCAGAAAGTATAAGGAAAGTAGCACATCCATCTGTCTTGTTCTTGCTCATCCTAGGGCACCCACTTTTGGCTACTGTCAGAGATGAGATAGACTGCCTAAACACTCCATTAGTCAAAAACAGTGTGAGGTTCTAAAGTTTTAACAGTAACATATCCAGGTAGAATTAAATCCTCTTTTCCAGGAATTTTACAAAGTACATGTAACACAGAGACCAGACCACACAGACCAATAGCAATGCTGATGTATAATCGACTAGATTCAGTGAATGAAAGCCAGAAAACTTAATAAGCTTTGTATATACTTAATAAGCTCCTGAACCTCTATGCAATATTTATGACAAAGGAATAAGACTCGGAGTAAAAGTGATCATCTCCATGCCTGTTTGTACAAAACACTCATGGAGCTTCAGCATCTGATAAAGTCCCACAAACTTACCATCTGGTCAGAGCAGGTGGTATTTCATTCTTAGCTTATTTCAGTAAACGCCTCAGAAATGAAAACCCGGATAGAGAACAGAAAGAAACCCCCTCTTGGGACTCTTTATCCATTTGTGGCAGAGCAAAAATTGTATAGCTTGAGAAGTAGTCTTACGAGGAGCAGATGAGGGACTTGGGGTTGTTTAGTCTGAAGAGGAGGAGGCTGAGGGAAGACCGTATTGCTGTCTACAACTACTTGAAAGGAGGTTGTAGAGAGGTGGGCGTTGGTCTCTTCTCACAAATTACAATTGAGAAACAGGTTACAACATTAAGAAAGATTTCTACACTGAAAGGGTTATCAAAGACTGGAACAGGCTGCCCAGGCAAGTGATTGAATCGCCATCCTTGGATGTATTTAAAAAACACCTAGATACGGCGCTCAGGGACGTGGTTTAGATGCGGGCCTGGTAGAGTCAGATAATGGTTGGACTTGATGATCTTAAAGGTCTTTTCCAGCCATAGCGATTCTGTGATTCTCCTCGTGCTTGGCACTGCTGGGATACCACACTGTGTTTTCCAAGGATACAGGAGTGACTGCTCCTAGCACACTGCTAACTACCACTTACATTTAAAGAATTTAGACAGGACTAAAGGTGAAAGTAGAAAGAGTGGGACCTGAGTGGTGTCACTTGGTAAACTGATGTAATATCTCATTACATATTGCTAAGAGATTTTAGTTTGCAACCTTATAAACTCATTTAAGAGCCTCTGTGACAAAAGAAGTATTTCATTTTATCAAAATTAAAGATATTCCGTAAACGTGGCCTTGTTTAGCACAAAAGTAAGGAATTCCCACTTAAAAACTCATTTACCTTCTAGTTAAACGCAACAGTCCACATTAATTACAATCAAAACAGTGGTCTGAACTCAGGATTATCTCACTGCTTTTTAGTGGATGAATTAGAATTTGATCACTGTTAAGCTAAATCCAGAAGCGGGTTTTTTTTAAAAACTAGAAAATATACAAGTTATCTTCAAAACTATGGAAACTTAGGGAAGCTGTGTACTCTTTAAAACAAAATACACTTAGATGAAGTGTTTCAAGAGGAAAGTAAAAAATCCATAGTTCTGCTCAAATAAACGGGTATTCACTGGGCTATGATTGTTAAGGATACTTTTATCATAACAAAAAAACACTTGATAAAATTTGTTTTGAAGAGAAACATTTGGCATGAAATTTGACTGCATCTGTTTTTTGTTTTCTTTTCCTCCCCACACAGCTCAAGAGTTCATAAGAGTGATTTATATTTGGTTAATAAGATCTTTATGATACTGCACACTTAAAAAAATTGTCATTCTTTAAAAAGTGAGTCCATTTTTAAACTGAGCCTTTGTCCAACTAGTTAACAGAACAACTGCAGCACGCTAACCCTAATTTTTTTCTGCTTGGCTTTTCCTACATATTGATTGCCATGACACAAGCAATAAAGCAGACAAACTTTCTTGTAGCAGTGATGTTTAGTGCACATTTAAGGTGATGGGATTTTTTTATTTTTTTTAAACCTGCCAAATTAGTTCGTAATTCTGAAGTATAAAGTCTGAGAAAAATAGGTGTAGAATATGCATTTTTATTTTGCAAGTCTTTATTCAAGTCTCTCCTTCAGTAAAGATGCATTATGAACCTTTCTGCAATGAAATGATAGCCTTCTAGTCTACTGTATATAATGATAGAAGAACAGAACAACAGCAAGACAAGCCACAGGCAGTAGACACAGGGAAGGGGACTAAACCAAATATTTATCAGATTATGCAACTTTACTGAAAAGGTTTGGCAACTTTATGGCTCTGACCATCCCTCTTTAAAGTTAGCCCCTGAATCTGGCCCTTCCCAGTAACAGCACTGTACGCTCATTAAATGAATTTAAGTTGCAAATGTTAAAATAACCTCATTTAAATTGTAATTTGGATAGCTGGGGATCAAACAGTTTTGCAAGTCTACTGTGTCCACCACACAGACTGAGAAATGTGCAAACTTCATGTTTTACAAACTTCCTGATTTTTTTTCTCATTTCAAAGCCAGACCCAGATTTAACCTGTAGAAATACTCCACTGTTTGTAGCAAAACTAACTATGAAGGACCGACATCCTGTACAGTACTTGGGTACTGAAACAACAATGAAAGACCACCCCCAAAAAAATCACTTGTCCTCATCACCTGCCCTTCATTGCCATCCATCATTAGTCCTATATGCTGAACTGTAAGACTCAGACATTCTCAGTCCTTCATATCTACATCACTGTAACAACTTATGGAGCGTTGAAGCTGACAGCAGAACTCATTTGACTCCAGAACAGAGTTGTGTGGGTCAGATATTTGAATATACCCGCTCATTCTGTTTAAGTAAATGTTAAATGTCTAACTGATTTCTCAAAGTTCAGTATCACATATCTAATAATTCTTAAACCTCAATGAACTAATGTCTGTAATGTGTAACAGGCACTACTGTACCATTACTTAGCCACAAAGAAACAGCTAAGATTTATGAGTGACTACTTTAGATCTCAAAGATTGAAAAGCTCTGTAGGCTGCTGATGTCGGACGGTGACTGAGATGAGCGAAAGCCACACTGCATACAAACCACTGTCAGATCTGCTGTGAGATAATCTTCTACTGTCAGCGTCAACAAGAAGCCAAGAACCTGAACCAGGCTGGAGGCTCAGCTACCTCCTTTTCCCCACCAGCTCAGACGAGGCACATTTGCCAGGGTTAAAGGGGAATTCTGCAGTTCTGATGCCTCTGGTTTGTCTGTTCTGTCATCCATTGTTTACTTCACATTTCCGTGAATCTTGCGCATTTCAGTAGCATTAGTTTCCTTTCTAAAAATCCTGAAAAGGAAATTCACCCTCATGGCAGGAAAACTAGCAACATTATAACTTATGAATTTTTTTTACAGTAGCCTTACAAGGGAAGAGAAAAAAGGAATATCAGAAATGATGTACTGTTATAAAGTGTGTGTCCTAATTCTCTAGTATTCTTTGACTTGAAATATTAATGAAATTACTGGCAGGCAGTGGTGTATCTGTTACTGTCACATGATAGCATTCAACAGAAATGAATGTGATGACTTAACACTGTTTTTAAATGTTTTAAATATCTTCTTAAGAAGCAGGTGTCAAATTATAAAATCAATCAAAAAAATTGTGTTTTCCCTAAAGATTTATTAATATAAAAGCAAACACTTACAAGAACCTAATATGATTTCTGGGGCTTTTTTTTTTAAATTAAGATATTGTGGAAATGAAAAGATAAGTACTTCCAAATATGGAAGTACTTAGCATTTTAAAGTACTATACAGCCTGTGAAGAACCTCTCATCTCTAAGTGCATCATTCTTATCCACCAGGCTAACTCAAGCTGCTGCTATATTGGCAGCGAGTCTACAAAGACCAGGGGAAGCACTTCTACTTCAGTTAAAGATTCATGCTTGGGTTGTTGTTGATAGTTCTGATGAAAGTTGGGGTTTTTTTTGATTTTTTTTTCTTGTTTGTTTTTTTTTCTATTTAATATGTGGGAAGTGTACTTTGCAACCTAGCATAACCTAGGTTAATGCTAGGTTAAGAGCTAAATCTTTGAAAATTCAACACGTTATTTGAGAAGAAATTCTTCCTGGGAAAGTTTGCCCATAAAAGCAAAGTTTCCAATGATTTCAATTAGGTCAACAGTTCATTCTTACTTTTAACCTTAGTCTTGAAATGCATTCTTTTTTA
>VZSZ01006514.1:323650-363772 GCA_013398815.1 Ibidorhyncha struthersii | reverse complement strand
AAAAAAAAAAAAAGCAATATTCTGGAAAGCACCACAGTTTATCTGAATTCCCCCCTAAATAAGATTAAAGACGTGGGAGGAAGAGAAGAGTGAAAAGGACGCAGCAACATAACGATGTCATAGATTAATATAGTTACTTTCCGTACTCCATTTCTAAAAGAAACCAAAAGCCAGGTTTAACACCCAATTAAACCAGTTCAGTCCTTACTCTCATGCTCATGGGAGTGTAGTGCCCAAGGAAAAGACTCACACCAAGGCACCCTCATCACAACGACCAACATGCAGGTTGTAGCAATTCTTAAACTCCTGACAGATGAAGGTTCTCCATGCAACATATGAGGTAATCCATCAGGAGATGCAAGAGAGGGTAATTATGGAAGGTAAGGCCACAGGCCCGACTCCCAGCAAAGAAATTACCTGTTGCTCCTGTACCCAAGGGGCAGCTGTGTAGCTGGAGATGAGGGGCTGGGGTTTCATGTGCCAGGCCACATGCTCAGGAACATGAACAAATGAGGACAGCTGTGTATTTTCTCCTCACCATTGGTAAATCCTATTATCCTGAGGCTTTTGCTCCACTGTCACAATTTGCTTCCCAGAAGAGCTGACTTCAGAAGTTTAAACAGTCTCTGTGGTTCCCCATGAAAACTGAAGTAATTGGCAAAGTCAATTCCCTTTAGCCAGAAGAGGTTTTTGGAACACTTTTAGGAGAGGGGGGAAGGGGATCTTCCCATACCGCCAAAATATTTTGACATTTTCCAGATTAAAATAGGTCAGCTTTTCAGTTAGCAACAACCTTCTATCTTCAGTTGCAGAATTCGCCTTCCAATGCTTCTTGAAACAGAAGTGCTCTCCATTGTTCAGCTCTGTCCTTCTGCAGCTAATGGGATGACACTGGACTAATGCTGCTTGTTGTGGCCTCCAGCAGCCCCCATGCCAGCCAAGAAGTAGCAGCAAGCTCTGTCACCTCCCACAACACTCAACATACACTGACACACTAGAGGCTTATCTAGAAAAAGATTACTCTGATTGCATGTTGTATGGGGGGGGCTTCTGCCTGGGGAATCACCATCAGTGGAGAATCAGGAGTGTTTCAGCTCCTTCAGGATTGTAAAGGGACAGGAATAAGGAAAAGAAGTCTGATGCCGTGTTTTATTACTGCTCTGTAAAATAATCTGTGCTTGATCCACAAATAAGTCTGGCTCAAGTACCTTAAAAAGCCAAAATCAATTAAACCCCTGCACACCTGATATGCACCGCTTGCAAGTGTGCTGCACCCAAAATATTTGTGGAACAAATGGCAAGCAAAACGAAAATGGATATTTTGAAAGACCATTTCTATGCTGGACACATTGTAGGCAAGAAAATCCACCACCCCAACCCAGTTCCCATTTTTTGTTTTCATTGCTACTGCTTCTCTGTTCTACCACACCGATTTATGTTTTAATGAGCTATCCCAACACAGCAGAGGGCTGTCAGCAGCAATGTGCTGGAAAGGCCTCTCAGGGACTCCCAGGAGTTATTTTTTAAAATCCTGCCACCAAATAAAAGGGAATTGTAGATTTGTTAATTATTATCGGCAAAGTCCTGACGAGATATTGGGAGTGTTTTCCCTGCTTCTAATACAGCTTAGACATCTTGATAGTGTAAGAGGCATCCCTGCTGAAGATCACTTACTTCAGAGGCTTATAAAATTATATCCAAGAAATAATTTTTGGGAGGTAGGGGGTTGCTTTTGGAGAAAAACTGCTTCCATCACATGCGTGTTGTGCTTAAGATATTTCCCAAGGGAAGGGACGACTCCTCATCTTTCCACTGGTAATTACATAAATTCAGAACTATGCTGTATTGTTAGTACACTAAGTATAGTTCTCAACAACAAAATATAAATAAATCACTTTAAGAATGTCCTTTGCATGAAGTGCCTACAGGTTGCTATTGTTTTATTGCAAAAGCTAGAGGAATAGAAAACCCACTTTGGTTTGCCATTGAAATAAATTACTAGATACTTCTATTTCACCCAACCTATCTGTAGGCATATCCCTTCAAACATGTTTTTTCGAAGCTCAAGAGAGACTTCTGTGGTCCTGTTGTTGATATTAGTGGCATATCCACAAAATGCTAATTTTCAATTACTTTTTTGTTATTGGGTGCGTTCAATCACTAGGTCACCTCTGGTTATTTTGGTTGGGTTTTTTGTGTTTGTGCGTGTGTGTGGTTTACAGTATAACCATGTAGACTGGATACACGAACAGTGCCTTTACCTGGAAAGACTGTCAGTTTTCCTCCAGCAGCTGACCAAACTGCACTACGCTTTCATTCTAAGGTGCTTAAATACTTTATATTTTAAAGTACAGGCAGCTTCTAACGTCACAGAACTGTTCTGAGGAAGAACTCAACCAACTTATGACATGCCTACCATCACTGAAGAACTACATGACAGCATACATTAGAGATGTATTTAAAGTTTAAATCCAACATAGCCAGACAGATCTGGAAGTCCACATGCAAAAAAAGTTTGAGGACTGACCCAATAATGTAATCCAGTACATTAAAATAAGATGTCATTAGAAAGAGTAACCTCATAAGAGAGTAACATTAATCTTGAAGGCAGCCCAACAGTGTATGACTTGTCCTACACAGCTGCTCAAATGGGACAGGGAGCAGGAAGGCTTCCTCTTTCATCTCTCCCCAGCAGAGAAACTAATCAAAACTGCTGTCCTCACACTTGACAGGGCAGCCTGCATCAGTGCTTGTACAAAAGAGCATGACAGAGACATACGCTAAAAAAACAAAAAAAAAAAAAAAAAAACAAACAAAAAAAACACAAACACACACCCTCCTAGCTTCTGGAATTAACACAGGGATTTATTATAATAACACACTCTGGAAACAGGCACAAAGTATACCACTACCTATGGGAAGCAGGGGCCAGATCAGAGAACGTGAGAAAGTGGTTCCTCTTCACAGAACAAAAATAATGAATTAAGGAAATCAGTCCACACCTTTAAAGTGGATTACACCATGTGTACCCAGCCTGACATGCTCTGAACAACCCAGGAAGAAGCAATTCTCTTCCCCCGTACCTGTCCGAGATATCACATTGTCCATATACTGATGCTTAATGAAAATCTTTGGACAAAGACTGCCTGAGGCTAGAGCTGGCAATGGTGCAACTTCGCCAAGCACAAAGGGAGAAGGCCACACACTGCTCTCCCTGCTGAAGGCACAGCTACAGCCCAAAAGGCTGCTCTGATCACCCCTCTTGGAGCACCTAACTCAAGGTCTGGGTCTCTCCTGAGCCTCCTGTCCTGGGGCTATTCGTCTGTAGCTCCAGTTTAGCTCACTGTAGATATGCTAATATTGCTAAACCTGAGTGCTCCCACATGAAACTCTTCCACTCATAAGCATACTGTGTGCTTAAGTGCCATGAAAAAATATAAATTGTTCTCCTCAATCCCCAGCAGGTTCCTTAATGACTAAGCTCCACTAATTAGTAACAGCTGTTAATGATGTGAGCAGGTACAAACCTAACCTCTTCAATTAATGCATGAGATTCTTTGAATGAAAAAATATACAAAGGGAAGCTGTTAAGTTAAAAAAAAAATCAAATCAGAAAAGCAACATTCAGAGGTCAATACTTTTGTTGCTGAGATCATATTATTTCTTCCAAACCAAGAAATATCAGTCTTTATCAAATGTAGACTATATTTGTACTGAAACCTTACAATTTTTGTTCAGGTTATGCAAACTGAAAGCCGGCCCATTGTGTCACAAAACTAATTCATCCCTTCTTAATAAATGAACAAAGCAAGATACAGAATATATACAATAATCCCAATCTGGAGCAACACTGTTAATGGTTGATTTACTGCATAATTACGTATTTGGAAAAATTATGGTTTATAACATGTGTTGTTTGGAAGGCTTGACTTGAAAGAGAAAAACTCCTCTGTAACCACAGACCATCGTAAAAATCAGAGCATGGTCACCATTTCCATTTCAGTTATTTTGCTGCTAAATTGTACTTTGATTTGCTTCAACACTATAGTAATCTCAGTTTGTAATTACAGAAACTTTCTCCCTACATTTTTCATGTGTTGGCTGACAATTTAAGTCTACAGCCAAAAAAAGAGAAAATTCATAATCCTTCTTTACAGAAGCTGAAAATTTTAAGAGCTCTTTTTTCACCCAAATCTGATCTGACAGTATTCCAAATACTGCAGTCATCAACACACCTACACCTGTTTTCATTTTCTATGGTGCTGGTGAAAACCTAAAGTTTCATGATTATTTACTTTACAGAGAATCACTGCACAAGCAGATCTATAACTATCTTGAAATGCCCTTCCTAAGACTGACATTAAATGATTCTTCCCACTCTTCTACTAGTCAGGCACCACTACGAGTCTCCTGGTTCCCAGTAGTGAAAGAAAGTTAAATCAGAGACTACCATTAACGTCATCAGAAGTAGTAGATTTTTCATCCAAAGTGTTAAATTGCCAATTAAAAGGAAAATATTCAAATGAATACTCAATACAAACAGTTTGCCTTCTAACTATATTCTAAAACTGATCCATAGAAATACAGTGCAAAGTGTTCTTAAATATAAAGTGTTATGGAAATCAGCCTGTTATTACAGAAGCCATAAAGGAGGAGGGAAAGAGAATGAGAGAAGGGGAATACATTCACTAAGGTACTTACAAAATGTTTGCCTAACCCTAATTATCATCATCTTTCATACTGTAGATAGAGTTGTGCAGAAACCCAGTTAGAGCTCTTAGAGATCCTTCTGGGATTCTCAGTGATGAAGTGGCAGGTAGGGAGAGATAGCTAGGGACTAAGAGTTATATATTTACATATTGGCCTTAAGGATCCCCATTTTCAAATTCTTTATCCCACGCAGTATTAAGATAATAATCACTTACTATTTTATGTAATTAAAACTATAAAGTCATGATTGAGTTATTTAGGTAACTGTATTAGAACAGAAGTCTAGGATTTCCCAGGTGAGGGATTTTTGCTCTTACACGGTATGCCCCAGAAATCTTGAAATATAGAAGAAAAACAAACAGAACAACAGAATCATCTATATGTAACGATTTACAATACTGAGGCAGCTTTGGGGAGAATGTGCAACTCCAAAGAATATCACGATCAAAAAATAAAACCAATAAAAAACAAAGCAGGTAGCTTTTTTCATCTTTCTTTTGAAATAAGTTTTTTGCATTTGGTCTTTGCATTTTTTTGTGTGTGTATGTATGCCCAAAGATTTACACAAATTCTGAAGCCAAAACCTATACAAGCCAATTGAAAAACACCGTTCATGTAAGTGACTTTTAGATCATTCCACTGTGATCCAAATTCATAACTGTAGTCTGGACATTGTTTCTGTACCAGTGTCACTATTTTAATTATTTCACTTCTCCAGACGCTGTCCCCAGTGTAGCTACAATATGCCAGTACAANTTCTCTTTATCAAAGAATCGGTAGGCAGAAGGGGTAGGGGAGGAGGCATCTCTTACTCTTCTAACTGACAAAACTTTCACGTGCAAATAAACCTCAGACTAACTACTGAACACTGCAGGCGGAATGAAGTCCCATACGGTCATGTAAGACTGCAAAGAACTCTGAATTCAGAGGACATGTTGTGCAGGAGCTGGGTGGTGGTGGCAGGGTAAGAGAATTCCTGGGATTTCTGGATGCCAGCTGTGTAAACCAAGAAATTGCCAAGCACCTGTTGAACACAGCATACAGGAAGTGAGTGGAAGCAAGTCCTGAATCTACTGTAATAGCTGAACAGATAGTTTAGAAAGAAAAGCAAAATAGTAGTTGTTTCAGAAAGGGGTGGTATGTTTCTACATTAAAGTTTGTATAAATGTGACCTCCACTGTTCGTTTCGAAACACAAGATGGCAACAAGATTTATTTTTTTTTAAACAGAATTTTTCATAGTTTTCCCTTTATTTTTAACCTTCCCTATTCCATGCAAATCTCCTTCCAGTTGATCTTTTCAGCATTCAAAGACAGTTCTGATGGCACAAATTCCAAACATAAAGAGATCATTGAAATATATTCAGGAATAGCATTTACAGAAAAGAAAATACCTTTCCTTCAATATGCGGATGGTCAGCAAGAAATTCTGACTAGAACAGGATTTTTTATATTTTTTTTCCCAAAACTCAACTTTACCCTAAAACCAGCAATTAATTCCCTGAAAACAGCTAAAAAAAACCAAACACATTTCTCAGAATTTGCCCAAACCTGAGTCTCTGCTCAAAAGAACTAATTCATTGTACACGGTAGTACACTTCACTGACATGATGTCCATTCTTAGGTTGTGGTAAGAACTGAAAATCTACATTTCTACTGGCCTTTAGGGTAAATCATAAGAGTTTGAGGCTCTGCCAGACATCTTCCAGCAAGCCTACCTGAAGTGGTTTAACACTGTCACCCCTCAGTTGTCTCCCCTGTCCCTCTGCAAGAGGTTACTGACCCCAAAGAAATTTCCCATGTAATACAACCAACCATAAACCAAGTGGCCACCTTCATTTCAAAGACAGTGCAATGTGGTGGTTCTTTATTAAAAAACTGATAGAGCTGACTATTTTAAGTTGAGGATGGAAAATTTGCTATAAAGGCAGTAAGTGTTCTTAACTTTCACACAAGTGTTTTTAGCAATTTTAAAAATTCCCACAGCTTCCTTATCTCTGTGACTCCACTTGGAGAACATCAAAACCCACAGGCAGTATCAGACATTAGGTAGACTGCCAGGATGAGTATCTGGACTTTGGTTTGCTTATCCAACCATAACGCAATGTGCAACTGATCTGAAGCACCACCATTGCTAATTAACGCAGTTGGGGGGGTAGGAATGCTTGAGAGATCCTGATGCCTCTAGAGAAAGCAGGGGGAAAAGAAAAACCCACACAGTACACCTGCAAGCTATGCCTGGGAGAAAAAAAAAAAACTGAATGGAATTTAGAAATAAAACCTGTAAGTGCTCAGAAATGACACAAAGGAAAGTTTCATGTTCTTTTTCACAGTGGTGCATCAAAACAGTCAAATCCAACTTTCATTGTTAAGTAACAAGTATATATTTAACTTGAGTGGAATTTGGGCATAAGGACACAAAAACTCTAGGGACTTATGGCTTCACTGCAGGGAACTGATGTTTCTTAATTTGCTCAGCACCTGGTCTTTAAATCAGCCCTCACACATTACTAATTAAGGTTGGTGCACAGCAGCACTTGGTAACAAAACTGACAGCTAGAAGGGAGCATTTCCAATACAGACACCACATTGACACTGCAGGTTCACCTAAGGGGACGTGCTCGTTAAAAATTATTACCTTCAAGTTACAAGTATGTAAAAGAGGAAGTGCAGATGATTACACTGAGAATTAAAAAAAAGAGTCAATGCAGCAAAAGAATAGCTCTGGAGACACCGCTGAACGGTCTTTCCACACACACACAATTTTGCTTTCAGTCTGCACAGTAGATCTCAGGACAGCATGACTTCTCCAGAACATTGACTAAGTAAGTGACATTCCTATCAGAATTGAAGTTGACATATATGACAGAAGAGCAAATTCACATCCACTTCTGGCCTAGTTTTGCCAGTATACAACACAAGAGCAAAAGGACAAAAAAAAAAAAGCCCTTAATTTATTCAATTATCTTGATTAGGTTTAATTATAACACCATACATTTGATAATTAATAGGTTTAAAGCAGAGTTATAATCAGAAGATTATAATTCTTCCTTATATAGTTTAAGTGTTTAAGCATGTTCTTTGAAGAGTGGCCTAAGCTCTTGAATCATTACATCAAGAAAATTGAGTATGGAAGGTCAATAGCAAAAAGTGAGTATGAAACTCTATTACATATTACTCAGTCACTCAAATAACTGAAACTAGAACACACCAAGGGATACGTAACTCTTACGGTAAGGTTCTGAAAAATGTCCTGTACCTACAAGTCTGTAGTACGGTTTGGCACCCTGGCCCTCCACAATGGGCACTTGCCTCAAAGGCTCTCCCCTAGAAGCACCCTGAGCAGTTTTCTCCAAGAGAAAACTCAGGCACTATTATTAGTAAGGTAGTTTTCTGCATGATCTGCTCTCAAATAGAGGTCTAGAAGATTGTCATGCCAAGTTTGGCTCCCTCTGAACAGGACAGTCACACTGAGATGGGTACTGTGTGTCACAATAAAAACAAGTAAAAACAGTCAAAAGATCAAGTGTAAAAAGCATCAAATACGTATTAAATTAAAGGTGAGTCTGTTTGTACAGAACAATGAGTTTAATGAGCCCATGCACCATAAAAAAAAAGGGGGAGTGGGTAAGAAATTATGAGGGGTAAGTCTGAAGTGTACAAAGATGGAGGCATTATTGCCTAGTGAGAAAATGGAAGACAGAAGTCAAACTATGTGAAAGGCACTAATTCTATAACCCAAGTCTTAAAACTATGAAAAAAGTGTCTTCATACGCAAAACCAATAATAGCCAAAATATAGGTTTAAATCCTTTTTCATGTTATGTTGATACAAATTGTGTGTTCATTTTTTATTTCATTTAAACTCATGTAATGAAACTAGGCAACTTATTCAAGTGCTAACAAGAAGTAATACTGAGAAAGAATACACCTTCCTTTATCTATATAGGCTCACAAGTGCCAGTTGTACTTTCACAGTATAAGATGTAAGTGGATGATCTTTGAATGAGACTTCTGGAAAGTATAACATCTACTAGCCTAGTGGTTTATTCTGGAACTGGGAAGAAAAACGCCTGAAGTAATTTAAAGTTTTTGCAGTTTTAAGACACTGCAGCAGTAAGTCATAAAAGCTGGACTGTATCTGGTGGGCTTATGAAAACAAGGAGCTTCAAGAGGCAAGTCATTTGCCCTGCCTCTACTGAGCAAGCTCTTTGCCTGAAAACAGAAGTTAATAAAGCTTATATTTGTGGAGAGTTTCTTTGCAGAGAGGGCACCAATTAAATTATATATAAGTATGATCCAATGAGAACATTTCCATTTGTTTCCATGTTCTTTGGGTTAGGCTCAAAATTTTTAAGTACAAGATGACACAGGCTGAGAGTGAGGGCTAAAAATGAGCACAGGTGGGCTTTGAAACATGCCAAGTTTTACACTTCAACTCCCATGGACAAACTTAACTGTTTTTCACTCATGGTTCAACCCCAGCCATCAGCTAGGACCATGCAGCTGCTCACTCATTCCCCCTGCTTGGGACAGGGGAGAGAATCTGAAAAGCAAAAGTGAGAAAACACTCATGGATTGAGGTAAAGACAGTTTAACAGGAAGAGCAAAAGCCACGCACGCAAGCAAAGCAAAACAAAGAATTCGTTCACCACTTCCCATCAGCAGGCAGGGGTTCAGCCATCTCCAGGAAAGCAGGGCTCCACCACGCGTAATGGTTACTTGAGAAGACAAACACAATCACCAAATGTCCCGCCCTTCCTTCTTCTTCTTCCCCAGCTTTATATACTGAGCATGACATCATATGGTATGGAATATCTCTTTATTCAGTTGGGATCAGCTGTCCTGGCTGCATCTCCTCCCAATTTAGTACCTTCCCCCCCGCCACGAACGTCCACAAAATGTCCATTAGGTTCATCCAGTCCAAGGGGTTTTACACAAGTGGAGAATGTCGTGATTTCTCACTTTTACCCCTTCGATTCTCTCCCCCACCTCAAATGGTGCAAGTAAGTGAGTGGCTGTGTTCCTGGCTGTCAGCTGGGGTTAAACCATGACAATGCCTTACTCAAAGGATCTTATCTAATGGCTGTTAAATCACTATCTTTTCCTCTCTGGCAATCACCAGACAAGCCAAAATTTATTTACACCTTTAGAGCATGAGAGAGAGAAATAAAGAAAAAGTGCACTTTCTGGAAGACTTAAAACAATAAAAAAATCAAAACTACCAAGTGTAATATAAAACAGGGTGAATTATATCCAATATATAGTTAAAACATCTGCATAAATATATTAGCACAATCCTTTTCATTATCATATTTAAAGTTTGTACACGTGCCAATAGGAAGACTGCTCACAGCAGCTTTGGGATTTTCTTCCATCTTGTGCAAAACACTTTACCCAAGAAGAAATGTCCATGCTGTTTGCTAGTTTTAGATATATCAGGTTTTATCACAAGACTAACTTTAAGATTAGAAGGACAAACTGAAAAAGCTGCATACTCCTGGTTCTACTACATCTGTAGGAAGTGGAGTTGCTCAACTCCACTGAAAATGATACTGTTGGTATTTCAAATGAGGCATGCAAGTCTGTCCATTCCCCAGCCCCCCCCCCCCCCTTTTTTTTTTCCTTTAACCTCTACATTAGCTCTGTTGCTAAGCATTTGGAGATTACCAGCAAATACTGAAATTAGCAAAACCACTCACTCTTTGCTGGTCACCATGCAAGCTCCACAGGAATAAACCTTAAATAGTTTCTCTAAAGTCACTCCAGCACTGCAAATACTCCCACTGCGAATATTTCTGTTTGATACCTATGGCTCAGGTGACCCAGTCTCAAGTGGGTCCAGGTCGTTGGACAGTTAATAGAATTCAGTGCCAAAATATATCAACCATAAAGATGGCAAGACTTCTATTTAGGTTTCCTTTTTCTCCGTCCCTGCTGTGTACACATATAAACACAATCCATTTATATATATATATGCCTGTGTATATGTATAATCCCATGAATCACTGTACATATTCATTTGAAATAAAATACACTGACTTGTTTACTTTTTAAATTTACTTCTGCACTGAGTTTGAAGAGATAACAAGAGTCAGTCACATTCAGAACTTTAGCATAAGAGAACCTCAAAAGAATAATTTAAGCCTCTCAAGTGAGATCATTTAATGAATCTTCTAGATGTTAAGAGGTTTTATACGCTTTTTTTTTTAAAAAATCATTTCCCAAATGCAATGCCATGATATTGCCTCTGAGAGCTGAGAGATAAAGTGATACACATATGCTGAACACATGGTTATGAAGGAAGTGGTTACCTTGGCAACAACCACCGTGTAAAAGCTTCCTTTACTAAATTAGAATAGCGACTATTGGACAAAATATGTTTTTTCCCAGTCAGATCCTGAAAGTAAGTTATTATATTTCTCTTGTAGATTTTTCAGAGCCTTAGACGTTCTGCAGCTAAACTACACTTGCTGTAATCCATGTACCTCCAGGTTCTAATACATAGCACTTTTGTATTATTTGGTTTCTACTGATTTCCAAATTCAATACTTTTTTTTTTCTAACCCAAATAAAGCTGCAGACATATTTGAATAGACTGAGTTTGCCACCATGGTCTGCAACTGCAGATATTACAGAATCACAGAATAGTCAGGGTTGGAAGGGACCTCTGGAGATCATCTAGTCCAACCCCCCCACCAGAGCAGGGTCACCTACAACAGGTTGCACAGGACGGTGTCCAGGCAGGTTTTGAATGTCTCCAGAGTGGGAGACTCCACAACCTCTCTGGGCAGCCTGTGCCAGTGCTCCACCACCCTCAAAGTAAAGAAGTTCCTCCTCATGTTAAGATGGAACTTCCTATGTTCAAGTTTGTGCCCATTACCCCTCGTCCTATCAATGGGCACCACTGAAAAAAGACTGCTCCCATCCCCCTGGCATCCTCCCTTCAAGTATTTGAAAGCATTAACAAGATCCCCCCTCAATCTTCTTTTCTCCAGACTAAAGAGACCCAAATCCCTCAGCCTCTCCTCATATGAAAGATGTTCCAATCCCCTAATCATCTTTGTAGCCCTTTGCTGGACCCTCTCCAGCAGATCCCTGTCCTTCTTGAACTGGGGAGCCCAGAACTGGACGCAGTATTCCAGATGCGGCCTCACCAGGGCAGAGTAGAGGGGGAGGATGACCTCCCTCGACCTGCTGGCCACACTCCTTTTGATGCACCCCAGGATGCCATTGGCCCTCTTGGCCGCCAGGGCACATTGCTGGCTCATGGTCATCCTGTTGTCCACCAGGACTCCCAGGTCCCTTTCCACAGAGCTGCTCTCCAGGAGGTCGGCCCCCAACCTGTACTGATGCATGGGGTTATTCCTCCCCAGATGCAGTACCCTACATTTACCCTTGTTGAATTTCATTAAGTTCCTCTCTGCCCAACTCTCCAGCCTATCCAGGTCACGCTGTAAGGCAGCACAGCCTTCTGGCGTATCAGCCACTCCTCCCAGTTTAGTGTCATCAGCAAACTTGCTGATGGTACACTCTATCCCTTCGTCCAGATCATCGATGAATATATTGAACAGGACTGGACCCAGTACTGACCCTTGAGGGACACCACTTGTTACCGACCTCCAACTAGACTCTGCACCACTAACCACAACCCTCTGAGCTCTATCTGTTAGCCAGTTCTCAACCCACCCCACTGTCCATCCATCTATCCCACACTTCCTAAGCTTGCCGGTGAGGATGATGTGGGAGACAGTGTCGAAAGCCTTGCCAAAGTCAAGGCAGACAACATCCACTGCCCTCCCCTCATCCACCCATATTCTATATACTGCAAATATAAGTAAAACGAACAATATTTTAAAACATTTTAACCAGTAGCTCTCAAACGTAAAGGTAGATGTAAGAATCCATTATTAAGAAAAACATATTTGCAGCCATTATGAATAGCCTTTTCAAAGAGCACTTAACGAATCAAGGAAGACAATTTCATCTGAAGAACTTAAACATTCCCAAATCATTTTGCTGTTTCTGAAAATCATGCATCACGGATAACTTCACAGAATGTATACCTTCTGCCACAAGCAAACATGCCCTGATCCACTTAGAAGAGTCCAAAGAACTTTCTTTTCACACATGCTACAAGCCAGGCAAAATATTTCCAAAAGATAACAAATCCATGATCTGTAACAACAGTCCAAAAGTCACAGCTCAGTGTGTGCCAGAAGGAGAGCAGAAGACCTCAGGGACACAGCTGATTCTTGACCAGTCATCACTGAAGAATCCAGCACTCCCACTTTTTTGCACCTCGCATATAGGCAAAGACAATAAATTCCTATTTGTACAGTCACATCTTCCTGGGACCACGCGGGTTTCATACTGCCTAGAGCAGATTCAGAGTTCGCAATTAATCTTTCAGATGCAAAGTACACCTACCAATTTGTATTAATTCTTCTGTCCCATAAATCATGTAAGTTACTTAGGATGATCTTACTTTTTTGCAGTGTGGTCAGCCACTATGATAATCTCACATTATTTAGTTATCACTCAGAAATATGTTAAAAAGATGCACTAGCACATATATTATAACCAGTCTGACTACCTAGTGGACTAAGGGATATGAGGGTTATGCAGTTTACTTTGTCAAATTTACATTTTTACCTTGTTTGTTGTACTATAATTTGTGTTCATTACATTCTACAGCTTTCCAGGTGCCTCAGGGAAAAAACACTTTCTGAATACTGTTCTAATACACTAGTTATTACCAATTCTTAATCACTTCAGTCAAAATCATGGTTACAAAGTCATGAACCAGACAGGCCTCAGGTATGTTAATTTCAGGTGTCCTACCATAACTAGAAAAAGAGAAGGTTATCATGTCCAGCACATCATTATGGCTTTCCTTAACATTACATCTGATAAAGGAATTAGGCTAGTGAAGACGACTGGCAACTGAAATTAAAAAATCTCTGCCTATTCCACCTTCAGTTACATACACAGCTGCAACCCAGGAGCAGCAAGAGACAGGACTAGAAGTCTTTCTTTAGTTTACAGAGGTAAATAGGAATTGTTTGGACAAAGAAGTACAGCATCCATAACTGTGCAAGAAAGATGCCTGAGTCACGCTTTGTTCTTTTCCATGGGATAGAAACTTACTGTGGATCATATCAATGGATAGAAGGCACATATACATCAAATTATGATATATATAGAGCCAGCACTGTGTATAATATATCTTCTTATTCAAATAATAAGAGGAGCTGGGGACTTGGGTGAGGAATGTTCCCTCTGGAAAAAGCCATAATAGCAACAGTACTAAAAGTATGATGTCAGTCTAATCAGTGTCACTCCTACTGATTTCTCATCAGTAAGATTAGAAACACTTAAATAAGAACTAAGTGCCTAAATTCTTGAGACAATCTGGGTTTTAGCACTTCACTAAGCTTCTCCTGCCTGTGATAAGACAAATCCATCTTAAGGACACAGCACGTGAAAGAGTCCTCTCTTCTGCAAATGCTTTCAGCATCCATGTTTAGAGAAAACCCTGAATTTATTTTATGCCCATCGTGTCACTTCTCAGTAAACTTGAAACTTGCTTCCCCCTACATCAAGTCATCCCTGTTGCTCACTGATGAAGCCCCACGGGCAGCACGTGATGCAGTGTTTGTTGCTAAGAGAACGAACATGCTAATTTATGACTTGCTTACTTCCATTTCTTGGCCATTTAGAAACTACTCTTAAATTTTGTTATGCTGGTATCATTTATTTGAGCAAAAATGCCATAACAACATCATTTAGCCCTAACACCTCTCCCACAGAGTTAACTGTTTGTGACCACACTAGTCAATTACTGTAATTCCTTTCCAGCAGCGACTGCTGCTGCTTATAGACTACACAAAAGGCAGAAACTTTTCTCCTGTCACACACAGGCCCAAGGAAAAATACACTAAACAGGATATAAAGAATACGCTACCGAATGAAAGATGTACCAGGTATCCAGACCGGGAAGAGACAGCACAAATTAAGATTTCAATTGCCTCAATAGGTTAAAACAAAATTGTGCATGGTGTTACAGATGTTTCTTAAAATAATCAATGCAACCAGACTAGAACAGAGTTCCATGCCACAGTAGCATAATTAGCTTCAGCCCCCTGGTACAATTATAAAAGCAACATCTGCTAAACTACCCTCTGAGCCCTGCCAAGAACTTTAGTTCTAACTCTGCCTAGAAACTGGACACGCATTAAGGCTTTCCAGCCTCCAATACACTGCAATACTTAAGTTTTGCCGGCTATAAGCACTCAAACCTCATCATACAGCATTCACATAGCCGATAGTTTGTATCTATCTTATTCCGATAGGGAAATAGTCACAAAATATCGGAGCTAAATAAAGAAAAGTTATGTATCTATATTCTGATCTAGAGTCAACTGAGAAAATATTGGACAACCTGATTCCAGACTCTAAATGCTCTTATAACTGCTAATTACTGGACTAAGATATATTCCCTTTGCTATGACTTTAAAGTAAATGCCAGGAAAATGTACATCCATGAGTACCATTCAAACTAGGGATTAAGAAAAAAGCATAAGCTTTACATCAAAGCTATGGCAGTTTATAAATTAGCATTTATTCCATGTATTTGTGTGATTATTTTACTCCCCAGATGATGGTCTACTTCAATACAATTTAATAGGAAGATGCTTTTTGTGGTGCACTTCTCTAAATCTGGGTAGACGCGTCACTCAACATGTAAACTTTGAATTTTCTAATAGAAAACCCTTCCACCAAAGCTTATTGGAAGTGATTCATACCAGAAAACAGAGTTAGTCAATTAGCCTAAATTACAGTTTCAACATAATATGTCAAATCTGATAACACCTTGATTCCTAACACTTCTAACTGTACGAACCAGTCTTATGTGTGGGTTCAACAGTACATACATGATGCACTGCTTTTCACATGTAATCAGAATAGAAGCCTCTGCTAACTGATTTTCCATTACCCCAATGAAATAGTACAATCTAACGAAATACAGAGTTTCCAACACTGCTATAGATCTAAGACTGCTGGAAGAGCAGAACGTACAATACTCTATAGCACTACTATAGCTGTCCATTTAAGACATCTTGTTGGCATATGTTTCTGGGGCATGGTTTTTGAGCAGAAAGGTCATGCTCACGAGCCAGCAGATTGCAGGACCTGCCTCTTTTAATACAAGATTATGAGAACTGCCATCCCAGGTTGAAATAAAAATCTACCTTATCCAGTACAGCCACAGTAGCGTATGCTTTAGAAAAAGAATACAGGATAATCTTTTGGATGCAGCCACTCACCTTCCAGCAAGCAGTGGTTAAGAGATTGAGGAGGGTAACCACTGAAAATTAGTAGTTTGCCAGCAGCAGCCTCACCACACCAGTGATGTAGTTTAGGATGTTACTGAAATACACAGGTTCAAGATTTCATCCTAGGAGCCAGTAATTCTTGTTTAGAGTAAAAAAAACACACCAAGTAATTGTATGCTTAACATGTAGATTTAAATACTTGATGCATAAAAATGCCCTTTTAGTAGGGAACTTAACCTTCCATTATTACAGAGGCAATTTATGCCCAACAAGAGCCATAGACCGACCAAGTGAATGTGTAAGCAGAGCTATTCTGTCCTTATTCTAACCCCGGTCCAGAAGGTCTAAGTTGACCAACTAGGCAACAGTGAGAGGGGAAACAAAGGTGCAGAGAGGTGAACTGATTTGCTCCCTGTCACTTCCCAGATGGATGTCTGGAGATGCAGAGAGAAATAAGGCCCTCCAAAATCCAAATCAGATCCCTAGGCTGAGATTCATACCATGCATCTTACCTCCTAACGTGTGCCTCAGTGAAACTATACAGGGCATTTGGAGATTGCTAAGTCTACAATGTTGTTATTTTTACATAAATGACCTACAAGACAAAACCACACACAAAGCAAGCTCGTTCAGGAAACAACCTGCATGTTGCATTTTATAGCAAACAAAATAGATGTTGGAATTAATATGCTCCAGGAAACAGAAAGAGAAAGAAAGAAAAAGGTATGAGATAGTCATTTATATCACACTTTAGCAACTGCATGTAGCTCCTTGCTACCAGAGATCTGCTTTCCAACAGCAAATAATAAAATTATCCTTTTTTGTGCTGTTAATTATATGCAAATTAAAATTGGGTGCACATTAATGCAAAGAGTTGAATATCCATTTAATCAGATCTTCCCTGCAGGGTCCAATGATAAAAATGACAGAAGACTTGCATTACTAATTCTGAACCTCTCACATCTTGTACGTACTTACCTTGTAAAAGAACTGCTACTGTGACACCTGCCTGCTGGGCTGAAGGTTTATGTTGATTAGGTCTATAGGAGCTAGCGGTAATCCTCCTGAAGGGAAAGTTCAGTTCCTTGAGCTAGGAAACCTAAAGAGCAAATCCCTGTAGTAACTAGAATCATTTAGCTGCTAGATTCAACAACTCCACGCCCTTAACATCCAAGATTTTTCAACAGATTTAGGCTGTAGCCTGTTCTAACATGCTTCATGGTGAGGCCAGAGATCTATTGTTTAGATCTAGTTTCCCTCTTTTATATCAGCAGGGAAGAGAATTGTTTCTAAACTATCCGATTACATGTATAATCTCCCTTCAGTTTTCTTTCCTGAAAAAGATCTGCTGAATATCTACCCTTTTCTCAGTCTCTTTTTTTTTTTTTCCAGCTTTCATCTTCACTTCTAATTCTAGCGTTGAGAGAAACTTCCCATGGAATAGAAGGGCAAAAGCCTCCTTGATGTAGATTCTCTGTATTAATAACAGTGACAAGAGGGCCCTTAACCCTGTTTAATAGCTAAAAAGACAAGTGGCAGGGGAAGAAAACAGAAATTTATACATATGAGACCATATTCTATTATGCTGCCTCACATGGTGACAGCACAGACTCATGAATTTTCATCTGACATGACAGTCAAGATCATTCCCAGGGTCTTACTGCAGAGAATGCAGATTTGCCTTCCTCCCTGCATCACAGGGCTGTTCAAATCAGCACCAGTTGGACTGCCTTCTTAGGAAGTTATCCTTATAGGGAAGAAGGATGAAAATACTTTATTTTTTTCCCCCCAGTGCATTGCTACAGTAAAAAGGTACACCTCCTGTTGCAATGGTAAATCCCACCAACCTGAAGAGAGGTTCCTTATTGTCAGCCTGTACAACGTTGCTCAAAGTCTCCAGGCAGTCCAGTTTTGTGGTTAACACATACGACTGAGTTAGGGAGAGGTCATTTAAATTGCATAGGAATGGTACTTTAAGGGTTAGATATGTGTCATGGTCCCAATTCCTTTCAGCCAGCAAAGACTGCACAGAAATATGCTGATCATAAGATGGAAGAGGCAGATGTTATTGATGATGGCAGTAAGCCCAGCTGCAAACCCTCCCCCCTCCTGGGTACCAGTAGGGGAAAACTCCCAGAGCAAGTCGCTGCAGAGGAAGCACACAACTCCTGGAAACTTCCTGCCATCTCAGTGGAAGCCTCACTAGAACCTAGCACGTCTCAGTGTCTCGAAGGCATTCAATTATTGTTCTATTATCAAGCCAAACTCAGTAAGAAATTATTTCTTCTGAAGCCACCTAAGAAAGCTTAAAAGGAAGCTTTTCACCGCAGACATCGCAGCTCAGCCTGCAACCTAAAGCACCACATCTGCCTATAACAGATTCTCCCATCGCTTTTCTTCAAAGGTGTGAGCTACAGTAAACCATGGTTTTAAGATCTAACTCATTTCCTTGCTTTAGTGGTTGCTAATCTAACACTGACTATTAAATAAGCATAGGGTATTGTATTTTAAAACTTTCTACAGTATGTTACATATATTTTGAAATTTCTTTAATTACAGATGAGATAAATATATAATTACAGACTTCACAGAGCGCATATTCTTTACTCATTATATCATGATCACAGTATTTTCTGCAGAGAATATATTTAGTTATTTTAACCAGACTGTCCATGATGAATTCTTAGATGCAACTGTGTCACTTGCAAATAAGAGCCTTTATTTCACAGGTCATTGATATAATATGGCGTAATGGCTCCTTAGAAGCTTTTTTATTGTGTCTGTTTAGCCACTACCATGAAAGACAGAGCTGTATTGGAGAAATGCTTTCTTGAAGGAACTTCTATTTTCCTTTGCTTTGTCCTTCTGAAAAATTAAGTTTCCTTGGTGTCCCTGATTTTACTTTTCTCTCATAAGGAAGATTGAATAGTTTTAACCTGCCATATCAGACATATTTATGCTCCATTTTTACTTACACTTATACTAATTTCATCTTTAGTAGATTCAAATGTTAAAAATAATTATTTCCTTCACTGGGATACATTCATTATTGACAACCCCAATTGTAAGATGAAAACAGAGAGATTGTATTCTTTTCGTATCTGTGAAAAAGAAAGATGCAGAAGACTACAAATTCTGCAAACTAAAACTCTGAAAGAGACGAGGAAAGATATTCAAAGTTGTTTGAACATCTAAAGATGGGTTTGCGTGCCCAGATCCATTTTTAAACTGGGTAGACAATGCTTAACTAAAATGAAATTGTGTGTGATTTAAGTATCTAAATACTTTTGAAATTCTGTGTGTGCTGAGCTTAGGTAATTCACTGCAGCTAATACCTCCTCTGTTCAGTGACTCTATTGAAAATACAAGCCGAACTTTAAGAATGTACTTTTTGAAATTATGTATGCATATCATTACACGTTTTTATCCTTAAGTAACTTACTGAATCATTTAATTTTCATTTTAGGAAACAAAGCATGCTTCTTGAAAAAAATCTTAGGTAAAAAAGTATCCTCAAAGCAGACAAACATCATTCACCATTTTCTAATACCATAAAATACATAAATTAATAATATGAATAAATGTATGTGAGAAATTATATCACTTAGCATACATATATTTTTAATATACCTTCCTCATTAGCAAAAAATACTACCTATTATTACAATAAGATTATATCTAGTTGCAAATCAGTATATTTTAATTGTTTATACCCACCAATAGGACAAAATTTCTTTAGGAAAATAATTAAGTAGAGATTAAATTTAATTATTTAAATACAGGTTTCCTGCCTGCTGACTTAAATCATGATTAAAATTAGTGATTTAAATCAAGCCACCCTGCTGCGACCTACCAAAAAAGTTTTCTGAATTATAATCAAATAATATGCAGATTCAGTATTAATTGGAGTGGTTTATGGTTGGCCCTGGTTTCTGGAATGAGACATGCAAGCGTTTCCATGAGACTGAATTCTTAATTTCTCATTTCTCCTTTCATTACATACATCAGTTACAGAGTTTTATTGCATATGTAGAGTCTTATTTGTACAGAAGACTGTGTGAGATTGCAGTACGTTAAACTGCATTGTAAGAGAAAGCATTTCTAAAAGAACTGAGATATATCAAATGAGTAACAGGCTGATAACGATGTGGTCATGGTGTATCTGTATCATCAGAATCGCTAAAACAGTGCCCTGTAAAAACTCAGTCTAATTTGTTCACATCATTAGATGAACTGTAACCTGTAATTAAATACCTGTAACTAAATAACTCAGATTCCGTTCATTTCTAGTTGTTAATAAACTAATCTTCTGACAACACCTATGCATGTCTCTTGTCTGACATAGGTAGTTCATCTAAATGTTTCTGTATTTACCATCAACATGAACACACTGTCTCCTATAAACATGCAGTTTCTGGGATTATGTTTTCCCATATTGTCTTTATGTAAGTCACAGTAAGACAACTATCTAAATTCCAGTGCTGCCCACTGGCAACTCTGCTATGGATCTCAGAAAAGCAGACCTTGCTCCCAGTCTGCACATATTTAACTTTCAATCTCACTATCTAAGTGAGCTTACTTTTGGGTACATATATTTGCATACAGATACTAAAGACAGAAGGGGGTTATTAGGAAAAATAAGATGCAACCATATCATCCCAAACAACATACTGAGATAGTCCCTACCAAGGAAGAGACTCCTCCTTCCCTAAAAATCCTCAGCAATCTTTACCAAAATGCCAAGAACTTATTTTTTATTTTTTTCCACATCCCATGGATGTCTTTTCACGATTAAATATTTCTGGTAATCTACCACCATAGCCAAATGATATTTTTAGAGCTCATATTACAAAAATAAGGTAAGGAAACTAGTACAGCAAGAAATATAATCGTATCACATCACAGAGGTTAAGAAGATGCAGTTTATACAAATCATTACATACAACAATTTACAGTTTTATCAACAAAAAAAAAAATGTTTATTGACCTTTGGATCTTCAGCACTGCACAGAAAACAAGGACACAAAGATTTGTTTGTTAAGTGTCAGTCAATTTTTGGTTTCACAAAAAAAAAACCCACACAACCAAAAATCAAGCCAACCCAAAAAACACCAGACAGTATCATTACACATCTTATGCTATTTCAGGCTCCCAAAGTCCTGGGGGAGGGATTTAGGTTACGATTTTGCCATGTCTCTTTGGATTCTTCTTGGGGCAGCAAAACAGTGAACAACAGACACGAAAAATATTTTGGCATCCCACACTTGTCTCCATTTAAAGCTATGTCAGATACTATAAGCTAGCAAATAAAGATATACTTGAATGACATTGTTTAACCTTCATCTTTAATTATTTTGCCATTGCTCTGGAGGAGGGGGGGAGATACCTACAGTAAAGATACTCATTTCCATTCACAATCACAGTGTCTGCTGGAGGCCAACTGACAAGCTAATGTGATAGTCAGTGGTGTGTCTCTTTGAAGTTAATCAAGCCAATACCTACACCCCAGAAATCGTGGGCTGGACTTCAAAAGATTGCAGAAAAAGAATCAAGAGATCCTGAGGGAAAAAGTATGATGGATCACAAAGAGTTGCCCATTTAGATAATTATGTAAATGGTCACAACACTGTGTCTGTGAAACTCTAAGACACTAAAAGGAGAGGCATTCATAGAAATGCGTTAACTTGATCTGAAATGGAAGAAATCATAAAAATTGCACAGAGATCATGTCTTTCATAATTTAATCAAAAGCTTCTTTTTTCAACATAATAGTTTTTAAAGCTTAGCAGGAGCATCCAAGATAGAATTACCATTAGTTCTTATTATTTAACCTCTGCTTCAACACTGGATAGAGTTAGTTGTAACGCGGCCAAAAGCTCAAAGCTCAAGATATTGCTGGATATCCACCAAAAGGGTTATCCAGCATTGGAACAGGCTGCCCAGGGAGGTGGTGGATTTACCATCCCTGGAGGTGTTTAAAAAAAAAAAAAAAGGTAGACATGGTACTTGAGGATATGGTTTAGAAGTAGTTTTGTCAGGTTAGGTTAATGGTTGGACTTGATGATCTTAAAGGTCCCTTCCAACCTTAACGATTCTGTGATTCTATATATCTCACTAGATAAAAGCCATAACAACACCCAAAACAAATAAGAGTGACAAAAGAGGAAGAAAGCTGTAATGCGTGCAATGTCCTCCCTTGGTTTTCCAGAGTAAGAAAGTCACATAATCCTCCAGGTATATGCTTTCCAGTCCCTGAAGAACCTGAGCAGTTTAGGACACGGCCCTATATGCATTTACTCTGGCTGTTGGCCAAGACAGCCTTGATGTCAAAAGATACATGATGTTCCTCTGCATCAGTCCTCACCTCTACTTCCCATGAAACAGTAGCAGAAAGATACCACTGTTGCTTCAGATTTGATTTTGCAGCTTCCAGAACAATGAGGGTCTATTTTTGCTCTTACTGCCCTTCAAACAATGTGCATTCTCTGGCCTTTGCTAGTGCATGAGCCATTATCATCTCCGAATTATCTTGCATTTTTCTTCTAGCTTTTACACTCACCTATGGCCCCAATGTATACTCAGATGCCACAGTTATTCTTTTATTAAAGATGTACAGTATCCAACACAACAGGGCTCCGGCACTTGAACATAAGTTCTAAGTTGCTCCAATGCAAATAAAAATGGTAGTTAATATTAATCTTCTCAGGACTGAATGCTTCCAACACAGAGCTTGCTCTGCGGTGTGAAAGGATGTGAACTGCTTAAGTAATAAGAACGTGATGCTACACCTTGCTAGCAGCCTTCCCAAAAAAGCTCACACACAAAATAAAAAGCCTTGAAACAAAGCTAAGTTGCCAGAGCAGGGTCAGTCAAAGGATGAATCACAACTCGGTGACTAATCTGTCCTCTTTCTCTGAGCTGTAAATCAGGAAGAACGATGAGAAGGTTCTCAGGTTGGTCACAGCACAAATGGTAAATCTCACAGTTTGTCACCAGCTAATAGGGAAGAAAATATTAACACACAAATATGTCATATTAATAAAAATATTTTAGATGCTTAATGTTCTTTATAATGAATATTAATGGAAATATTAAAAAATGGATGCTAGCTATAAGCTTTCTTTTTGCAAATGAAGTAACTGACATAGCAGCAGTTCAGGCTCCAGACACTTTGTCTCTATTCAGTGCTTGTAGAATCTGGAAAACTTTAGCACTTACTGAAGGAAAACTCTAAGGAAGTTAGTTAGAGAAGGTGTAGGGCAGTAGCCTGTCATCAGCCCAGCCCAACACTTCTCTTAACAGGATTCAGGATCAGACCAATGATATGTCCCCCATCTAATTCTTCTATCTCTTTGTGTCAGTAGGACATACAGGTACAGATTTATTTTTCCCATCATTTCAGAAGTGTTGCATTCATCAATATCAGAACATGCTCTAACGAAGTAGCATGTCTACATTCAGCACAAGGGAAGAGTAGTACATTACTGCCTTCCCCATGTGTGCATCTGGGGCAGATTCATCAACCCCTC
The DNA here is from genome assembly GCA_013398815.1 of Ibidorhyncha struthersii. Lineage (NCBI taxonomy): Eukaryota > Metazoa > Chordata > Aves > Charadriiformes > Charadriidae > Ibidorhyncha > Ibidorhyncha struthersii. The sequence continues at coordinate 340,196 of VZSZ01006514.1, read as the reverse complement.
TTGCTCCTGGGAAGGAAGTAGTTTGTGATCTTATCGATATCTATAAATACTTAAAGGGAGAGTACCAGGGGGATGGGAACAGTCTTTTTTCAGTGGTGCCCAATGATAGAACAGGAAGTAACGGGCACAAACTTGAACATAGGAAGTTCCATCTTAACATGAGGAGGGACTTCTTTACTTTGAGGGTGGCAGAGCACTGGCACAGGCTGCCCAGAGAGATGGGGGAGTCTCCCACTCTGGAGACATTCAAAACCCACCTGGACACCGTCCTGTGCAACTGCTGTAGGTGACCCTGCTCTGGCAGGGGGGGTGGACTAGATGATCTTCAGAGGTCCCTTCCAACCCTGGCCATTCCGTGATTCTGTGTCACCATTTCATAGGGTGCCTTGACTTGTGTCCAGTTTCCTGTCAGGTCTCTTCTCATTTTCCCTCTTCTTCCCTTACTCTGTTTAACATGCTCGAAGAACAGGAGCCCAGACTGCCTTATACCTCAGTCTTATGAAAGGATCTTCCTTCCCTCTCACATTGTTGCACTAGACTGTGACACTTTTTTTTAAGTAACACACCAATGAATCTTCACAAATTCTCAACCAAAACATTAATGAGAATGCTTTTACCAGTGAACTTTAGAATAAGCAGAAACAAACTCCAGAAAAAACTTATTCTGCCCCTTTATCCTACACGTTCTGAGAACTGAGTTACTTTACTGACAGCAGCTTAGCTGGTTATTTGCTTGGGTATGTGCTGAGAGGGTCAGGAATATAGCAATGACTTCCATCTTTATGCCATGCGATTTCATAGTTCACTAACTGATAACACACTAGATGCCACCAAACTCCATTTTCTTGTTTGGAGCACCATTGATCCAAAGACCAATGTTGACAGCAACATTTCAGGGGATGTACACCTTTGTGTGACGACCTAGTTTCATCACCACCTTGCAGCAGAATCACAGTACTACTTTCAGTCATGCCTACACTGTTGTTTTTACAATTTCTACCTGCAGGCAACAGTGAGCTGCACAGTTTCATGAAGGGAAACAAGCTCTCTAGATCCTACAAAACAGACAGACAGACATACATCACCAGCCTATAGAAAGAGGTTGTAAAATCTGGGATGTTCTGCTTAAAGCTTTCCCTGTTAAGATCATCTTGCCTTTTATAACTACATCTTCTGTCACAAACTCCAAGTGCAAGCTTCAGCCCCACTGAACAGCATTGTGAAGTAACTGCCTCGCCCAAGTCTGTCCCTGGGGATCCTGCACTTCTTATGAGATTTTCTCCAAGAAACCTTTGCAGCTTCTTCTCAGCTTTGCTTTTCGTTGCAGTTCAGGACAATAAGAAGGCTTTCTGGGCTACACTTTAGTTTGCTCTTTGGTTTTGGACTTCACTGGATAGGGCCTTACTAATGAATTTACAGGCATAACTAGTGCAATGCATCACAAAAAGCATGACAAAGAAACAAAGTATAGCCAATAGAAAATAGGGGAGAAATATTTTCTGGAAGCAGAATGTGAGCAAGGCACCGGATAAGAATTCATCACTTGCAGAGACTAAAATAGCAGAATAAGAAAGATGACCAACAATGAAAGCCAAAAGCAAAATACACAGATTCTGAGAGGCTGAAACTCAAATTTCTTTACAAAACTAGAGAAGGCCACTCCAGCAAGTTTAGTGCTTGAGAAAAAACAGCTGCTGAAGGCACAAATCATAGACATCATAAGGGAAGCGGCTACTCATGACCATATGGTCTTCTACCTTTTTTCTTTTCAACTCAGGCAAGACTAATATGTAGGTTCTGGTAGCTGGGTAATCTTTTGAATCTCATTCTGTGGTTTAGAAAGCAAACAGAGGGCAAACAGTTTTATTTCAGGAAGATACAAAGACCTTAATAAGAAGGATATTTTCAACATTTTTCCTTGTCCTACTGATAAACACAGACCGCTACCCTTGGTGGGATAGTGACTTTATAAGGCTTGACAGATTTACTGTACTACTAAGGCTATCATATAGCACCCAGGCAACAAAAATCAAAGAATTAATCAGGCCATAAGCAACAGCACAATCTGCTTCCATTGCACATTTGGCAGACCCACAGAGAACTGGGTTTTGGCCTGCCATTGTACTTGTACAGCACAAAGCATGCTTGAAACCGTGCTGGTTCACAGAATTAAAACCAATCATCACCACTGCCAGTGAAGTCAAATGCAACATCTCTAACCCGCTCCATAAAACATAAAACACTACGCAGAAAATACCCCTTTGGAAAGCTATGTCAGGGAGAAAACTGACGGCATGCAAATTTACCTTCGCAAGATTTTGAGAGATGCATTGAAGAAAAGATCAAGGTCAAAATACCATCAATAGGAAAGACTTCCAAAAGACTACAAAGTCTTACTGGAACTCAGTGGGAACTGGGTATCAAAATTCCTCAGGCTCCTTTTAAAAATTTCAGCCAAATGATAATTTTACAAATCCATTGTGGATGTTGCAATCAGTGTGACACCATAATGTTTCATAGTGAAACATCCATTCCATAGACAACCTCAAAGTATCACTGTTTGCTCTCTAGCTTACTCAACCTACTGTCTCTGTGGGTATTTGGAGCTTTGAGTAATTTTAATCTTCCAGCTTTATTTTATTGTTATGATAGGGTGATGAACTAAAAGCCAGTGTAGCAATACAAATGATAATGAACTGAAGTATCTCCTATTCACTTTCTTCGGAAGGATTGTCTGACTAATCTGATAGCATTCTATGATGAGGTCACTAGATGGGTGGATGAGGGGAGGGCAGTGGATGTTGCCTACCTTGACTTTGGCAAGGCTTTCGACGCTGTCTCCCACATCATCCTCACTGGCAAGCTTAGGAAGTGTGGGATAGATGAACGGACAGTGGGGTGGGTTGAGAACTGTCTAACAGATAGAGCTCAGAGGGTTGTGGTTAGTGGTGCAGAGTCTAGTTGGAGGTCAGTAACAAGTGGTGTCCCTCAAGGGTCAGTACTGGGTCCAGTCCTGTTCAATATATTCATCGATGATCTGGACGAAGGGATAGAGTGTACCATCAGCAAGTTTGCTGATGACACTAAACTGGGAGGAGTGGCTGATACGCCAGAAGGCTGTGCTGCTTTACAGCATGACCTGGATAGGCTGGAGAGTTGGGCAGAGAGGAACTTAATGAAATTCAACAAGGGTAAATGTAGGGTACTGCATCTGGGGAGGAATAACCCCATGCATCAGTACAGGTTGGGGGCCGACCTCCTGGAGAGCAGCTCTGTGGAAAGGGACCTGGGAGTCCTGGTGGACAACAGGATGACCATGAGCCAGCAATGTGCCCTGGCGGCCAAGAGGGCCAATGGCATCCTGGGGTGCATCAAAAGGAGTGTGGCCAGCAGGTCGAGGGAGGTCATCCTCCCCCTCTACTCTGCCCTGGTGAGGCCGCATCTGGAATACTGCGTCCAGTTCTGGGCTCCCCAGTTCAAGAAGGACAGGGATCTGCTGGAGAGGGTCCAGCAAAGGGCTACAAAGATGATTAGGGGATTGGAACATCTTTCATATGAGGAGAGGCTGAGGGATTTGGGTCTCTTTAGTCTGGAGAAAAGAAGATTGAGGGGGGATCTTGTTAATGCTTTCAAATACTTGAAGGGAGGATGCCAGGGGGATGGGAGCAGTCTTTTTTCAGTGGTGCCCGTTGATAGGACGAGGGGTAATGGGCACAAGCTTGAACATAGGAAGTTCCATCTTAACATGAGGAGGTTTACTTTGAGGGTGGTGGAGCACTGGCACAGGCTGCCCAGAGAGGTTGTGGAGTCTCCCACTCTGGAGACATTCAAAACCCGCCTGGACGCTGTCCTGTGCAACCTGTTGTAGGTGACCCTGCTCTGGCAGGGGAGCTGGACTAGATGATCTCCAGAGGTCCCTTCCAACCCTGATGATTCTGTGATTCACATTTTTCAGTGTTTCTTTTGTCCCTAAAAACTTTCCCTTCAGTGTCATGGACAACTTTCCACTCTATTAAGGATCACTTTTTTTTTTTAACGTAAGGCCACATTTAAAAAAAAAATAGGAACAAGAATAACATGACTGAATTCAAATTCAAAAAGATTTTCAGAGGAACACAGGTTCAGGCTGCAGAGAGACACTCATAAGCTTTAACACGTAGATGGATGGTTAGTGAGTTTTAAAAGCACTTGCAGACACGCAATTCTGAAAACCCCCCATGGCATCTATTTGTACCTAGGCTGTCAAGTATTTCTAAGAGCGTACCTTTAATTGATTTATATGAAAAATAGAACATGTAAACAGCTAACTAGAATTTTGACCAAATTTTTAAAACTACTAAGCGGCTTGCTGGTCGCAATTAACAGGGAATGTAGATTTATTCAGACAATAAAGTAGTGCCTTAGCAGTCTAAAAGTAAGATTCCTACTTTTGATGGACTTGAGCTTTTGGAGGGAGGACAGGGGGACTAAATAGCTTCACAGTCCTGTATAATGCTGGATGACCTAGTCACATGTGCCAAACCAGCTCCCATTTTGGAGTATTTAGTCTAGCTAGGGTCGCATTTAAAATGCTAGGTAGGTTAAAGAAGCTGGATTAATCAAGAAAGTAATGAGAGGGGCACTCACTGGCCTCTGAAATGTTAACGGAAATGAAACGGTCAGAGAAAGCCGTCACGGCCGTTTGCTTAGTCCCCCAAGTTATGACTTAAAACTACGTAACCTACAAAGGAACAAAACTTAAATAAGTTAGAAAGGAAGAAAGGAAGGCTTCAGCTCAGTGAATATTTTGTATCATCTCCCTGGTTGATTTTTCAGCACGCTTAATTCCTTTCTCAGATACTTTGCTTACACTCGGCATGCAAAGCAACACAGGGTTACTGCTAACAAAGCAGCTAGAGCTTCTCTGAAGATTTGAGTAAATGCTCTGACACACAGAACTGTGCTGATTTCCAGACAACGGTTTGACATCTGCTCCATCATGTAAAATCGAGACTTTACAAAGCCCAACTTCAATTTGTTTTAAAGCCTGGTTTGAAGATCCCATTTTAGACCCTCTTGCTGTAGATTTCACTTCCCCGACTGCTTAACATGCATGTTGGAGCCTCCAACACTGAGCCATATAGATTTGTCTTTGTCTTTTGTGTTAATTATTAGCTGCTGCAGAGCTGTCTCTGTGGGTGAACGCACATAGAAACAAAGGCGGCAAGGTTGTAAAACCTTTTATCTCTATCAGGGCACATTATTTGATAAGGTGCTAAGCTAATAGCAACGCATGTCAAATTGTGTTTAGACAGATCAGTGTGCTGGGAATTGGAGGTTATATTTGTCTCTGGAAACTAGCACCTGGAGAAGCAAAGAGAAATTCATACCAATATTCACAACACTATGTAAACTGTAAACCACCTCAAAGCAGTTATTTTACAAATGGCTCCAAGATAATGAACCTCTGTTGTTTCATTTGCCTTGTACATATCCTTTTGCATGTTAATCATTCATATTCTCATAAAAGCAGTGAAAATAGGAAACAGAATACTGCATTGCTCACTGCTCCATATTACGTCAACATTACATAGTTTATGCTTTTAAGAGAATCTCCAGGCGCCCAACTGGAGACACTAACTTTGCAGTAAGATCTAAACATCAATCTCTGAGAAGCAGACAAGGGTGTACGTCAAGGCATCCAAAGCTGATAAAATCAAACACTTAGTAAAGAACATGTTCTGCATATTAGACCAAGTGGTATGGTGTAAATTAAAAAATAAAATTTTATAACTTCCAAGGTTTGGGGTTTGTATTTTGTTTGAGGGTTCCCCCCCCACCTTGCAGATATTTCTCTTCTGGTTTTCAGCTAACTGCACTAAATGTAAGGCACCACCTAGACAGGACTACCTAATGGAAAGGCAACAAAAACATCATTGCTCCATCAATGTGAACAGCTGATAATGGTACCTGGTCAGCCTGGAAAACACACTGCGGTCCTTCCTCCAGAGAGCCTTACCTTTTCACATAGCTTTGTCAACTTCCACATTTGAAACTACAGTCTTCCTAGTCAGTCCTATATACACTCATTTTCATAGTCTCTTTCAACACTTTATATGCATTTTCTATGACAAAGACCTCAAGTTATCACAAATGCTAGGTGTGTCATTTGCATGTAGCTCACAATCTTGATTATCTCAGAGTCATTGGGACCAATGAACACATTTAGATAATCAGGATTTCAGGTACTCAAGGATTGTTTCAGCACAGTTAACAGATGTTTTGTAAACAAAGTTTGAAATAATTAAGGTTCAAGTAATTGGATTATTCTGTACACAAAAACAAAGCTTAGATTATTTCTCCTTCTTCCTCCACAGACACTATGGTAATCCTGGATTAAAAAAATCTAATGCTTTCAACAGTTCTGTACTAAAAGTTGCACTTCTAGAAATATAATAGTTTGGGTTTATATGACTGTGTGAGCCTTCATATGTGATAAGACATGTATGCATTTTAGTTCTTGAACTGATTAATAGGCAGACTGGGCTCTGAAATGTCACACAAACTAGAAAGCCAATAAAACAAGTGGGGTTTTTTAAGTCCTTTTTAAGGATAAGGACTAGTTATGAAATGTCTTCAGTGTAAGTAGTAGTTTCCAACATTCCCAATAAACAATTATACTTCATTCTTATCCTTAGTTCCAATGATAAGGCTTCCAGAAAAAAAAAAATGTTCCTAGTGTTGTCTACTATTATTATTAATTCAGTGTTGTGTCTACTGGAGAACCTTATGCATTGCTTCTCTAATACTGCAAGTTGCCTACCTCAGCATGGAGACCAGCCTGCTCAGCTTGTGGTACAACCAGTGAAGAACCCAACACGCACAAAACCAGGTGCCATGGTTCAACCCCAGCCAGCAGCTAGGATCACGCAACTACTCACTCGCTACCCCAGTTGCAATGGGGGAGAGAATCAAAAAAGTGAGAAAACTCATGGGTTAAGACAGTTTGATAGGGAGAGCAAAAGCTGCGCACACAAGCAAAGTGAAACAAGGAATTCATTCACTGCTTCCCCAACGGCAGGCAGGGGTTCAGCCATCTCCAGGGAAGTGGGGCTCTTTTACGGTTACTCAGGAAGACAAAATGCCACCACTTTCGATGTCCCTCCCCTCTTCCTTCTTCCCCCAGCTTTATATGCTGAACATGATGTCATATGGTATGGAATATCCCTTTGGTCAGTTGGGGTCAGCTGTCCAGGCTGTGTCTCCTCCCAGCTTCATGTGTGCTCCCAGCCTACTTGCTGCTGGGGCAGCGTGAGGAACAGAAGCAGCTTTGACTGCCTAGCAACAACCAAAAACATCAGCATGCTATCACCACTTTCATCCCAAATCCAAAACATAGCACTATACCAGCTGCTAGCAAGAAAGTTAACTCTATCCCAAGTGAAACCAGGACAGCAGGGTATGTTTTTATCTTAGCTGCTGACTCGTGTGATGATATAGGACATGAAACAATCATTTACAGATATGTGGCATACCTTACAGTTTCTATGTCTCTTTATATTCTAGTTTGAGCTCTATCAGAGCTAAAAAAGCAAAACAGCAACAAGTTTCAAGTGTGGTGTGAATTCTGGAGCTTATTTTAACTACGAAATAAATCTTTGTGAACCCCTGCGTTCACCCATCAGGGGAAAAAAAAAAAGACAGCCCGAACAAATGCTGAGACTAAGATAACACCATACCATTTTTGTTTTTAAGAAGATACCCTAAGTATACATTGATTCTCTTCGCAGTAGGCAAACAGACTACCACTCTTTTCATCCTCACTCCCAAAAAGATTTTAAAAAGGTAAGGTACATGCAAAGTATAGAGGGGAAAAAACTTCCAAATCTTTCTTTCAGCATTATATCCTCTGCAACAACTGTATGGAAGACATCTGATGGTGATGCGACAGAAACACAATAGTTTACTGTTGTGTTCATTTTTATTAAGGTTACTGAGCTCAAGCATCTATAATTCGACAACTCTGGGGGGGGGCGGGGAGGAACCACACTAAAGAAATCATAGTGACCATAGGCTTAGATACAGAAAAGACTGACACTGTCTCACCTGAGTAAGGAATCCATTTTCTACCTGGTAAGACTAGCCACCGAGCTGGCAGGCAGGCAAACTGATTGGGGTGCAGGTCAGTAACTTGGGGAGGGAAGCAGCTATATTTGCAAGTAAGAGGCAAGTTCGCCATTTCTGACCAAGAGACCATAGAAGCTGCAGATTCCCATATATATTAAAGAAATTTTCCTCTCAACTTTCTCTCTACTGTGTGACTGGAGAAGTAGAGAACTTCCCCGTACTCTCTAGTCTTCAGACCACTAGCAAATATTTAGTCCTCACAGAAACTTTCTTCCACATAATATTAAGTTACCACCAGTTAATCAACATCACCTAAGCTCTCAATTTCAAACACACTGAAGAGAAGATGAAAAAAATCAGGATGTAGCATGGGTCCTTCTGTTTCGGTAAGCAGAGCAGCAAACAAGCAGATGGGCAGAAGCAAAACATACGAGCATTAATACAGCATTATGCAATGCTTTTCATCCAAACATGTATAAGTATTTAATCAAAAAGTTCATAATCACTATCTTTTTTTTAAAGATTAAGGCAAGCAATGCATACAGAAATGAAAACGCTTGCCCCAGGAGGCCAGCGGCAGAACAGACAATAGAGGCAGGAAGAAAATGCAAGTCTCAAGTCCCCCTTTCCCTGTTCTGTTCAGAAATATACTGTTCATCCTTGGAAATAAACATGAAGTACTTGTTTCCTGCTCCTGAAAAATATAAAGTTATTTTAAGACCATATTAAATGCATCCTTCTCACTCTAACTCCGCTATTAGTCTAAGTTCGATAAACAGAAAGTACAAATATTGAGTCAAAACATCAAGAATTATTTTTTCCACAGAATTGATTACAACATCACTAGCTTGTATGTTATATCATTTAAATATATTTTCCAGTCATGTAGAGATATGCTTGGATAGGGTTTCTGAGCCACAAAACACATCTGTAATTCAAAAGAGCAAGAGGATGCAAATCAGAGCAAACAGAGCAGCCCTGACAGAGAAACCTCATCCCCCCACAAAGATGGGTTATGCATGTCGCATTTTCCAGCCTATTTCTCTTAAACATGTTTTGCACTTTCTACTGCTAAAAATAACTCTGTTACATTAGGAAAGGAGCAGTGGCAGAAACCAGTGCTTGCTGGCAAACTGCCTTCTCTCCCCCCCTCCCCTTCATGTTTTGTGGGGGTTTTTGTGTTTTGTTTTGTTTTGTTTTTAAAGAGATAAACAATTTATCTGTAGCATTACAGAGATGTTTAGGTTATCAGTCATACTAAATATGAAATAAGCTGAGATTGTTATTTATTTTTCTTATATAAGTCTAATCAGCTCAATTCTGGTTTTACTGACAGCCCTGTAAGCCAAGTGGCTCAAAGAAATCTCCCCACTGCAGAACTAATGCAAAGTAGACTGTGACTTTAAAAGTGTGTACGTATGTGCATGCACCTACACACATTTATTCATCGGTGTATTTAATGGAACATGCATTTATTGTGTAAGTTATTACACTAGAAAAGCAGTGCAACAAGTGTCCCATCACCAACACAGGTATCATCTAAGTAACGCTGGGTTTGTGCCTCTCATGACATGATGACAAAAGTAAAGAGAACATTAAAATAAAGCTGCATGTTAAAAAAGAATCCTTTTTTGAGAGACCTCTAAGCCCTTTAAAAATATTTAACCCTTGCTACATAGAAGTTAAATGCTGTTACTCCTCCAGTGTTTCACACAAGTCGATCATACCTAGTCCAAGCATGACTCCAAAAATTAGTGGGATAGGCCTCATTCATTATTAATAACACAACACAGAACAGTCTTTAACAGACACGTTTGATCTGTTTAGGAAAGTACACTGGAGTTGTGAGTATTCATTAGCAGAAAGGACACATATGTATGTACTTCTTCAGATTATGTACCTTATTTAATGTTTCCATAAAAAGCCAATATAAAAATGATCACATATCAACATATTTATGCGTATTGAAGTAATAAACAGCGTTTTAAGCAAAAGTCACCAAATAGTGCCACCTGCTGAAAACCGTCTAATACTGCCAACCAGCCACCAGTCCCTGTTCCCCATTACCTGAAATTCACAGAATAAAATATTACACAGCCAAACCCCTTCATTCAAATGAGAGGCTAAAGAGCTATACAGAGAAGAAAGGAACAAAGAGACAAACAAACATCATTTAACAGAGCTCTGCTGGAATCGGAGGAATAAAAATAGTCTATTGTTCCAGTGTCTATCTGCTTTTGTGGTGCCTCCTGCATCACTGAATAGGCAGCAATCTGCCTAAGAAAATCCTCATACGAATATTGATACATATGTTCACATGTGAATGCCTTTAGGAGTGTAATTTGTGAACAGTTTATTAATAAAGGTGATACGTTACTACTGAGATTCTAACAAGAACCTCCCGCGGGTTCCAGATTAAAGGTTTTACAGTTGAAGAAGTGGAAAAAAATTGCACAGCCACAGCCTGTGTATCACAGAAATCAACAGCAAGACTCCCAAGATGCTTCTACAGGACTTAAAAAACAATTAAGATAAAACCCCACCATAAACCCCAAAATAGCCACGGTTGGGAGGGAGCCTTCATTTGAGCATTCACATTCCATGGTGCTGAGAATAAGGCAAATAATTACCTGAGGTATTTTAAAGTAATAGCTGCAGAACGTGCCTACAGTCTGCCCACAAGACAATAGAATTCATTTTTAAAGTACCACAGCTCAGATGACAGACAGGAGGATATTTTCAAAGCAATTGCTTTGAGAAAAGTCTTCCGATTATTGTCATAGGATCCTGAGCAACAGGCCTAACAACCCATTCACTAAAACATGAGCCAGCATAGTTTTAAGTCACACACTGAGTCACAGACAAAGCTGGGTTTCTTCACATCCATGCTGATACAGTCCATTTCACCATGACATAACTGAAACGAGCTAAATATATTGAAACTACACGTTCATCATCTAAACATGTTCATCCCGCATCTGGATAGAATTGGCTTTCTACTCTTTCATAAGTGACTTAAACTCTCTAAGTTGACCAAACGATCAGGCTGAGATCCCATCTAATCACAACAGAGGAGCCCCCAGCACTTCCCTTGCTTCATCCTCCACAAAGCTTCACAATGTGCTGCATAACATTTTATCATCACCTGTACCTCAGAGGCGACTGAGGTTCCTCAACATCAGTACATCAGCCTGGTAGCTCACAAAACGCCTTGTGAATGAAGTGAGTGAAAATGAATGAAAATTCTGTATACATGTAAGTTAGTTATTAACAAAAGTCAGGATATCTCTGTGCTACTTCCATTGATATTTTTTCACTCACATTTCTACATGACTTTTACTTTTGTAAAAATAGATTAATTAAGTGCTGATTGATTTGTATTTTCTAGATCATGATAAAATTATAGTTTAAAGTGCCATGTCACAGGTAAAACTGTTAAAAGCCACAGCAGCAATGACAGTAGTGAAAAAATATCCATATTAATTACTCGTACATTTATCATTTATCTTTTGGGTTTTGTTGTTTTGAGTTTTTTGGGTTTTTTTTGGGGGGGGTTGTTTTTGGTTTTTTTTGTTTTTTTTTTTGCACAATAAAGACACTGCTTTTCTGTATAGTGAAATTATTTCACTAGAAAAGATAGATCAGCTGAAAGTACTGGAGGGCCAGATTCTCACATATCCCTACGGAGCCTTTCACGCTGCCTACCTGTGCAAAGCAACTTTAAATCAGGTAGATACTGAACTGAAGGCTGTTACAATATCCCCTGCACAGTTATTCATATTCTGAACAACTAAGCTCTAAGCTCTTGTATCTTTTCACTAGGTGAGATCTAAGCCTTCAGGCTTTCCATATCTTTGCACGCTTTTCAAGCCCTGCTCCTGTGACCGAGTATAAAACTTCATGCTGTCACCGCAAAACTTTGTGTTTGCACAGAAATTAGCCTTTCCACTAACACTTAAATATCCTAACATGCTATAGTTCCAGGTAAACTGTTTCCTTGGAAATTCATATGATGAAAAGGCTGCATTGCTCATACTTCGAGTACAGTACTAAACCATTCCAGAGCACTCGTGCTTGTTAACGCTTGGCACCGAGTAGCTCCTTGCATTTAAGATGATAAAAATACTTCATAGACATTAATGAATTAAAAATGACAACATCCTTGTGAAATTAGAATGTTTTAGTATCTTATTACAGATGGATAAACTGAGGCACTGAAACATTAATGGCAGCATTCTTAACCTTGCTTGAGTAAAAGGAAGTGTACAAGTCCAACGTCGTGTATTTGAGGAAACAGCTGCCTTTAAAAAGGGACAGAGCACGTGGCTTTAAAGTTCAGGAGCTGATAAAAGTCGCTAAATCCAGTGCTGTTGGGAATCCCCAATTTGAACATTCTGTCTGAAGCATCAATGAAATGAAAGATATTGTAAGAAATAGCCAAAGAACACAGGGTTCCAAAATTCTAGCTTTCAGGTTATCATGAAAAGGCAAACATCAAATTTTGGTTTTATTTTTGACTGCACCAGTGACCCATGAATCACACACTGCTGTAGCCAGAGGCCTCGCCTGACAATTATCACAGCCTACCGCATCCTAAGGAGTGCTAAAAGGTAAAATAATGTAATTAATAAAAATTCCCACAATAGGCCACTAGTTGTACATGAGCACAAAATACATGATTATGCATACCTATATACACGTGTGTATACAAACCCAGCAGAGAAGCTGACTGTGTACTCCTCCCACGTAGTGTGTGCACCAACAGGGCTGAAGTGGATCTGCCCTACCCCTACTTTATAGAACAAATACACAATTGTGCTGCTTAAAACTTTTGCTGAGTTCCGCACCCCTATGGATAAGAGTTTATTGGTACCTTCATTTTCACACTGAGGTCACCTCCACCCACCCACCCTGAAAACAATGGTAGTGTAAAACTGAAGGGCATTTAGAGACAAGGCTTTCTACAGTACGTAGAAGGCAGTGAAATTGTACCGGTGTGTTGAAAAGAGCGTTACTTAGATGGAAAAGGTAAGCAGATAAAATCTGCAGGTTGTACTGAAGGTAAATGAACTCTTATTATGCTGGGCAACTGGTTTTCAGGGAAACAGTTCCCAGTTACAAGGAATTTTGCAACCTCCATTCGAACAACAATACTATTGGGCAGAGTAAACCAGCAGGGATCTCTCCTGACTATTACATGCCCCCAAAGTTGAAAGAAAAATTGACAGACAGTCCTTTTTATAGAAGTGTGCCAGATATATCCAAGACTGAGAACAAGAAAAATCTCTGCTAAAATTTGAGTATTTTCACTAAGCCACCGTCCATCATAGCATAAACCACACTCAAGTTGTTAATCAGCACAGAGAAGAGAGGCCTAAAAACTATACAGCTGCATGTAATTCATATTGCCACCATGTCTGCACTACTCCCAAGAATACCCATTCATATTCAACAATTAAATACAACTGACTACTAGATGCTACCAAAGAAAGACTTTAGGATTGACCTTAAGTTGTATATTTATCTGTAACCTGGGAATAAAGTTGGCTCAGATATGCAGTTTGATATTCTGACTTTAGGATCTATCAAATAAGTGCTATTTTACAAATCTTCACTAAAATGTCACTTAATATACCATATGCAGTTCTTGTCATACATATGCAAGACCAATGAATTTAAACAGAAACAAAGAGGACCTATTACAGTAATTAGAAAAATGGAGTTTCTGCAAAGAAATATTTTTAAAAGACAGCTTTATTTTGCTAGCAAAATAAATGCTGAGAAAGAATATCTGAGTTCAGAAGTTGTTTAGAAATAAATATCAAGGAGCGATAAAACCAGGTTAAGGCTCAAATGACTACACTTTGGTCACGACTATTATGCCAACTAATCCTGCAAGAGGACACTTTCAGAGGAATTAGTTCAAGAAACCCAACATTGCTTTAAGTTGGAGCTCAGTAAATTTATAAGGAGACCAAATGATAACGCAGGAAAATTTCATAGACAGAAACTTAATCTTTATATTTGAATTCACATGTATCTGATGTGGCCTTTTAGAGAGAGCCTAGAATGAAACTAGAGCATTGTTTCTTTTTATCAGAATTGCACTCATGAACCCTGCACATCAGGACAGCACTGGCTACCTAGACAAGCCTGGAGTGGATACAATTTCCCAGTCATCATATAGTTTCAATTCTGAGAAAAAAAAATGGGAAGAAAACATCTTTCTCTGAACAAATAGGAATAGTATGCAGCTCAAGAAATAATATGGGTACCGATGCCTTTAATGACAGTAACATGCTCAAGACGCATATTCCTCTTATGGCTACAATTTAACTTATCACTGTGTTTCTGGCTGAAAAGTTCTTTGTGCAGATTATATTTGCAGACCACTGCAGAGCTGGTCTGGTAGTTGGGGTTTTGATGTTGGCGGGGTTTTTTTTTGTTTGATTGGTAGTGTTTGTTGTTGTTTNGTCTTGTTCTTATTTTTGCAGTACTGCAGTCCAGAGAATAGTCTAGTAAGTCCATTAATACATGTTTCACTACAGCATCACTGATTTATCCTGTTGACTTTCTATGTCTTATACACAATGATACACATTTAACATCTTTAAAATATTTAGTAATATCATGTCATATGGAAACTGTATATTTTATATACATATATGTGTATCTATACACACGTTCCATGTTTTCCTTTCAGCTAACTGTCCACTGTACAATTGCTTGAAATTAATAGACAGCTAGCTGGTGGGGCAATCAGAGAATCCTTTCCAATACTGTGTTCTTATTCATTCAGTAGTCTGCTAATGAGAAGAGAGTGGTTATGGAGCATGCCTTTTTTTTTTTTTTTTAGCACTCACTGTTACAAGATGTCCACGGTCTAGTAGGGAAATCACCTTGCACATAACAAAGACAACTACACAGGCTGAAATAACTCAAGCCTTCAATTAGCAAGCTGCCTCCAGATTTCTCATGGCAGAAAAGATGCAGTCTTTGTCCCAAGATCTGCCTGTTTGATTTGTTTATGGCTGAGCTTCCTTCTCTCAGTGCTGAGGTGCTATGTGAAAATAAATTTGAAATCCTGTACATTTACAGTTGGGTAATTGGCAGCAAAGGTACACCAACTGCAGTAAATTAACCATTTAAGCCATAAATCACATTTATGATTTGCACTGTAAACGTAATTGTTAAAAATGTTCATCTTAACAGTAAATAGCAGTTCAAAGAAATCAATTTAATAATGACAGATTGTTTCCAGCTAGAAATAAAGTGCTAGAATAGTTGATTTTCATTGCAAACTCATATTCAGTTGCTACAGATCAGTATCTCAGGGTATGGTTTTAAAACCACAAGTGAGCTGTTTATTTTAACTTTTCTGTTACAACAGCGACACTTACTGAATACCGGTGAATGTGTGTCAAAGGGACTCCCCTTTTAAATAACAGAAGTAACTAGTTTGATTTCTCACTATTTACAAAGCAGCTTGAGAAGACATACTCAAACAGCTGCTTATCAGAAAGGCAAAAGAAAAGGAATAGGAATGAAGCCAGAAGTCACTTTTCTTAAAAAATAAATTAAAAAAAAAGTCTTTTACAAATACAAAGATTTGTGCACAGTTTGCATGGCTCTATGCTTCTCCAAAGTACACTTGGAAAACAACTTATATGATTATAAACTGGAACAATAACGCTTCACCAAACACGAGTTCTAAACCCCGTTGTTTCTGCTTTATGTATTTTAAGACTACTGGTGTGCAAGTTTTAACAAATTGCATATAGGGCATTCAGTACCAGAGAAGTAGAAGGCTTAATTGTTTAAATACTGCAACTGCATTCACATCACCAGCTGCTGCCCTGCTCTCCTGTCCAGGGCTGTGAATAGTACTGCTGGGCACAAACATTATATTTCGGTCTGTTAGATTTTCACTCTCTAGCATCTTCTTTCCCTCTATCCTCCGTGTCCCTTTGGTACTCTTATCTCAATTCCTCTCTTTCCTTCCTTTTCCCATTTCAATTTTTCTCACCCTTCACCTTTCCCTATACCAAGCTTTCTCACATAACACCTTTATCTCAACTTTTACTCCAGTTCTCCCCCTAACCATGCCAACTTTTTTCCTCATATTCTCTTCATGTTTTCCATACAATAAGGTTTATGTATCCTCTGGAAGTCACAATCCACATGAAGATCACATTCCTCTGGCTCAGCAGAATGCCCCAGAAAACACACAGGGATGTCATAAGGCTCAAATCCAATACATCAGCAAACAGGTAGAGCCCCTCACTATCACATTACCTACGGACATATACAAGAAACTCTCCCTGAAAAAAAAAAAAAGTTAGAATCATAGAATTGTCTAGGTTGGAAGAGACCCTTGGGATCATCGAGTCCAACCATCTACCCTACTCTACAAAGTTCTCCCCTACACCATATCCCCCAA
>VZSZ01006514.1:310901-323252 GCA_013398815.1 Ibidorhyncha struthersii | reverse complement strand
TTGTCAATTAGAACCCCCAGGTCTCTTTCTGCCAGGCAGCTTTCCAGCCACACCTCCCCAAGCCTGTAGCGCTGCATGGGGTTATTGTGGCCCAAGTGCAGAACCTGGCACTTGCCCTTGTTGAAACTCATACCATTGATGTTGGCCCAGTGATCCAAGCTATCTAAGTCTCTCTGTAGAGCTTCCCTGTCCTCCTGGGAATCAACACTCCTGCTTAACTTGGTGTCATCTGCAAACTTGCTGATGATACACCCTATGTCCTTATCAAGATAATCAATAAAGATGTTGAACAGAAATGGTCCCAACACTGAGCCCTGAGGCACACCACTTGTGACCGGCCGCCAGCTGGATTTAAATCCATTGAGCACCACTCTTTGGGACCTTCCAGTCAGCCAGTGCTTGATCCAGCGGATCATATGCTCATTCAGGCCGTGCAAAGCCAGTTTTTCCACAAGAATTGTATGGGGGACAGTATTGAATGCTTTTTGAAAGTCCATCTTCAAGCTAAAAGTGTACAGATATGCATATCAGAAGTTATGACTAATGCATCTACATTAGCTTTGAATTACTGAGCATGCTTGGTATTATCTCTCTCTGGCCAAAAGTTCACCACAAGGAAAGTTATGTTAACCATGTGTTCAATACAGAACAGAATGTGAAGACGAGGATTGTTTTCTGTGTTTGGATAGAGGTTTACTCAGACATAAGATGAAATCTAGGGCCTCATTGTTTTAATAAAAAGCCAAAACTACTCCAGCTACCACAAGTAGAAATACAGCTCTCAGCAGCTATCATTAGAGACAGCCAGAGAGATGGTAAGCTGAGATTTGCCTGCTGTAGTAAAGGTAGCTGAGACTTTACAGTCTAACCTCCCTACTCCAGGAAATACTGACAACCGGCAACCATAGCTATTATCAGGGAAACACCCCATATGAATATGCCTAAATTAGCAAAAAAGGCAGGAAATTTTGGGGGATTTTGGCTGGTTGGTTTTGATTTCAGGGAGGGGGAAGTATGCTTTTGTTTCTGAAGTGCAATGATGCAGTGTCCAAGGACCTTCAGAAGCACACTTTTTTCCAACAAACTCCAGGGAGAGATTTATTTTTTTCTCCTTTGAAAAGGGCATAATTTGTCAGAAAGCATGCATATACCTTTCGATGCCATGCAAGTTCAAGGTAGTCCTAAAAGGTGCAGGCAGTAGATTCAGGGTATTTCAAATTAGGCTACTATGTCCTGGCTTTCCTTTGTCTCCCTGCCTATTTTGTGACTGCACCAGCCAGCTGGATAATGCTAATGGCAAATAAAATACGCAAAGAAATAAATGGTTCCAGACATTAGTTGTACTTTAGAAGGAAATTCAGTACCTATCCAAAAGAAAATTCTATATTAGATAAATTATAGTTTAAATAACATAACTGTTGTGCGACTCGCCCTAGCAACTGGAAGATTTGACAACATGGACATACCCATCCTTTCTCAGCCAGACAGAGAAGGTATTCTGTGGCCTCTTGTGAGAGCATCGCACCTGCCATGTCTCCTCTAGAGTGCTAAGGAGGATCTGGCACCAGTGGCAATGTGCCACCTTCAGAAGAAGAGTCATCCATCAGCCAGCCTGCTTCAGGCCCACTCACAGCATACGTTACCACGCATGTGAAATTAAATCCCATTAGACTACAGTGCCCAAATTCACAGCCAGACTTACCATAAAGTTTAATCCCTGCATGAAAAACACCTGCAATGTTGAGTTATTTAATTATTTTATGATAAAGCTACATCTTGATTGTGAAATCTTTACTTCCAATTTCATGAGTCAAGAGCAGTTTCAGGAAAACATTCTGACCAGAATCCTATAAAGTATAATTTGGGGGCAGGTGGGAGACAAAAAGCAAAACCAGTTTTTAACAGAGTAGTACAGTTTTATCTCCCAGAGCAGGAGTTCAGATTCCATATTTGCCCACAGTATTTTGCCTTACAGAAATCAAAATCAAAACCAAAACATCCAAGCGTATTCTCTCCCCAGAGAGCATTTAAGCTCATGTCTTATATATTACAGGACTCTTTTCATTCCAAAAGGATATTCAAAGGGCTAGGTCTGATCTATAAAGCTTAGGCATATTTTAAGTACAAGCTTCATTCTAATATTCTGCAGGGTCCCCTTTATTACAGTAATCCTAATTACTGTCGGTTTGAGGCATAGGAGGTTGACTAAAGAAGCAGCACCTTTTGGTTAGTGTTGTAGACTAAGTATAAAATTATATCTTCATTTATCTCACATTTTCTTTGGTTTAAAAAAAAAAATCTAAGAATAAACGGAATGTTTCACTCTAGCAAAAAAAAGTTACATCCCCCCAAACTACTAACATTCTTTATTTTGTTTCATAAAACATTAATGCAGGTAAAAACAGAATTCTGGGGAAAAAATATCTCTATTTTCAGAGCTGCATGTTCATATAAACCAGCATATAAGCAAATTCTGGGAAGACTATGCAGCATAGGCAGACTGTTCAAATGTATAGGACGCTAGATGTTGGCAATTTTTTATGATATTTATAAGGTCCTAATAAGCACATCTGATACACATGATCCATTTATTTTACTTAACTTTACTCTAGACATAGAAGGAAGGCATTGTTAATATTGTAAGCAGAGGAGCAGAGACATTAACAGCCTGAAAACACTCTGAATAGCTTTACTATAGGAAAGAGATAGATAGCACAAGGATTCCATATGTGCTAGAGCAGTCTCCCAAAAAATGAATCACTTTGTCCTGCCCTGGTGCCTTCCCTGCATACCTGAACACCAGCACAAAAGATTTCCCATCTAAGGGCAAGCAACTGGAAGCAGACACGCTTGGTTGAACCAGGTCAGCAGACAGTGAAAGTACCATGGTACTAGACTGCTGCCAGCAAATATGTCCTGCAGCAAGATCCTTTTCATTTTAGCATTCTCTAGAAAGCTCTAACCTAGCTGCCTCAGAAGTACATTCTTGTACTTGTCCCCAAGCAGCATCCAACAGGTCACACTGCAGGTACCTGAGGTATTGGTGCCACACAGCACGGAAAAAGGGGCCAACTGAGCCTCACACTTAAAAATGAGGTTGACGGATCTGATTGTGGATTTCTTCAGCTATGGCACCAACTCTCTTCTAATGTAGGCTTGGCCAGAGCCTAGAAAAGGGAGGTTCCAGCTGCCCACCTACTACTACACAAAGTAAATACTGTTCCCGGGATAAACCCCATGTGGACATAAAAGGATATAAGCCTTAAAACAAAAAAAAAACACCAACAGAAGAAAGTTTTTTTTAAAACCCCCTAACCTTTATTAAGAATTAGTCCCTCTGATGTCCAGATCACAACTAACATGGCTAACGAAGCAAGCTTTGTAAATATTGCCACCTTATTTATTATTTATATCACCATAGGCACGAGGAACTCTATCCATGAATTAGAAGCCTGTAATCTTAAGTAGTTACAGATTTTATTCTATTATGTTTTACTACAGTAAAATAAATGTTATCCAAGTACAAATTTTAACTGTGTAATCATGTTATAAAGGTGATAGAGTGGTCTGCTTTGTCTCTGCCATTTTTAGCCTAGGGTACGGTTCATGTAAGCATGTGCTCTGTAGAAAGCAGTACTGAGAAAAACGGGATTTTTAGACCATACAGTGTTACACTTTCTATTATAATAGTTGATATTTTTAATTATGCAAAGCATAAAGTGCAGGTGAACAAAATGGTCTTACAGATACACTCCAACTCCCTATTGGACTGTTTTCAGTTTATATTGAGATACACACAAATTAGTGAGCACTGACAGAAAGGACTTTACCTACCACACAGCTCTGGTACACCAGTTTGCAGCTTGTACATACTTAGCAACCCCAAAGCCACTCTGAAGTTCAAATTTAAAAGCCCAGGCTTTTAAATCTGATGAAAGCTTTAACATCCTGTAGCAACTATGGGATGCCTCAACCAGAATGTCCGCATGTTAAAGTTGCGCTACAGGCCTGGTCTAAA
This sequence comes from Ibidorhyncha struthersii, assembly GCA_013398815.1. Lineage (NCBI taxonomy): Eukaryota > Metazoa > Chordata > Aves > Charadriiformes > Charadriidae > Ibidorhyncha > Ibidorhyncha struthersii. The sequence continues at coordinate 319,234 of VZSZ01006514.1, read as the reverse complement.
ATCCCTTTACGCTAGAGCAAAATATTCTGGTTGTAACTTTATAGGGTTGGTTGGGTTTGCTTGGTGTTTTTTTTTGTTTTGGGTTTTGGTTTTTTTCCAAGAAAAAAAAATCCCGATTCTGTCTCAGTTCTGCATATAATGCTTATTGCTCAGTCATAGTTTCAAAAGATTAGCAAGAGATGACTGATTCTGGCTATAGACAGAATTTTTCCTTCCCTACGAAAGAACAGATGCATTTTTCTCTAGTTCTGTGGTTTGGAGAAGGAGAGTCAAAGTATTTATCCGAGTAATAGGAAAGGATTACACATGTAGACGGATTTGTGAAACGTCAATCCCGGCAGGCTTCCGAAATTAAAAGAGCCTAATGCATGGGGAGTGATATACTTTACAATAAGGGAAATGTCAAGCTGTGGAAAAACTATTCCAGAAGGTAGCTGTGAGTTAAGTACAGAGTTCACTTCTCTTGTCACTTGATCCTCTCCTTAGAATTAAGAGCTGAACTTACCATTTTGAAACATGTAGAGTAGCAGCTATAAAAATCCACCACAAGACCATTCATATTAGGAGATTTTTCTGCCTTTACACAAGTTTAAGGGATTGTCAGAGGTCAGAGAGAATTGAACATCCCTGCTGAGTCACTTCTATGAAAGACATGCTGTGGAATGGTGTAGGTGTACTTACTCTTCATGGCTATTGAGACAGGACCAAAAAAAACAAGAAGGCATGGGGAAGCAAAATAAGACTTGCTCAATATTGATTGGACGTATACCAGGTTTTTAACAGGTAAACAAGAATTTTCTGCTTAAGAAACAAATCTTATTCAAAGATCTTTCCAATAATACTCACACAATTAATTATGGCATTTAGGACAAAGAAGGTGTGGTAAATTGTTCATCATTAGGTCAACCCTGTCTTACTGAAGAGAACAAGATTTTTTTCCTCTTTTTGTGAAACCAAGAATAGAGGTTCTTGCAGATCTCCAAATACCCTTTAATGACAAACAGAACCACTTCTTGGCAGACACAGGATGACACATACACCCGCTCCCCCCTCCCCAGCTAACTATTACTGCTTCTCTGTCTCCATAGGCAAGAACTTCCTTCCCCAGGGAGCAGCCGATACCCTGCTATTTCCTAGCAGGAGGCAGACTAATGAATCAGAGTAGGAGCATAGCTCCCACTTAAATGTAAGGTTGGCCTGAATACCTTCCCAAGACACTGGAAATGCAGTGGTTTTGTTTAGGAGACTAACAGAACTTACTCTGTACCAGCTTTTCAAATTATATGACTGTTAATGCATGCAAAGTTATCTTACATTTCAAATATGTTAAGAAAAGACCTGTCAGTATAACACCACCAAGGCAATAGTATAAAGCAAATTAATCTGTTTTGTTAAAAAAAAAAAAAGTAGTACAAAAAAGTACCCTCTTACCTCCCTGCGGTGCATTTATATCAGGGGTTGGTGCTAGAAGTAGAAGAACTATTGAATTATATTCAGATAGATTTCCTCAGTGCAGTCTCCTACATTCAAAAGACAACTGCCTCCTGGTTCTTCCTTAACGGAAAGGTTTATACACCCCCATTAAAACTACATTCATTGAGACATACCGCTCCCTTTGGATTTTTAGAAAGTAGAAGTGTATGAATGAGTTAATCTCTGTTCAGGAAGCTCGTTAAGCACATAAATACTAATTCTGAGTTATCTAATCCTCACAGCTCCTCACCACAGTAGGTATAGTTACCTATCACTCACCCATGAGTTTTCTACTATGATTTCTACTTTCAGTATTTATCACTCATAAGACTTCGGACCATATAGCTCACTCTTTTAAACAGAGTTCACAATGAACTGTAAGCACAGCTGTACATCAGATTTAGTGCAAAGAGTCTGCCTGTGTAGGGATGCAAGAAATTTCACACATTTTTCTACGGACATTCTTAGAATAAAAAAAAAAAAACTTTTGCAAGTGCTAATTAGAAGCCTAATGAGAAATAAATCAGGTAAATAATAAATACTTTCCCATGGCATTCTATTATTGCTTGCAACAAATCAACACAATGTTGCTTCACAACATTATCATAAAGAGAAAATCACAGAAGTTCAGCAGATAATTGCATCTCCCTGATTTCGTAAGAGAGTCTAAGCAAAGCTGGCTCACTGAAGATCAGGTCAAAGTGCGAGCAGACCCCAGAAGGAGCCATCTGAAACCACTATGCCCTTAAATTAGAGGGTCCCATCACCTCTTTTGGGCAAACACCCGATTGAATTGCAGAGAAGAACTGATAGAAGCAGATTCACAGCCTCACCAGCAGTACTGCTGGCATAGGGAGCAAGCAAAAAACCTGCCCCTGGTGGAAGGAGGGCAACCCTACTCCCTTCTGCCCAGGCTACACAAGTGTTTTTTATATAGTGTGAGGCCACTGCCTGTGTCATCAACAAACACGACTTTTTGCGCATCTGATCACATTAGAAAATCCAAAGTAGGATCGTTGTACTGCTGCATCTTAACCCCTTCACTCCTGAACAGGCTAGCTTAAGAAAACTAAAATAAATAAATAAATAAATAAGCATTTAATCACATTTAGAGGAAAATGGATTTTATCACTAGTCAAATTTAATGACACTTGAGTCTGGTAGACAAAGATGATGCACAAGGGTCTTGCCCAAACACAAAGTTACTAGCAAATATTTTAATGTTTCTAAGTCAAAAACAGAGCAGAGTTACTTCCATAAGACCAGAGTAAAGTAGAAATGGGATAAAAAGAGTGCTGTTAGCAGAAATGCAGCATTATTAACAATATCTAAGGTGCTACAAGGCTCTCAGAATTGCTGTTTTCAGACAGCAGAGATCATAATTGCTTTGATGGCAAATTATACTCGTATGTTTTTTTTAAAAAAATAATAATACCCTGTAAAGCCTAGAGGAACCCTTTAAGACAATTTATCTGTAGGAAACTGTATTTCCAGTATAAACTAAGAACCAACATCCACGCCTTCAGGAGGAAATCGGCCTACGAGAGTATATTCTGATGTTGTGTTGCTTCGAAGCGACTGCTGGAGCGTGCCATTTCTCTACCCTTAGTGTGGAAGTCTGGGGCTAGAGTTCACTCTGAGGTTACAGGTTTTTTCAGCCTGGCTAGGGATGGGTAATTACACGGGCTGCAAGCACGTGCCTGCTATGACAAGGGGTCACATTTCATTTTCCTACTACTGTCCCGCACACGCTTTGTATGGGCTGAATTTAGATGACATGCTATAGAGATGCAAGTACACAGGACAGTACGTTTTTTCTAAAAAAAAAATAGTATTTTTTTCTTTAAGCCAAGCTTATTACAAAGGAAAATAACAAACCACTAAAGCGATTCACATGCTTTCTGCTCTGAGTAATCCCACAACGGTAACACAATCTGTATCCATGTTATTGTATGTTTAAAGCCAGACCTGTAATTAAGTAACTGCTGCCTGGTGAGGCTGTAGGTTTAACAAAAAAAAAAAATCCAGACCCAAGATCCACACTAAAGCTGAAGTGCTTCTAGTAATTCTACCTTTGAGCAAATTTAAAATTAAAATTAAATGAATTTACAACATGTCATTATTCCTAGACCTTATGGAGTGTAGACTTTACTGCCTACAGAGACAGTTTCAATCATACCCAGCATTAAGTTGAATTAGTGTCCCAAAGTGCCTGTTCCCCTCCTCCTTTTAGCAGGTCTCTGTTTAGGCACAAGGTCAAAAATGGAGATGAGCTGCACACTGCTTGCAAGTCCCTCATCTGCCTATTAAGGGGGGATCTTGAGTTTTATGGCTGCAAGGCTTATGTCAGCCAACCATCATTAATTTAATTTATTAGGGGGAACAGTGAATGATATGACTGAAATAATGTATAGCCAGGCCACTCTAACAATGCCCTGTCTGCTTATTATAGGCAAACCTGTTCTAGTCAGTACCTCTATACTGGAAGCCATTCTTTCCCTCTGGGTTCTCTTAAGATGTGGGTTTGTCTGGTGGGTTTGAGGTTTTTTAAATTTCTTATCTTCCTTGTGATCAAAACTTGCCATTCTTTTCTCCTAGCAAATCTCCCTCTTCATTCTGTTCCAAGGTGTCTTCCTTCAACCTTTCCTTCTCTTTTCCTCTCTGTATCCTTGGGGGAATTCTGTACTTTTCTAGCCTTTAGAAGTTTAATTCATTTGCTTGCATGAGATCTGAGAGCAAGTTGAGAACTTTAAAAAGAGAAACAATGCGACCCTAGTGGAAGTCTTTGATTTTGTTTTCTTCCCAATACTGAGGCCCATACTATAGCAACAGCTGCTTTTCTATCTAGATTATGCATCTGATTCTAAGATTTGTTACCAATAAAGCCAACTTAACAAAAACACTCTTTCTGGAGCTCTTCATGATTGTTCATCAAGCTGGACAATACGATTTTTGTAGCATCCTTAACTTCCTCTTTAAACATTAAGTCAATGAAGATTATCAGGGAACCAACAGTTAAGCCTACGCATTACAAATAATTAGTAAGTGTTAAAAATAATTATTGTGGTAATTATATATTTCCTTTTTAAGGGAACCTGAACAACAGACCCTTCCAAATGATGCACAGTAACATGCTATTTTAACATTCACTACCTTTCCAGCTATCCTTACCAATAGGTAAGGTATCCTTACCCTTTGACTGTTGCCTTGAGTGTCCTTTTGTTTGGCTCTAAATTTATACACATGAGTTTTGATAGTAATACTTACTCAACATTTAGGAATAGGAATAAAAGTGCTAAACAAACTTAGGAACAAATAGGAACCACTGTCACTTAAGTATGACATATTTCATCACTTGGCTACAACATACCAACTTCATGCTACTTTCTAATCCTCACACTCTGCTAATTCAAACAGTCCAGTATTTTGGACACTCTGTTCAGAGGGATCCAGAATAAGAATGTTTGGTAATTACTTTCTGATCTAGATCCTGTTTTGACATCTAAAATAATTTATCACCACATTGAATTTAGCCCCAAGATCAGAGGGTTTTGTACAGAATGGTAAGCCCAGCACAAGGATACCACCTACCTTCTCATTATTTTGCCTTTTCTTCAGCGCACAGGTGTCATCGCCTCAAGAAGGCAGTTGCTGAATTAGACCTGTTAGTCATTTCAGACAAACTCACCATGGTTTTATTAGTATGATGGACATTTTAAGTAGCCTGTTTATATACTATGCTAGGATTGACTTATTTAACATTCTATATACAAACTCTCAGTAATTTGGGGTAAACTCCTATCCCTCTGATGATAAACAGCTGGCTAACAAGTACATTTTCTGAAGCTAGGAGTATTACATCTAGGCGTCTAGAGCAAAGGACTAATGCAAACTGAAGAATTCTCCATGTTTCATAGCCTTTTGAAAATCCTCTGATAAACTGTTTGAAAGTACATGAACAACAAAGATGTTTTAATCTTCTCTAGATGTTTTGCTCTAAGAAGCATCTGTGTTTCTTCTATATTAATTAGTTTATTATTAACTGCATTAACAATAGCAAATTCCCCTGTGGGCAGAACTTACAAAAAGCATCCCTTACTGTAGCCCACATGAAGCTACATACAGTCAATCTCTGACATTTTGTAGAAAAACTTCCTGAGGCTGTAGTAGCTTTATTGCTACCACTGCAGAGTTCATAAAGCTATGTACATTAGTTAAGATAATCCCAGTGCCACACTGAAACTGGGAGATCTAAAAAACAGTACAGTTTAAAAAAGTGCCAGCAGCTTATATGTTCACTTCTCATACTGATCCCAGCATCAGCAAGTCTATAGTAGAGCTACTGCAATAGTGACAGATTATCTTAACATTTTCAGCATGATCCAGACTCCAGGTATGAATGTTGCTAGTATACACGGGGGTATAAAAGAACCCACTTATTCAAAGTATAATCAATCAGACATTACCAAAGTTATATCCCTTCAACTGCCCATATTTTGATAGAACACCGAAAACCTCCATCTCTTGTGTCAATCAAATCAGAAAACATTCAACAGAATATACACAGCAGTCTGGTATTATCAATTGTTCATGGTTTCTCACTCACCAGGTTCCTAACCCGCACCCCTGGGCTGAGAATCCTTTGACACCTTCATTTCTAAGGCCTGGTTGTACCTTTCTGAACTGCTGAAACACTACTGCTTAGGTAGCGTTAACAGCTGAAGGCCTAGAAAGAGCCTAGAAGCACTGAAGATTTATAGTTAAACCCTGAATAATTTTTTTTTTAATTATTAGAAGACCTTGATGTCATTTCAATCCATTTCTCATTAGAGATTATTCTCACCTCTATCCTAAGTTTTTATTCTTACAAATAAATTGCAGGAGACAAAACATTCTAATACTAATTTTTTTTTTTTTTTTTACACTACACTCTTTTCAAATCTAGAAACTCTTATTGTAAAATAACGTGAGAGGAAAAAGACACTTTTTTCTCCCATTATTAGTTTGCCAAGACTGTCACTGAAAGGTTTGATTTAATCACCTGGACAAAACACATGCTACCTTCATCCTCTTGCCAGTACTACCCAAGGGCCGGTGAACTAGGATGTCACTCCGTGACTATGGATGTGGTTAGAGCAGTCAGACTTACCCCTGACTTAAGCTCTCCTAGGTATCTTTCGCCAGCTGGGCATTTTGAAGCAGCAACAGTACTATTATCTAAATCTGAGTTACCAGAATATTCATTTTGAACACAGACACCCTGCTAAATAAGTTTTAGTATCAAGACTGACACACTAGTAAATTTCATGATTGTTCAGTAGGAATTAGATTAGAGAAGGTATAGGAAAATAGACAAACATTATAACTGATGAAAAGACATATAGCTAAGAAGAAAATTAGAACATAGGGAATCAACAGTAAAACAGTAATGTTATTTTAGGAACTATATTTCTATATTAGCAACACACTGAATCTTTTGACACCTAACTGTTCAAAATGAGCCTTCAATGAGCAAGAAAGAGCTACATATCAAATAATGTACATCCACAGTTTTTCACCAGTGATTTACAATTTTGAAGTAGCACAGCATCATAGTTCCACTGGTTAAAATAGCAAAGAGACTGTAATTTTCTTTCACACACCCTTGCTTTGAGTGCGCTTCACTCTTCATACCACTAAATCACATGAGAATCCCTCACAGTGTTCAAGAGCACAAAGTGCCCTCACTCTCATAAAATGCATACTGAAGAAGTGAGCAGCTGGGACAGTAAGGTAAGGAGTATAAAAGCTTTTCCTAAGAGATTTCTTTCATTTAAGCATCCATTCCAAAGTCTTGTGTTAACAGAAAGACTACTGCTCATGCCAGCAGGTTTCCAAAGAATTAGTACGTCATAAGCAAAGCATCTTCACTCATCTCTGATGCAGTCTGAAGTTAAGAAAGCTCATAATCAACAAACGAACCCCCCCACACACACACTCAAATTGGTGAGAAAATATGATCACTCATTTTGATTCCACAAATGCGAGGCACAGGTGTGGGGACTGGCTTTGGTTGCAGAACAATACAGGCACCATGTCAGGGCCTGGCTGCTAGTTTTTGCAGCAACTACTCTGTGGATGAACTGAGAATTATTTCTTTTCTTCATTTCTGAGCTTCCTAAACTCCTAACATGAGTCATAAATTCAGTGTCAAGAAAAGACACTAGTATTTTAATGTTAAGGTCCTGTCTGTGCTGAAGACTTGTCCTGGTTTAAGTCTCCTCAGTACTTAGACTAGACAGGTATTAGGGCAGAGCACCAACTGCAAGCAGGGGGGAACCCCCCTAATTCGAAACAGAGGCAGCAACTTTGCCTGCATGCACTTGAAAACATCATACTAGTGCGAATTCACAGGCAGACTAAAACCCCAGTGTAGACAACACACGTGGAATTTCTGTGGATCTCCCCCCCCCCATTTGGACTTTTGTCCAAGTTACTCTTTCATGTTTAGCAAATCCTTGAGTTCTTACCTGTGACTTCATAATACTTATTAGCAAATGATCAAAAGGCATAAAAGAAATCTTTAAATGGGGCCCATGGCAAATCTATTGGGCTACAGCACAGAAATTAAGTCAACTAAACAGGGGAGAGGAGAATCAGCTTTGTTGGCAAATTGCCTTGGACATTTATTTTGAGAATTAATACAAGTCATTCAAACTAAAGACTGCAACATTGTCACAGGCATACGAAGATATATGCATTATGCACCACTCTCAGCTTTACCTCCTAGTACTATTAGGTTAAGAAGCAAACATGGTTTTTAAAACCATTTTATGGTGTGCCATGACAGCTGATTAATAACTGCAGTAGCAGAAGCTGAA
>VZSZ01006514.1:214556-302319 GCA_013398815.1 Ibidorhyncha struthersii | reverse complement strand
GGGGGGATGGGGATATTTTTGTTTTTAAACACTGCCTTATGAGCCCAGAAGGACACAGAGTCATCATAACTTACCACGTAAAAACTGAAAAAGTAGAGAGCAAGCACTAGTAAATTTTGAGTGTCTGAATACCAAAGCCTACTTCTGAATAAGGCAGTCTGCTGAAACACCTTCCTCATCTTCAGAGGCTAGCTGATTTCTACAGATACTCTAAGGTCCCGTCCAACACACAAATTAACAACTTCTTCCATCTGAATGTGATTTTCTCCTTCGTATTTCTGACAGGTATGCATTTCTCTTTTCCCTGCTGGACTGTAAATCAGGATTTAACTATCAAAGCTTCACTTTGTTTTCTCTTGCACTTTATTACTGTGCATATGATAGCAGAAGTCCTGGAGTTTCCAATGCCTCCTGTAAGGAGGATGTTGAAATAAAAATATAAATAATTCAGAAAAGGATCAGAAAGCAGTTAAAGGAGAATTCACAGAATGGCTGATCCTGAGAGCTCACTGCAATATAGTATACATTTATCAGTAGAAAAGGTGCAATAGTTCTGCTTTTGTTCAAGAGAACACAACTTTAGATTTTATCCAAACTATTCAAAATACAGTACAAATAAACAATTGGAAGAGTTCAAAAACATAGCCATCATGATCTTACAGAACTTGCAGTCAATGATAGATCTGAAAATTAATGCCTCCAAAATTAAGTGGAGTTTTGTTCAGGCTCAAATCTACAGCCTATACAATTCTGCAAAAACATGCTACAAGTATTCGGGAAAAGCCTCTTCTCTAAAGCCTTCAGTAGTGCTCATTTCTGCTTAAACTCTCAAACAAGTAGAAAAGCCAGTTGTATCAGAGAAAAAAAAAAAACAAAACATTATATACACGCATTCAAAGGGATCTGCAAACTTTATATTACAGATCAAACTACGGTCATTTAGATATCATGGCAGGCTGCTCTGAGCTCAGTAGAAATGCCAGAAAAAACTTCACATCACTGCTCTCTCCTTTTCCACTGCAATGCGGGCCAAACTGTCCTGTTTGTCAAGTAGCAACTACTAAGCCTTCATGAAAATGACAGAATTGAAAATACCTGAGAGTAAAGCAGAGTCAGTAGGGAAGAAAACCTGCTTGCAACAACAGTAAGATATGTATTGTTGGCCCCAACAAGGAACACTAGTAGCATAACTGCTATGTTAACTTCCTAATTCCAGTCTAATCTTTTCACCTTGATATAATATATGGGCTATGACTGAACCTTGTTCATTACCACATTATTTGCAACACTTATTGTCTGTTAGACAACTGCCTACCACCCACCATTCAAAACAAATGATCCATGCTGTAGATTGCATATCCTCCTTATTAGCAATTCTGTTTCTCCTTGTCATCTTCAGGCTAGCAGGCAAGACACTGCTCTTGGGCACACTGGCCCAGACAGCACTCAAAAACAAAATTAAAAAGAAACTAAAATAGAAAATCAATCACAAATTACAAACAGGTTGAAAACTTGCCATCAAACAACCTTTTGTTGTACTCAAAGAGCAATACAAACTGCCTTAGATCATATCACTATGAAAGATGCACTTGCAGAAGTCTGAGAGCAAAATAAAATGCAAAAAAGTGTATTTCCTTCCACCAGATGACTGTTTCACATACTGGTTATCTAATGTCATTTCTTAGATCTGCTTATACAAAAAAAAAAAGTGTTTTTTGCAATAAGCAAGTACCTCACAATGTCTCCAAATGGTTTGTAAACACAAGTTTTTTGGATTGTCCTCCCCTTGCTCAGCAAGATATTTCTTATTTAAATAGGTGACTGAGGACTTGATTTAGAAGTCAGAAATATCCTTCACTGGCTGGCTCCCCACGGCCGATAGGATCAGTGCAACACTCCAACACAGTGAGGATCTCTGTACTTCTGAGTTTGAGTCATTCCTCTGTTGCTGTGCATACCTGAAAAGCTTCTTGTCTTCATATTCAGAGCAGAATATTTTTTCCATCTCTTGCATGTTGTTAGTTTCTTTTTGTTATCAAGTTGTTTTCATTCCCAAAAGGAATATCAAGGGAAAGAACTTATGTCAGGCTTTTTATTCTATTAACACATCACAGAAGTTTTTTTAAAGAATTTTCATTTTGGTAATCAGATTCAGTTTGGAAAATCCTCTTTTGAATATCACATCGTACAGTCTGTAACCAGTACAGGTCAGGAATTGCTCCACTGAGGACAGTAAGATCATTTGGGATCAACAAACAGAAAGTCGAGACTCTGTGTTTGAACCATTTATCACAGCATATAAAAAGTCATATGCATTGTCCAAAATTTTAAAGTGACATAATTACATTAACAAGAAATAAGTTTTGAAGCGAAAAAGCTTGATATATCATGTTGGAACCCAACACTTGGACTTGTTTCGTGTTGGAACCACATAGATTTGTCTCAGATTCCAAATTATTCTCTGTCAGAAGAAAACATTTGCAGTTTTAGAACTGAAGCTCTGTATCTTCTTGGTTCTACATAGCCTAAACATTTTTGTCAAAGCATCTTCTGGACAAACTGGTACTATGTCAAAGAGTACAAAAATCACAGTGATGATCAGAATTTCACAAAACAGTGAAATTCTTACTGTGTCATTAAAGAACTTTTCTACAGGGCTGAGTGGGCTTCTGTCCTCACAGATTACTATCACACAGCAGCGGCAGCGCCACACGTATTGATATGCTAGTCACATCCAACCCTCCATCCATCCAGAGACTGCAATCAGGTACCTGATAATAATGCAAGTCACATCTGCTGGACTGCTGCCGCAGTGAACTGATTCATGCTGGTGCCTCGATGCAAATAACAAGGACACCAGGGCCAGAAGATGTAGGATCTTGTCTTTATAATACAGATGCTGTTTTCAAGATGGAACATTCCACTCACTTGCTTCTCTTGCAAGTCTGCAGTGTACCTACATTCCCTCTCTTAGCCTCTGGCTGAGCAATGGCATTGTGTAACACATTTAAAAAAAGGAGTGCTGTGAAGCGGGGGTTGGGAAAACAAACACAGTTTAATCACAAAGCTGCTACTGTCTTTTCAGTGCTGTGGCACTATTTCTTACTCTAAGCGATGGGTTTTCCCATCATCTTTCCCACTGAGTGAAAACTTGTCTAATAGCCTTGAAACACAATATAAGGAAAGGGTTAGTCAGAGACACTTAAACCAATTACTGATCAAATAACTTTCTATTATGTTAAGCAGGCATTTCTGTTTTTTTTTTCCCCGTTTAGTTGTCTTGTTACATAATTTTATGGAGGTTTTATGCATCAATACATATGTAACTTGCAAATAGCACAACAAACAGGTAAGTCACAAGAATAGCCATTCCTAAGTTTACATGTGATTTTTATTTAGTTAGTTATTGTATTGTTGGGGTGCCAGGACACTCAGCAGAACAAACAATAAATTGAAGCAACAGCAACTTAAGATATTATCAAGCTGCACTTAACTACAAATATTGAACAGGAAAACGCAATGATTTCGTTTCCCCCATCCCACCTTATTTTATTTTGCCCAGATTTCTCTCACACAATTTGGGATGAAATGTAGGCACGAGTAGTTTATAAAAGAGAAGAGTAATATTTTAATGCCCACACACACACACGTTAGATGACTCCTTTCTGGCTTTTATCTTTATTCCTTTCCTTTCATCCGGAAAAAAGTAAGTTTGAGTTGAACATGAAAAAGTTAGGTGGGAGAAATAAGAGGCAAATATTAAAATAATTTAAAATCATTAACATTTTAATTGTCATCTTTACCAAGAGGTACTGCATTCTTCTCTTTCTCAGCTAGTAAGACGCAGCAGTTTCTTCACTTGCACCTACAAATGCACACATAACTATGTCAATTTGCACCTACAAATGCACACATAACTATGTCAATTTGAAGGTACAAAGAGAACTCACATTTCCAAAGCAGGCACAGTGACACTGACACTACTGCTGCTGTTGGACTGACAAATCTTCTAACAGGAGTCACCCAGAATGGCAGCTGTGTAGGACCAAACTAGCTCCATCTTTTTAGGTAAGGATGGACAACAAACCTCTGCAGGAATAAACAAGTTTTACGGGTTTGTTTTTTGTTTTTTTTTTTTCCCCCACTTAAAGCTCTAAATAGCAAGATGTTAATCAAATTTAACTGAAATTACAAAGCTTTCAACAAACAAGCATAGCTGAATCATGGCAGAGAACCCAGCACAGACACTGGAGGACAGGCGCTAACATCAAGGGAGTTATCACATTGATCCTTCCGGCAAACAATTAGCCTTAGTACCACCGTGCACCAAATGGGATTGGCGAGTACAGAGGACTCCAAAGACAAAGGCATTCTCAGTCTAGCACGCTAACCCAGACCAGATTATCTATCTCCTATGAACACCCTTCTATAGAAGATACATTTTAAATCTATTTACTATCATAATTCTGTAGAAGCCTGCTGGACAAAATGCTGTTCCTCAGAGGGAAAAAGCTTTCTTTTGGGGGAGAGTAAGTTTCTTTAAACTCACAGAGACCAGTTTACAGTAGCTCTTCCACCACTCTGGCAAACCATAGAGATGCTTCACCGGTTTCCATTTCTAAAATGATAGGCCACGCAGACTGCAGAGCACCAAGATCAACAGGCACACAGCAGGCTCTGACAGCGGCTTGCTGATCATTCAAGTCCAAAGTCAAAGTTTTATCCACACAAAACTAGCAAAACAAAGAAATCAAACTTGCATTTTCAGACTTAAGCCTGCCTTTACACAGAGTAGGGCTAGATTTGTTTTCCAAACCTACATGTTTGAGGACTTTCTTTCACTGATTTCATCCACCAAAAGTTACTATCCAACTTCCCAGTTTGCCATCAGGGAGTCCATTCTGTAGATGTGTTTGTGAAGGACCACACAGGGCTGGTTCTGCATACCTTATTCATTCAGTCAAGAAACAGCTGCAAAGCTGAAGTGTAATGGAAGATCTATTTTATATCTATTTCTGCAAGAAGGACCATTTATTTTAAAGTGTTGTAGATGATAAATCTTCCATATAGCCTAATCACAATGCCAAGGACAGCAGAAAGAAACTTGAGACACAGAGAATGACTAAGCTCCCTGCATTTTGCATGCCGTGGTGAACAAAATAGTTGGAAAATACCTTTCATTTACATCTTCCCAGTTACACCACATTACTGGCACTTAAGCAGCTGTTTACTTAATGAAGCCTCTGCTGTCAGGACCCATCTCACAGCCTGCATTCAAATGTCACAGTTCTACTTGATGTTTTCAAGGGTCTGCAAGAAATAAAAGCAATAGTCAAAAAGTTGTATCAAAGAAGAAAGAAAACAAGGAAAGAAAAATCACATTTAAATGTTGTAATAACAAATGCCTTCAGTACAGCAATTCTTTCTCATCCCTCAACCAAAGCGTATGTTGAAAGATTCTTCTCCCTATAGCATGAAAAAAGTCTAGATGAGGGACACAGCAAGAAGTCTATAACCACATACAATATTATCCAAGTTCTGATCATGTCAAACAACATGCCTTAGTTCAATATATAACAGAGCGATTAGCGCATGGGTGTACAAGCGAGAAGTCAGGGATTGCTTCCTGAAAGATGCAGTGAGGCAAGGCCACTACAAACATGCCTTTGAAGTGAGTTTAGAAACTTCTGATTACTGAACTACTATAAAACAGTGAACAAACAGGTGACATTACCCATTCAAATTTCTTTCAAAGTTGAAGTTCGTCCAGTTACAAGTCAACAGGAGTTAAATTCTTAAGTTATTGTTTAAATATGAGAGGTAAGCCTCTAGGTCACATCAGACTTTTGAAACAGATATGCTCTATGGCTCAGTTTGTCCAACTGTAAAATAAGTATGATTTTAGATTCCCATGCCACATTAAGTTTTAAGGGATTTAATAAAGTAATCATAGATTATGATGCAATATTTTAAAAACACAGGTGGTAACAGGGGGCCAGAGCATGGAGGTGTTGGTTTGCTTGTTTTAATTGACTCACACAGACTGACCTGCACATTATATGCAGACCACTGAGGAACGCTGCCAAGTCAGAAAAAACAAAGCTTTTCTTTGTATCAAGTTGCTCAGAAGTCACCCTGATTCAGATGTGTAGAAACATGCCTTTATCTCAGAACCCGTGATGCAGTGAATGACCCTGGCTTCCTAACTCCACCTCCTGGAATCAGCTCCCACATCTGCTCTACTCAACAGATGCACTTCTCCAGTCAGAGGCCGATTAAAGGCAGCGTTTCACACTCCCTTAAGTCAACCAAGCTATCAAAATAGCTCCATGATACCATAACCTTTGTGTGAAGGTCCTTGGTCTGCACTGCCCACTCTGTTCCACATCATCACCCATTATGCCGAAACACTTGATTTTTATACTCCCAAGATTCCTAGAGCTTGTATTTACAACAAATGACCAGCTGGAGTTGTCTTAAAACAGAAAAAACATTGATCCAAGTTCTTCCCATCTGAACTGACATTGACTGCAACAGTAGCTTCTGCCTCTCAGCCCTCCATCTGGGTCTCCAGGCACAAGTACAGCCCCCTCACTGCAATGCTGGCTTTTGCAGCCAGCGAGAACATATGGAGGAGGTCCTGCTCCAGGGAACCCTGGGGACCACCGTGGAGTGCCGGAGCAACAACTCTAAGCAAGAAAACCTGCACTCTGATTTACAAAGCCATTTCATACACTGGGCTCAGTCTCTGCCAGCCAACAGGACAATGTGATAACCTCAGAGTTGGTGGCCTGACCATACTGTAGCCAGGAGTGTTGTTAAATATACAGGGCCCGTAGGCAAGATGGAGTTCTGCCTATTCAAAGCCACAAGGTATTCCCTCTCTGACCAAAGGAAGCTTTGGAACAATTACTAACTTACCACATAACGCTCTGATCCAAATGCAGAAGATTTACTCCCTCCCATGTCTCCGGCAGCAGCTAAAAGTTATCAAGTATCATCAGGTATTTGGATTAAAATATTTCTTTGGGAACAAAAATGAAATTTACATACACATAGCTTGAATGGCCTTGTATGGGGAGAGGCAAAAGGTTACATGGATAGAAACTACAGATTAGGTACGGTAGGAACAATGTGACAGGAAGGCACTATTGAGGTCCTTTTGGGATTGGGGGTGCAATGAATATGGTGCTCTTGACAGTTGTGAAGATGGGGAGGATGGCAGACACCAGCTCAGGACAGACAGATCCATTTTTTCCTTTCTGTTAACACCTTCAGATCCAGACTGCCACTGCACTCATTTTGAAATTGCCAGACTAAGTCCCAGGAGCTTTAGCTGCTGTGGATCCTCTCAATCATTTCTTAGGTATGCTGGGGTAATTCGTTAGATACAGACTCTGTTGCCCAACTAGCAATAATAGTTGCACCTGACTTAACAAACAAACAAAAAAAAAGACACTGTTTTGATAAGGACTGAAGTTGTAGGTTAACCTTTTCCAGTACCACTGCGGTTTAGCTGGGTAGATGAATTACAGGAACAGAAAGATCACAGTCTTAAGCTTTATGAAGATCATTATATTTAACTGCCAACAATTTAGATATACTGCAGTCAAAGTACAGGAAAATAGATATAAGTCTTCATCAAAATTAACTCCTGAAATAGCTTGCCTTCTTGTAATTTGGTGTTTGTTTTTTTTTTTTTTTTGCTGGTTTGGTACAGTTTTCCCTATATATATTAAAATAGAAATTTCTACACCATGAGTCAAATAAAACCACATAAAATCAAAATTTTTTACAAACATTTCAAACAAAGGAAGAAATTACCAACAGCTAACTGCAACTTTAAATATTATGTATAATTCCTAAACGAAAGCAACACAACAGGCTGCAACTACATACTGAAACAGTGATTGATCCCTAGAAAAGGAGTTGCCGGAATATTTTTAGACTGCGTAGTACATTTTAGTTCGAAGCATGATGAACACACAATGCAGCGGTGATTTGACTCATCAGTTCAGGTAGCATCTTCAAATGGAAAAAATACCATATGCTCTTTTGCTTACAGAGAACGCCAAATCTTTCTTTCAATCCTACACATGAGAAAGCTCCTAATGCTAAGTTAATATTTAATTTAGCACTGTAAGCACCAAATTTTCTCCTGGAAAATCTGTCTGTGATCTTCAGTTTTCTCACAAATCACCATCTGTACACACCTATGCAATTACTCTGTTTGGAGCTTTTCCGTACATAAGTAGGACCTGCAAGCAGGTACACACACCTCATTGTTATAGGCCTGGAGAACAAGTACATTTTGCCCAAGCATTTTTAAGGTCCCAGAAACAGTGTTTCCCCATACCCTAATGGGAAAGCCTCTACCATGCAGTTATCTACCCTATCACGGGCTACCTACAGGGTATTGATCTTACCGGCAAAGTAGCATCAGAGCCTGGCTGATCTGGCAAAGCTGGGGCTGATGCATTGCTTCCTTCCAGCTGAACTTTGGTGAAATTATATACTTCCCTCCAGTAAAAACTAGTAGACCTGCAAAAAAATTTAATGTCATGCTCAACACATATAGTTTAGACACACCACCTTTATACAGCCCTGAAATGCTTATTTCGTTGCACAAACTCTAGATCCCAGGTGACTAAATGAGAGAACTGAGCTGCAGTGAAGCCAAAGGCCACTGACTGTGTGTTACTGCACCCAACACATATTACAAAGCCTCTAATAGACTGTTTTTCATGACCCTTCAAGTCAGATCTCTCATATTAAGTCCTGCAATACAAGTGCTTAATATTCTGTGTGATTTTTGTGATATGATAAAGATGTCATGTTACTGTGCTTTTGCTCCCGAACTTTTGCAAATCTCAAGTACTCCATTTCAGTTGTTGCTGCTAACGCATTATCACAAGACAAATAGTGATAAGCTATGATACCAATGCAGTTATTAGCAGCTTCATGCAGTGTGACATCCATCAGTGTCCTGTCAATCGTCTGATAGGTAACAAGTCGGCACTTGTGGCATTAAATATCACACACAAATTCACATGGGCAAGTGCAGGATGAAGCTTCACACAGGAGCTGCCAGGATGCATGTGGTATTGCGCCAAACCCTCATGGAAATGCTCTCGCAGAAGTGCTCAGAAGTCAGTTAAAAGTACTACGCTGTCCACAATGCTCTAAGGCTCCTATTTCCCTTGATTTTCTGACCGCAAAGACTACCTTTATAGCTGCCACGCTTGAAACCTCATTCTTTGTGTACGCTTCATGAACCATTCCTGTGCTAACAAGGTCAGGCAAACAGTGACATGCGTTTTCATTACGCACATAGGAAGGACTTCAGCCTGCAGCCTTTACGCTCATCATTTGCCCAGTAGATTAGAAAACTGTAGTGGGACACTGGGCATCCCAACAGACAATTGGGGCCAGCTGCTTCCCCGTGCTGTGTCTGCTTCCTAAATCAACACAAAACTGAAGTTTTCATAATGACTTATTCCATAAAACTTCAAATGCAGTAACACGCAGCATAAGAGAAGTACAATCAAAACTTACACCGCCACAGCATGGTGTGAAGCAGCCCTGGCCTACCCCCCATCCCCCCCAGCTCATGGGGAGACTGCAGGCTCCCCTCTCCTTTTGCCTCTTCCAGGGCAGCGCCACCGACCTGTATCACCAGGTGGTGGTTGAGTTGCAGTGGGGTTTCTCTTCANTATTAATGTTATTTCAATCAGGCAGGAGGGTGCCATGAAAGTCGACTATCAGTATCAGATTGTCAATTTATTTTTTCTAATTTTTTTTTTTAAAGAGTTTTTTTTCCACTTCTGATGAACAAATGCTGTTGTTGATCTTTACAATAGGGACTATTCTTGGAGCAGCAATGGAAAAGCTGCCACAAGAAGCACTGGCAAAGAAAGAATCATATGCAAGCAGAAGTAGTTTATCCATTGCATGCTTTCATAAAGTCAGAGTCAATAAAACCCTCTAAGACCAGCATGGTGAAACAGTTTGTAGAACTCTGCACAAAACTGAGGACTTAATGAATGAGTGTCTAATAACGAGCTAATGTTCTCTAAGAGTTGCATGACGAAAGCATGCACGAGGCTCCCAGCTCTCCAGCAAGACAGCCCGAACAGAGCTCCCCAACATGGGAAGATTTTTGCCAGGGCCGGTTCACTTCGTAAGAGGCTACTTGGGCTGCCAGGTTCCCAGCTGCCAGATAATTGTCTGCATTGCTGTGGATTTAAGTGTTGGGGATTTTTTTTATCTTACAAGAGGGCTAGGAAGACACAGAGGAAATGTTACTTATTCACCAGAACACAGAGAAAAGGCTGAGTGGCTGACAGGCTCCTGGCTTATTTTATAAACAACCCTGGAGAATATTGTGCTCACAGATGCGTTCCAAAAGAACAGCAGTAGGTGGTAAACAGACACCATACACCTTTCTCTGACGAGATTCAGTCCCCTCTTCCTGATCTTGAGTTATCAGATATGCAAAAATCCACTGCTACAACAGAGCTTCTTGAAATACATTTTCAAAATAAAATAAACAGTATGTGTGCACACAAGACACTTGCTCTTGACATTACCTTTTCATGAAATAGGAATGTCTTTGCATAAGGAAATTCAGGTTTCCTTTAACAGCAAAAAGCTAAATAAAAACGAACAAAAATGTTTTTAATTCTCCAGATCAAACTCTAATGAAATACAATTTTTCAGTGACAGAGAAAAATGTTCTGTTTTTTCATGTAACTGATCAGACATATTAAAACCAAAGAATGCCATTACAGAGCAATATAATTTCCTGCTTGAGATAGCACTTAAAATTTTAACCAATTACCTATGTTTTAGCCAGAAACTTGTTTGATCAAATTATACTTTCTAGGTTTAACCTGAGGGAATTAAGGGAAACAGACTCCACAATTCTCCTGACACTTTGATCCAGCAGTTAATCAACTTCACCTAGCAAAAGATTTGTTTCGCATGTAATTTGAATTTTCCTGAGTGCAGCTTTCAGACATCTTTGCTTGTTATGTTTTTTTCTGTTAAGTGAAAAAAGTATTTATTATTCTAGAATTTCTGCCAGTTGAAGGTACCACAACCTAACTACCAAGGTACTGCTTAATCCTCCTGACCCCCCAAACATATTGTGCTCCTTAAATCGATCACTGAGGACCAGACTTCAATACATTGTGGTTCTTTTCTACATCTTCCCCCCCCGCAGTGTCTTACTCAAAATGTGAATCAAGCACAGAGCATTCCAGTACTAGCCTGGATTTTTGTACCAAACTGTGCACAAAGACATAGTGTCATCCCTAATTGCTGTTCTCCTCTGTTCACCTGTTCAAGGTTCACATTGGACACGTTGCCATTGCAGCACACTTGGAGCTCATACCAAGTCACTAATCCATTACAGAGACTGCAGAATCACTGCTGTACAGGATACAGCTCCCAATTCAGTAACTGTGGATTAGTTAACCTGAAATATCTGACCTTGCCAGCAGCATCAAAACCACAGTTATTTGAACAGATATGGGGCACCACATGATGTCAACTGCTCTAGAGTGCTGTCCTTTCTTCTTTGCTGTTTATCTTGCTGCTTGGCCCTCACATAGACAAGCATTTAAGTATGTGCCTGAGGATTAGTCTAAACTACCAACTGCCCTAGAGTGGGGGAACACATGAGCTTGCATTTAAGAAGCTGTGTTCCAGTTCAGTACCAGAAACAAGGTTGCTCTTAGCACACCAGATGATGCTCTGTGCTTCTGTGCCTCAATTGATTCTAATTCCTGAGCACTGTCATTCAAAGCTAGCAGGTTACCTCTGCTCTCCTCTGCAGCCAGCATCACTGGAATATAATGAGACTTAAAGTGCATTCCTGCATAAGGGGCACTACTCTAACCTTGGCTCTAAGGAGTCCAGCTGAGGAACATAACGCTCTTCCCCAATCCCCAGTCATTTTCCATCTCCCTGTAGAGAAATCCTGTTCCCTTTTCCCCATGCTTCTCTATCTCAAGTTCTTTCAGTCATTTCATGTGCTGCCTCAACTCCGTTTTGTTACCGTACACTTCACTCAGTTCTGTGACAATATGGAAAAACATGAGAATGCCTGGTGTAAAGAGTCCCCTGTTACAAGAAAAGTTTGTCTGAAAACCAAACAACCTTGCATAATCAAAGAGCGACTCAGTGAGCCAGGGATCCACTTGAACAGATGGCTGAATGCAACCCCTGGGTAACTCAATTTAATCTCCTGACTCGTTTATCGAACAAAGTCAGAGAGGGACATCCTCATAGTTGGATGTATGGAGACAGCTGAAAAGGCAAGAATAGGAAAAAATGCGGGAGGAGATCTGGGCACCAATGTTGTTAATCCATCAAAATAATTGAAGAAACTTACATACTGATACATAAAACTGCTGCCATGAGCAGCACACAAGGTGCTCTCTTGAACATAACAGCTTATCACTATTGACAGAAAACAGTAGCCCTACTAACCCAGTTAGAAGGGCATTGCAGTACGAGTTCATGTTGAGTTACCCACCAGACTGTACAATCCTACAGGCTATTGTTGCCCAGGGTACAAACCCACCTACTACTACTGTTCTGCAAGTAGTTAACATGACATTGAAGTCTTGCAAGTATGTGTATGTATATAAACATAGCCTGAAGAGGAGGAAAAAAACCCAACTTCTTTATAGCTTTCCATGTCTATCACTTTACTTCAAGATTAACAGTATCATTGTAAATTCTGGTTTACCCACACCCACTCTCCCCTTTCTCTTCTAGGGAAACAGCAACTGTATACAGCTTAGGCTTTCACCCCTCTTCTACTGAAGAAAATTAAAGCATTAACAGAAAACAAAGTATTCCACACAAAAAAAAATTACTTCTGGAAGAAAAGAGGTGATGGGTATTATATTTAATGAGATAAACCAGTAAGTAAACATACTATCTATTCATCATTCTGTGGCTCTCAAAAAGCTTTGAAAACATTTATCAGAGCCTCACAACAAGGAGGAAAGGTCACTGCTCCCATGTTATCAAGTACTGAAGCATCAAGATGTGCCCATAGCTTGAGTAACTTTTGATAAGTCTACAGAAATACTGCGAGACTAATTATCTCAGGAGGACCAAGGAAGCAGCTCAAGGTGCTTTGTGACCAGTCTCCTCCCACCACTTTCCACTATCCTTTCAGATTACTTTGTAAAATAGCAATACACCAACACCATCTAAAGAAACAGGTTGTACTTTTGTAATACAGTTAAGTAAACATGCTCCTCACAAAAGCCCTCTGCAAAGTACAAGATGGCAGAAAGAGGGTTCCATGATTTGCTGCATATTAAGGAGTTGGTAACAGAAGCATAGGAAGAACTCAAGCCATGACCTTTAACACAAACTCTGCTTTCTTCCCTGATACCAAAGAGTCTCAGTAAGCTGCCCTAAACAGAAAGAAAAAAAAAAAATCCACTGTGCTTCTTAATAGATGGTCAGCATCTAGAAGGACTTGATAGGTGTGAAGAGTTCCTGTGTGAGGAAGCTTTCCATTGTGGGAGCTATTGTGCTTTTTCCAAAAGTTGGTACCCAGTAAATTTAAGCTGTCAAACATGCTTCAAAAGAATTAGTAGAAATTTGGGTTTTGTTTTTTTTTTTATATTCAGACACCTGGGTTCTCATGTTAATTGGCCCAAATTTACTGCAAAATCTGACAATTACAGGAAAAGTTGGCTGGGTGGAATTTTGAGCTCAGGGCAATATATAATGCCAAGAAAAACTCCTGGGGACAGAGGATTATCCACAGTCAAAAAAAAAAAAAAGAAAACACACACCACATCTTCTCGTCACAAGATTGTGCTTGCTGAGTAACGTGCACTAAGAAGTACTGCTGTGTGAGGTGTTGATTTGAAAAAGCATTCTTGCCTTTTCCCTTCTCAGCTATAAACTGGAAGAGCTCCTAGGATCTATCATAGAATCTACAGTAGATGGAGCACAGGGTAGCTTTTGTCTCCTGTAAATCTCTTTCCTGCTCCCAAGCACACCTTATTACATTCCTATGGCCAAGCTGTGAGGAGGACAGCAGTAGAATTACTGTGCCAACTAATAAATCCCTTTCCAAAGAATTCAAGTGTACAAGGGACTGAATTATTCAGTAACACACTTGGCACTGGAGATGTGGAAGTGCCGCTTTTCATAAGAATCAGCCTTGCCTGTCAACAAGGTTTTTGTATTCATGCATTTCTTGCCATACAGCACAGAGGTGCAAGTCACACAAACCAGCCAGGTTATGTGTGTCATCTGTATGCCCCTCTTGTTGGCAATTCCCATCTTTTTGAGTCATCTCAGGAATCTGAACCACCTGAGTAACTCTAACCCAGAAGCAGTTACCCATATTAAAGCAAATCCTAGCCTAGATAACTCTGCCCACCCCAACTCTGACTGGACCAGAATCCCCTAAAAAACACAAGACTTCAGACTAAACTGAGAATCTTATGGTTCTCAGCAATAAGCAGGAAGCTCTGTAAGGCTTCTCATCCCTATACCTGGGCCTGAGGAACCATTTGAAAGCCAATGTTGATCTATATATTATTTTTCCTAGAAGACTCCTTAAATATCTACACCTGAATAAAAAAAAAAAAGCCATTTGACACATTCCAAAATGGAAAAGAATTGCAGAACCACCAGGCAAGTTTCTAGCCATAGAGGGAATATATGCACACAGACAAAATAAGGGAATATACATACACACATTAGCTGTTTACACCGCTAGTGTTTTGCGGAAAAAAGCTGTGGCAAGTCCTGCTCTTGGGTTTACCTACTATCTTTTTCCTTCATCTTTTAGCAATAACAATTTAATCTTTCCTATTTTCTAAACCCAAAAAATTCAATTATGTTCCATTCATTTGTAACCAAATATAACCATTTGGATACAGCATTTTTGACATTGGTTAGAAGAGGTAGAAAGCTATAACTGATTTAGTCCCGGTGCAGCAGACTGAGGCTAATTAGAAGACCAGTATGGATGGCTGAGTTAGAGGAGAAACTGTGCATCTTTATTGCCCTTGTCTATTTAAAAACATATACTTCTTCTCACATATCAGTAGATTCAGAGGATTCTCCAGACAGTATTTCTTGTAATCTAAACAAATATACCTATACCAGACTTATTCTAGAATCCAGACAGTGGATCTTTTGTGATGCAAACAAATATCTGACATGTCAGCTTGACAGAGCAGCACATCTTATAACCCTGTCGTGACAAATTTTCTTACTGCCTGCAAGTAAAGCCCCTGCATCTACACAGTGCTTCACAAGAGCTTGTGCTTTTACATGGGTGGGGTTAAGTGAAAACAATTTCGTCTGATTGGAGAAAAAACCCAAGCAACCCACACTCTGAAAAGTAAGAGGTTTTAAAGCTTTCTTTTCTTGAGGGAGAGGATGTGCAGATCCTGAAGAGTTAGGGATTTGGCAGAGCTCTTCTGTTTAGTACCACCGACTTTGGTACCATCACAGTCGACTCAGCTGCACTGACCAAATTAATCTGGTTAACTCACCCTGACAGCCCAGCTGGAGCAGAGGAACTTTGGAAGGGAAACTTGCACCATCTGTGGTCCACCCCATTAAGGTGAGCCATTGGCAGTTTAGGGAACAATCTCTCTCAGGACACTCTCAGCTACTAACCAAGTGTGCACAGAACGCGCACAGGCAATACAATTACCCAAAACTGCAATGAAACAGTAAGAATTGCAGCCCAGAGATGACAAAACAATTAATCCACAGGCACCAGTGTTCACAAGCAAGGAGAAAGAACTCCACGGTATTCATCACCAATGGAATACAAATTAAATATATATTAAAAAAGGGAGTTTCCAGTGTCAGAGAACAAAAAAGAAAGGCAGCTGCAGCATAGATTGGGCAGTCTTATTCAGCCAGAAACCACACCATCACTCTCTTCCAGACCCCAATCTCTCCTGCTCCTCCCCTGCTGTTTCATATCCCCAATTGCCAATGAACCTCATTAGCCTTCCTGCATGAAGCACCTGCTAATCCACCCATCCTTGTTAGCACATTGAAAAGCATTTGGTGGTCTAGAGAGAAGTTAAAGCCTTTAACTCTACCCCTGCCAGATCCATTCACTGCCATGCATTCAGGTTATAAACATTATAAATTGAAGTGAACTTCTCAGAATATACTGTCTCAGGTACCATCACAAAACCATATATATGAATGAACACAGCATTCAGTGGTACCTGAACCTGCAGCAGTCTATAACCAACACCTCAACACCTCTCATAGGATCCTCAAGAGACAGAAACAATTGCATGATAGAGCTGGAAAATAGAAATGCAGGGAGAGTAAAGGCTTTTCCTACACCCAAATATTTAGTTTTCCCCAATTTGAATTCTGTGAATGCATCAGCTTGTTCACACTCTCTGCAATCTATTCACATGCCCCTATGGTCCACTAGCTGCAGCACTTCGAGAAAGCATAGCAGGGGGGGTTGGAACTAGGTGATCTTTAAGGTCTCTTCCAACCTAAAGCATTCTATCAGAATTACACATTTAGTCAGTTTAGATAAAGAGCTCAACTAAACACAATCAACACCTTGCAAAAAGACNACCAACATATTTTTTAAAAGTCTTTATAAAAACAGATGGGTGAACAATGTGATTTCACAACATGATTTTTTTATGTTATTTTACATCATTTTATGCAAGCTGCAGGTGGAATGAGAAATCCATCGAATTATGGAAATAGTGACTACTCCAGAATCTGCAATCTTCAACAGAAAAAAATAGGGAACAGACAGAAAAGTATAGGCATTTTCAGCTGCTACAGGACTGAGCGGGTTATGCTGAACAACACTCCCAAGGACATGCAGAAACTTTATGGTGCAGTCAAGAAGTAAACAAGATGACAAGTCCCAGTCTGAAGCTTTTATTACAAGGTTCAGCTACAAACCAAGTGATTCGATAAAACCATTCTATCAAGACATTTTGACAAGAATTTGATGCTTTGTTGTTTCTGTCCTGATTTACTGCACAGGACTTGTGGGAGTGACTTCTAACATTTAGTAGAGATTTTAGAATTTACCTGTTGTCATAGATTTTCTAATTTGGGTTTTCTAGCAGCTTCTGCATAGCCTTGTGACAGCACACTGGGCAACACACACCTAGTTCAAAGCAATTTCAACCACCCATCACAAAAAAGAGGTACTGTGTTCCTGTGGTAAATAGGTTTATCGCTATAGTGTTCGATAGCTGATTACAGTTACTCTTTGTTTTCCTTGTCTCTTATTTCTGACTAGCCTTTCCTACTGGCAAGACCTTGTGTCCTAGTGACTACAACATCCACCCAACTCATTTGTGACTCCAGCTTTCCAGACAACAGCTTCTACCACTCGTGGGTCTGATGCCATTTGGGGGTGAGGGAGAAGCAGCAGGGTTTGTTCTTCTGAGAGCTGGTATTGCTTTGTCAGTAACAAGCCTAGCAAAGTGAATTTGGTACCGTGCAGTCTCATTCACCCAACTCGCATAGCGGCAATTCAAACATTCTTGAAAGACTAAGTAGACAAATGATCAGCTGCAGGCAGACCTGAGCACAAGTAAATCTGTTTTCTGTAGCTCATTGTCAGATTGTCCCCACCTCTTCCCAGCACATACATGTCTTGGTTCATACTCTGTGAATAAGTTTCTTACATATTTAAATTATACTAAGGACCTCAGATCTGTTGTAGGTAAATGTACATAGCTGCTAGCTCAATTATTTGTATTATGATATTAACACATGCTTACAGTGTAACCTTCAACATGATCTTACATTTTACACCCTCTAAAAAGACAGTCTAGATACAAAAGTTACCAACCCTTTCTAGGGGGAAAGTCCCTGCTACCTTTTCACTGCTGTCACCTGAGACTTAACAGCATAGCTTTAACACACCAACATAAAAAACTAACTTAAATTATCTGTAGATACAGTTTTTTGTCCATGCGTGATTTCAGAGCCTTCAAAATATCTGAAAAGGTTCCCAGTTTGAACTGGCCACGATTTTGTCAGACCCAGACTAGCTTAGAGACAAACTTTGCTGACATGCATACAACAGCTTTCCTTCACAGCAGGACCACAAGAGTTCATTCCACTGCCCGGGAAGTTACTCCCTGTCTGCCTTTTGGAGGGTTTCTCATTCCTTTGAAGCATCTGTCATTAACTAAAAATTTCCAGGTTACCCATTCCAGCTGGATCAAACGCATACGGCAGTCATGGAGATGATGCAAACAGATGAGACATCACCCAGAGAAAGTCAGATCAGACTTGAAGAGCAGAGAACCTTGTACAGAACATACACAAGTAGCAAGGAAACATACTGAGTCATCAGCAAGATTCACATTCCTCCCCACTTACTACTTACTGGTCAAATTTACTAAAATTGGTTCAGAGTCACAGCTTAGATTGTAAATTCATTTGGGAAGAGATACTGTAATCCCAGTGATGCCCTCCAGGGCATTCTGGGATAAGGCTTAGACTCCCAGTTTCAATGTGAATACAGGTGTTGCAGGTTACATGGGAAGTCTGTGTCTACACTCAAATTGCACACTTTAAACTGGCCTGTCAATTAAGAAAAGCTCTTTTTTCTTAAAATAGCCAAGTTTTAGTCAAACATGGGTCTCTACAGAGAATACAATGCAACTAAAAACAGTACAGCCACACCATTGCTGGAAAGAAACACTGGCCATCGCCTTCAGTATCTGGAGACCTGGGAAGAGCACACATCATTCTGACAACAATGTTATCTGCATATTTGATAACCGTCTTCACAAGTGGAGGTTTTCTTGTTTTGGGGGGTTTTGTTTGGTTTGGTTTTGTTGGTTGGGTTATTATTTTGGTCTTGGGGGCGTGGTTTTTGGTTGGGGGTTTTTTTGTTTGTTTGGAGGGGATTTGGGGGGTGTATTTTGGTTGATTTGTTTTTCTGTTTTGTTATTATTAAGAGAATAATTTCTACACAGGGTAGGAAAAAAAAAGCGTAGACTCTTGGAGCATATCACAAAGCATTATCCTCTTGACCACACTATAAATGGCCAAGTTACACCGAACTACACTTAATATCCTCTCATCTCAGTGTCACAAAACACTCCACAACTATTCAAACATTAAGACAGCAACACTACTTTGATAAGGAAGACGAAACACTGAAACTAGATGATTCTTCATGCATCTCTTCCAACTGGAGTAGAAAAAGAAATTAAAAAAAAAACAACAGTATTTTAGGGGCAAAAAACCCTTTCAATACACAGGCATTTCTTTGGAAAGTTTCCACATGAGGGAACAAAATTTGCCATATTTGAGGAGAGGCATGAAATCCGGGTGTCTGAATTCTAAACAATACCCACATGCTGGTCTGCTGTGGAGCAAAGGGAGCCCAAGTTGTTAAAAAAATGGTTTGGAAACTCTTTCCTATGGGTTTTTTTTGTTGTTTGTTTTGGTTTCTTTTTTCATGTCTTCATATTTGGAGCAAATTTCATATTTGGAGCACTGACACTAAAGATGACTTGAATTTTCCTGGGATTCAGGATATCAGCAATTTTTCTTTTTCCCCATCAGTACAAGAGTTTGGAAAGTTTGTAAGCAGTCATATAAAAATGAAAACAGTATTTTTTCTGGGAAATTCCTGCTGAAATATTAGGCTTTTAAATAGTTCCTTTAAAAAAAAAAAACAAAAAACCTTTCCTTCTAATGTTTTTTAGTCAAATGCCACAGATTCTAGTGGTTTAGAATCTAAAGTGTTTTGGATACATACTTGACTTGAAACAACAACAATTGCATACAATAAAGGATAACAGAGTTGAAATCTCTGCTCAAAGATATACAACACCCAGTAGCGCCTCAGTGATGCTACAAAGCATCAGTCTGTTTATAACAGTTTTTGAAATTGGTCATAGCTATGTGTGAGCCAGAAGCACTACTGAGAAAATCCAAAAGTATATCAGCATTGTTAGGAAGAGCTATTATTTCATCACTGGGTGAACAAGCCCCCAGCTATGTTGCTTTGTGTTGTCAACTTATTTATCTGTTTGTAGAGTTCAAAAAGCTTGACTAAGATAGCAAAATGCATTTAACCAGTTGACCAGGCTTCTGCATACCTAAGATTAAAACACAAAGGTTTTTGCTGACAGATTATCTTGGCCTTCATCATAATGACCACCATAGAGAGCCAGCCTCTTTCTCCTTCTAACATTAAAAGGTCTACTGGTCTCAAAATTACAGTAATAATTTTCATTTACCAAACATCTATACATGGAGTACACATATCACAGCTTTATAATACAATGACTAGATTACACAGTTCATCTAGCAAAATTCACTTGAGAATCAGCCAGCCGTACTAAAGAATCTAACCCAATTTACATGCATTTTCTGTCATGCTTGACTAGCCACTGCATTAGCATGAAATTCACTCCTAAATTCAAGCAAGCTGACCACCACCCAGTAATCAAGGCACATCTTGCTTCCTACATGGCAGGAGAGAAGGAGGTAAGTGATGGCCAGTGGAGGCCATACTGGCCATTTCAGAAGAGAAGAAAGCCACTTCACACTCAAAGCTTCCCATAAGATGCAGTTACAGTATTTTAGACCATTACCCATACAGCTTTCTCATAATGGTTCCCAGGCCTAGGTGATTGTTTCTAAAAGCAGACAGGTGATAGGAGTCAGGATCCACAGGCTCCTGACAGGCTGCAAAGCCTCACTGCTTTTCTTTGGTAAGAACAACTCAAAGTTTTTCGCATAGGGTTTTATTACCAACTTTTGCTCAGTATTCTTTCCACATTAAAGCACTGGGAAGAGTCACTGCCTTGGCACATGCAGTCTCAGTATGAGATGTGCACGATACAAGACTACCACATCCACCTACGTGTGGATATCAAACATGCATTCCCAGCACGGTGTGCACAAGTTCACCAAATACACATTAACAATTCTTTTGTCTCAAACAGGACCCCTTTTGGGCCTAAACAATAGACTGGGCCTAGATCTGTGGTTTACGCCTCATCATTGCTCCTGCAATAGGGTACACTTTGCAGTTTCTGAATAGAAACACAGTCCACATTAACTGCACGCTCACACATACACTCAGAATTTTTAAAAATTTATTTAAAAACTGTTTCCACAGGCAGACTAACACACTGTGGCAGAGATCTTGTGGAACGTTTGACATACCAGCAGCTTTCACTAAACTTGAGGTGGAAAAACTGATCTTGATGAGGAACTTCCTTTAGACCTAACAAAAACTAAATCAAGGTCTCCCCTCATGTTGTAACACAAGTGTTTAATGACATCTTCAGAAAACAAGCAGACTAACATTGTGACAGAGATTAAAAGAGTTTTAAAGCTGCAGTTATAACTCGGTATTAAATGAAGATAAGCACTTGTAGCAGAGTGTAAATTTGGTACAGCTGCACCCTATGGATGCCTCTTCTTTCCATAGCCAAAGGAAAACAGCAAATTAAAACTGAGACCAATGATAAAAATAAAGTGTCATGTGAATGTGTTGCACACTCTCCATAGCTGCCAGTGAAAACTGGAGAGACCAGCCTTCAACCATTTTTATTTTCTGCTTTCATAACCCATTGCACCTACGCACATAGTTCTCCAGCAGTATCTGCCCAGTTCTCTAATTTTCTACTAGTAACTCCAGGAAACACCTGCTCAGTGTCTGGAAGACCCTGTTTATTACCCTTCTCTTGCCTTAAGAGTATGAAGCATTCTTAGCTGTAATTCACCCACCAAAGGATTAGTTGTATGCAAATCTCAGAACCACAGCCTGCCTGTCCCAGGGAAATAATGCATGCTTCATGTATTTCAGCAATCCTATCACATGGCACATCATGAAGAAGGGAAAAATATCTCCATGAAAATATTGTAACCTGAGGAAAAAAGTTCAGTGAGCTAGGATTCAAAGTTAAGAACATTAAGTTTTCTATTCAAGATACTCCAAGCCTCTTTTTTTTTTTTAGTTTTCTTTCAGAAAAAAAACACACATTTTATAGAAAATATTGTTAATATGGTAAGTTTATGTACTATTCAAATCTATCATGAACAGCATAACAAAAAATGAAGCCCAAGCATTACAATTTTCACATGCCATGTTTTCTTACAGGTTTCATAGTTTCTTTGTCTGCTGGAGTCATATACAGGCAGACCTAAGGAAAGAGTGAAGCCAAACCTACGGTGTCACTGAGTACTATTGCTAAAAATCAAGAGCTTCCTCACTAGTGTGGAACAATCCACAAGCACTCCATGTCCCACTGGACACAAATCATTGCTTTGGCTACAAAAATAGTGAAGTCTGTAGTACTACAACAGGAGAAGAACAAAAGCAGAGTGCAATGCAAAAATGCTTTGTACACTTGAAAGAGAAAGCAACAGTTTCTAGGAGCTTAAAGAATCGGACACACCCAGCAACAATAAACAAACCCTCAACAGTGGTTTGTCTTCTGAAATAAGTCCTTCCTGACCCAACCTGGACTGACAGTTCATCTGCATACATAAACCAGGCAGAGAAGCCAGGAAACTCAGATAATTAAATACTGGTAGGATTACCAGATTACATCATGGCCCTGTAGCTGTGGCCAGTTACAGGCTTCAGGAACAGGAGCAAAACCACTGGAAGCCAGATTTCACATTACAGAACAAACAATAGTTTTATGAACCACAAAGGCAACATTCAGAGAGTGCAAATGTAATATAAGCAAAGATCTACCCATATATTCTTCAAATCTGCTTACAAAACAAAAGCCCAAAAGGGCAAAGGAGCACAACGGCCTCACAGAGCTGTTGTCCATCTCCTGGGGTCAACCTAGGGAAAGGATTTCATTGCTGGCATGGGGAAGACCTGGCCACGTGCTCTAACAGGTGCTCACAGCCCACCCTGGTAAGTGGAAGTCTTATTTATGCAAGAAATACAAGTTGTTAAAGTGGTAACTCTCCTATGATGTGACAAGAAATTGAAAATACCTGAGAGCAAACTGCTAATACAGCAAGAAAGACAGGGGGGAGGAGAAGGGGAGGGCAGGCTGGGAAACATTAACAGCTTTGCTTCTTTGCAATGCCAGTTCTTCAGAGATACATTCAATGATAGCCGACTGTGACTTGCAGTTATGCAAGAAGTCCGAATACCAAATCAGACATTGTTAACATGAAACCATAATATTAAGAACAAAGACAACAAGGCTAAAGGTCACATTTCTTGGTCATACACAGTATTTGAGAGGTACCCAATTTTGAGGAGTTTGATGCTATATGTAGCAGAACCTCTCGGTAAAGATAAAGCCAATTAGTTTCAAGAAAAATAAGTAAGTTTAACTTTAAAAATATAAAAATGAAAAGATTTCAAAAGCCTAATTATTTTATTCTGCTCTATTTATCTTCAACTGAAACAGACATTTATTTTGCCTACACAGTATTTAGTTTGCTGAAGACAAAAAATATGATCAGTATTTTTCCCAAAATGAACGATGTTTATTTGGGTTGGCAGCAGGGAGAGCTTTTTTTCCGAGTCACATCCATGCCCTGCCACCTGTGGCAAGAAGCTTGTTTTGCAACAGAACAGTGCTAAATTGTGGATGAGTGCTGGAAAATTTAATTAAAACTCACTTCAAAACCAACACATCCTGTAAGCATCTCAGGAAATCTATAGGTTCATCATTAAATTCATTAGCAAGTTTATAAAATCCAAAACCCAAAAATCTACTCAAATATGCATGAGCACACATACAAAAAGCAACCACCCCCAGTAATGCAAATTCTCTTGGACCTCGCGCATTGTGGCAAGGCCCCCGGAGTAAGGCAAACACGAACGACCATCTGTTATTTTTGTCTGCAAAGCAGCGACTTCCCCCCTGATGAATCTCTGATAGCAGCCAAGCAGTGGCAGCGACTGCTGTGGCAGGGACTGACAGCCAGCAGCCCCAGCCTCCATTTCTCTTTTCGCTCATCCTGCATGTTAAATGGCTGCTTGCAAACCCAGGAGTAGCTCTTTACATATTAAAACCAAATATGCCTTTTCTGCACTTTCATTTAAATTACAGCAAATGAAGGGAAGTGTCAGGGAGCAAGTGAAGGGAAAAAAGAAAGAGAAAGAGTCGGAGAATGAAGAACCCCTCAGGGAGCATTCATGGTGCCAAAGAGATACTCATTTTCGAGCACCATCTGTCAAGAGCTACTTGGAGCTTTTTCTTTCTTTTTCTATCTTAATACCCTCCCCCAGGTTTTACCATCTCACTTGCTATACACCAAGTGGCAAAAACCTCTAGAGCTCACAGAAAAACCACTTGGCCTTCCATCGCTTGAGTGGCAAAAAAAATGTTACTTTGGGACAGATGGAAACTATGGCAAAAGTCAACATTAGGGTCCAGTTAGGTGTGCCTTGGATGCAGGAGACACTTTGTCCGCAACGGAGTTGTAGCTTCTTGTAGCACTGCCAGAGTGCAAGTTTCAAGACAACAGATAAATCTGAGTCTTGCCCCAAAAGCATAGATGAGGCTGGCAGCTCAGCTACCGCCCCTGGCCCATCCAGCTGCCGCACAGTCACACACAACCAACCTCTGTAACACTACAGTTGCAAAACTGGGGAAATCAAGTTAGCTTGTTCCATGCCATTGTAACATTTTGACAGCTTTTCCCATTTTATTTAAATCTATACATCATCTGACTTCTCACTCACAGCAATTTACTGGCAGAGACAGGAAGATGTTTTACAGCTTATAGGCAAGCAATATTGCCTTTACAGCAGAGCTTTGTGGAGAAAGTTTACAGTGGAATGCAAATATTTAAATTAATGACTTATTAGTATTTATATGCCATATCTAAATCATCCATGGAGAATGTAGTAATCATGAGAGATCACAAGTTGTTAACCCCAGGGAATAACGTATTTAGCAGCGATGGGGACAGCAAGTCCAGCATGGTTCTAAACCAGGAAATCCAGTATTGCCAGAAGGGCTAGCTATGAAAACAAAGTGTGCTTTGCCAAAAATTCTGAGCCTTTTTCATTTGATTTCCCCAGTCTTTGGTCAACTCCAGCACCTTTCAAAATGTTTATGCAAGCAGAACAGGAATAGGGACAGACAGAACCATCTGTGGATAACGATTAGACAAGTAACTTAAGAGTTTTCTGGAAAAATGTAATACAGACACCAATTCTGGAGTCAAATTCATGTTCTTCCTATATGCCAGGCAAGATCTTAGCCACAAGACTACAGTCTGTCAGCTTTTCTTTGACAAAGACTATTGAATTATTTAGTACAACTAGGGTTGACAAAGGAGACCCTTCCTCAGGCTGCCAATAATTTGAGTCAGAGACAGAGCAAAGCTTGAACCTCCAAACCAGAGACGTGCCCTAAGCAGGTATGTCTATGGAGAGGGGGACAAGAGGGGCCCTTCACAGTTACTTTCCCGTTAAGTTTCCACTGAGAAACATTACCAGCAATGCATTAGAACTAGCACATTTCACTGAAAAGAGTTCTTATTTGCTAAGTGAGCCACAGGTGCATAAGTTTTCCCTGTCAGGTTTAATTGCAAGATCACACAGTTCAAAACCATAAATCCAGATCAAAATAAAAAATTTCCAGGACTGAGTTGAAAAAAAACAACGTGGTTCGATTTGTCAGCTTACATTTCAGCTTTTAGGATGCACTTTTTTTTGCACTTTATTATGAAATATTAGAATCGGAAAGCTTGTGTTTACCTGGAAAATTCTGGCTTTCAGCTTTTTTAGTCCCATGTGAGGAAAAATGTCCAAGCATAGATTTGATAGTAGAATAAAGCCAGAACAGTTGGTAGTAGTAAATATCAAACCTGACCTTTCAGAGGCAGGAGTGAACTCCTACTACCAACCCTTTTGTCATTTCTTATTTAACCAATTCATTTTCTCACGTATTACAGACTTCTGGCCCTTTAGCAATGTTACTATCCTTTTCATAAAAGATTTATTCCTTCCATAGAATTGTTGTATACAACAACTCCAAGATATGAGATGACTATCTACTTTGCCCTACTATTCACCTTATAATTTTATTTGTTTGGTGAACCAGAACGACCTGTGGGAATATATCAGGATGCCAGGTCAGCAAGATGCTGAACAGGAAACTGAAATGCCCAAAGAGTTTTAAGCATCAGAAGAGTCTTGCCAACTTCAGTGATATCATTCAAGTCCATGGAGACATATATGCACTATGCTGGGGCCCACACATGATTCCCAAAGCACTGCTACATTCATAAACAACTATTCTCTAGAGCCGATCGTGAGAAGTGGAGAACATTATCATTGCCAAAGCAAATGCTTCTAAGGAATTCTGAAGGTAAAAAACATAGTAAACTCTTAAACCTAGAGGGAACCAGAAGAAAATCTTCAAATTTTATCAGCAGTCTGCTTGCCTAGTCAGGAGCTTGATGTATTGTGGCAAATAGTCAAAATATGTAGTAACAATGTCAGAGTTAAGCAAACAGCATGATGTGAAAAGCTATTTTGGAAACCAAAGACAGCACTCACCTTTTTTTTTCTCCCCGCCCCCAGTCAATAAACACACTGTAGTTTTGAATTTTAAAACAGAAAGTCAATCCAATTGTTATTAAGCTTTCTTATTCATACCCCCCCTTTCCTTATTTATAACTCACTTTCCACAATTTTTCTGCCTCACCAATATTCTTATCCTTTTATTGATACAATTTTCCTGCAGTTCTCATGTTCTCTTTGTTGGGCTGTCTTTTTGTTGTTGATTCCTCTTCCCCCCATCCCATTTCCTTATTTTAACATGCTAGCTTTCCCTCACTCTTTATACAACCTGACCCAACCTTCATCTCAGCTTGCTTTAGCTTGACAGCAGATTCTTTCCCTACAAGGCTTGTGACTGAAGCTATAGCACTGCCAGCTCTGTTGCAGTCCCTAGACTGCTTCTGAAAACAAACAGAAAACCCACTTAGTGCTACCTGACAGGGAAAGAAAATAAGCAACCCAGATCAGTGGGATTATTGTTCAAGTAGAAACAGCTGAGCAACAAACACTGGGGATCTAGTTCTCCTTCCACCCAACCACTGTTTTTACTAAAGGGTATTTCATTTGAAAGCCTTCAGAATTACTCCCGATTCACTCTAGTTCGAAATGGTACACTGTATTCTAACACAGCCCTTCCTCCAAAGGCATAGCCAAGGAATCTAAATTCCAGTTCACGTTCAGGAGGAGAAAAAACAGTCTGGAGAAGCTACATAATACGCAAATGCAAAGAAAGATTTAAATGATTATGAATGTTTCACCACCAGTATTGCTCAATCCTGACCCCATCCCGGGCAAGGCCTGCTAACTATACAGCCTGTTTTTAATTTAATTAAAAAGGTATTTACCATCACTAACAGCTCAAATGAATTCATATAAACGTATATTGAGACACCATGTGTGCCTGTGTATATCTGAATATATAATACACATTATAGAGAGAGACACCTTTCCTAGAGAAGAGCAAAAGCTAGACAAAAATACTATTCAATCACATACTCTTACAGTGACTCAAAGTGCTTTAGAGATAGCGTCTCATGTGTGTTAGTGATTGCTTCCTTCCATTGCATCTTTCCCAGGTACACAGCTCGGTTTCTCTTTCCTCCTACATGGGTAGGGCAAAAATTTCATCATCGCCACCACCAGACATTGGACCCCCAGCTTTTGTTGTTTAATAAAGCCTGTACACAATCTGTGTCTGGTTTTGGATCTGTAGAAGAAAAGCAAGCTTGAAAGAAGATTTGAAAACAGTTCAGTTAAGAACTGAGTTGCAGATCAGAACCAGACTGACACCATCTCTAGTGGACTCTAGAACAGAGTCTTCTTCCAACATATTTATTTTGCCCCTAAACACAGAGTCCTAATTTTTAAGGAGTATTAACTTTGTTTTTATTGTGTCATACTAAAATACATCCTAAATAAGTACTATTTAGGATAAGCATTGAAGTCCAGGTTTAGCTCCTGTAGATTTCACCTCAGTGCTGGGATCTGGAATCAGAGGCAAGGCATTCTGTGTATTTGCACCCACCTTCTTAGCAATTGTATCTGCTTCCACAAGTCTTGCCTTATCTTAGCAAGTTCACTATTGTATTCGTATAGCCAGTAGCCCAAGAGTGTCCTACAGTTGGTCGGGAATCAAGTACAACCCATTAATGGAAAAAGAGCAGCAGCGAAAAGTTCAGTTGGTAGCAAATTTCTTGAGTACTTAAAATAACAACCAAGAACATAAAGTAATCATAAATAATCATAATACAATTACCTAACCTGGCAACTGGCCAAACCCTTGCAAGGAGTTCCAGAGTCATCTAGATAATCCCCATACTGGTAGGATTGCTTCATTTCTTCATTCAACAGGTGATAAGACAAGAGGAAAACAGGCTCAAGCTGCACCAGGGGAAGTTTAGACTGGATATTAGGGAAAATTTCTGCACTGAAAGGGTTGTCAAACATTGGAACAGGCTGCCCAGGGCAGAGGTTATTAATCACCATCCCTGGAGGTATTTAAAATGTGTGTAGATGTAGCACTTAGAGGCATGGTTTAGCCATGGACTTGGCAGTGGTAGGTTTACAGGTGGACTCAGTGATCTTAAAGGTTTTTCCCAGCCTAAATGATTCTATGATTTGCAAGGCATTATTTACAACAGCCAGTAATTCAGAGGAGGCATGGACACGCTTTTATGCAAGTATTGTACCATGTTTCGCAAGCATTCTTAGATCAAAAAGATCTCAAGCAGTATATATTGCTTATCTTCACAATATATCTCATGAACCAGGAAACCTTACAGCCTGTGTGGTTTTGCAAATGTAAATGTTTGTACTGGAAATGCCATGAATGACAGCATTTGTTAAAAATGGGAGTACAGTTTGGTGTGCTTTACCTCTTCACTCCTTCTAGTCAATCATTTTTTTCTCCAAAGGTACACATGTTGTGGCATAAGGAGCGAACTGTTGACAGATGGCATTAAAACACCACAGTCCCATAATTGAGGCTTACATTCATACATCCCTGCCAGTTTGGATTCTAATTGCCAATAAAACAATACTGTGATATTGCCACATACAACACTATCATATTTTGCTGAAGTAACACTTGAATCCACTAGTAAATTCTGTTCTCCCAGAGCAAAACATTTTCTCTGACCCATTCTAACACAGGACTATAAATCCACATAGAGTACTTCAGTTTTGAATAAGAACTTACCTCTCATCCCCAGAGTGCTCTCACAGAGTTACTGCCAGTGACAGTATGAAAAAAAAAAAAATATCACAGAATGATAGGGGTTGGAAAGGACCTCTGGAGATCATCTAATCCAAGCCCCCTGCCAGAGCAGGGTCACCTACAGCAGACTGCACAGGACCATGCTCAGGCGGGTTTTGAATGTCTCCAGTGTGGGAGACTCCACCACCTCTCTGGGCAGCCTGTGCCAGTGCTCTGCCACCCTCAAAGGAAAGAAGTCACTCCTCGTGTTCAGATGGAACTTCCTATGTTCAAGTTTGTGCCTGTTACCTCCTGTTCTATCACTGGCCACCACTGAAAAAATACTATTCCCATCCCCCACTTATTAAAAAACAGAGTGGTACAGCTTGACACGGCAAGCATTGTTTTTATAAAAGATAAAAGTGAACCAGGAGTAAGATACGCCAGCTTTACTATACTAATTCTGCCTGCAGTCCACAAATTCAGGTGACTTCAACAGTCACAGCATCTACTTCTGATTTATCAGAAAACAACCACCATAAACTAAAGTTGAAGAAATGGAACAGTAATTCTTATTCTATCTGTGGCTGTCTTCAGCTGGATATACAAACATATGAAAGGTAAAAACAACCTTGTTTGAATGATAATGGAGACAATGGCCAATTGTTGCACTTGCTGTACAACAGGCTGCATTGACTTCCCCTTGTTCAGTCAATCATCCCAAAGAAATCATTGAGCATTTCCTGGAAATTCATGGACTGATGCTGGAAGCCTTCATATAAAACCCTGGAATTTACTGCACCATGAGGTTTTACTCACTAATTTTATCGATGAACTGAAGCATTAGTAAGTGCTTATAGTACCAGGTTCTATGTGAGTGTGTCCAAGTGTGCACATATTTGTGTTTGTTACCTAAATGTGTGTATGTAGACTGACATTCAGACATACAAGTTTACTGCACATATTCAGTATGCATACACAGATATGTATACATAAAATCCTTTTTTTACCCACTGCTCAGGTGTAGTCACCTCACAGCTGGACTGCAGTATTTAAGGCAGACAGAAGATACCACGATTTAAGCCATTTGGGTCAGAGACCAGAGGAAACAAAAATGAACAATTGCTGGAGAAACATTAGAGGCTGCTGTAGAAGTGGTTGTATGATTGTGGATAGTTTTTCAACAAGTTTACATACATTTTGGCTCACCATTCTGTTCAAAACTCTACCAATGAAAAGGCTTTGCTGAATAGTTTAGGCCTGTGTCAATAGGCTTGATAACCACAGCTTTCCTGGAATGGATCAATTATGATTGCCTGAATATTGCTTTCATTTTGGCCTCTCAGGTAATTTGTGTGAAAACGACAACGCTTTCCCTGGTTATGTCATGGTGAAAGCAACGGGTTTCAGTTGGCCACTGAAATACTGGTATAAAATACGTCTAAAAAAAAAAAACCCCAAACATGTAAAGCAGTTCCAGTTTTACATTATCTTATAAGATTAAAACAAGAACAAACACATATGGACAAATACACAGAACTAGACAAGCAACAAGCAAGCCTGCATCACTAGATGAGTCACAGCACCATCTCGCAGCCTGTAAGCTTGACTTTTCAAAAGGCAGAGTCACTCATCCCTCATGCCTTGACTTCAGACCTCGTGTGATGCATTGGTGAGCTCTCAGGTCTAAAGATGAGCATGTCTGAGGAGCTGCAGAGGCTGGTAACTGATGGGTGGAGCACACCAAGCTAACAGCCCTTCTGAGGCTAAGGCAACCCAAAACACCCCAAAACTGGTCACTAGTTATTCAGCAGAGGCCAGTCCTGACAATGGTAATTCTAAAAGTCACAGAGGAGAGAAATAAAAATCCAGGATGGCCAAAGGCCTTGTACTTGAATGATACTGAAGGTAGTGACAGATACGCCTTGAAGAAATGACATATTCTCTCAGATGGCATATTGCTGGATTCAGTTATTTCCCAGAGGGAAGGTCAGAAAGAAATTACAGGAAAGACTAATGACAGTTTGAAGGAGGGGAGAAGCTTCAGGATGTCAAATAGAAGAGCAGGAAGGCCAATTGACATGGCCAATGGCATCAAAGACTGGGAGACAAAAGGACTTAGTCAAGTCCAGAAAAACTGAAGAACAGAAAGTCTCAATACTTTAAGTATCTGAATTTCTTCTGTTCCCTTTTCAGTGCATGGCAAAATTCCTATCTAAGAAGCACACATACAAGCAGATGAGGAAGGTGGCATTCCTAACACAAGAAAAGGGGATAAAATAATCAGGAAAAAAAAGTTTCTTTTTTAAAAACTAGAAGATGACACTGTTCTGTCCAGTACAGTATTTCCACATGCCTCCCATAACAAAACCAAACATTTCAGATATGTTTAACATGCACCATGACAGGATGTCATATGCTTAGGTTTCATGTAGTAGTGAACCATGACCTTGCAAAGTACATTCTACTCATTCACCCTTGTGCCAGAGCTGCCAAGTCTTAACTTCATTAAGTTAATGAGGCAATAAAAAGCGTTTCTGACAAGTAAAGTAATGTCAGAAAGAAGTCCAAATACCTAATCCAAGACTGGTGTGTTCTAACAATTCTAGACAATACAAAGGTTATTCACAGGACAAGATACGTCTAAACTGTATCTAATAGGTGCGGTTTCAGTTTTGAGCACTTTACATGTATTGGCTTAGACAAACGGTCCTTCCCAGGGTCCAGAGGAGGGCCACAAAGATATTCAGAGGGCTGGAGCACCTCTCCTATGAGGACAGGCTGAGAGAGTTGGTGGTGTTCAGCCTGGAGAAGAGAAGGCTCCGGGGAGACCTTATTGCAGCCTTTCAGTATCTGAAGGGCACCTACAAGAAGGCTGGAGAGGGACTTTTTATAAGGGCACGTAGTAATCAGATGAGGGGTAATGGCTTCAAACTGGAAGAAGGGAGATTTGGAATAGATACTAGGAAAAAGATTTTCACCATTATAGTGGTGAGGCACTGGAACAGGTTTCCCAGTGAAGTTGTGGATGCCCCATCCCTGAAGGTGTTCAAGGGCAGGTTGGATGAGGCTTTGAGCAATCTGGTCTAGCAGGAGGTGTTCCTGCCCAGGGTGGGGAGTTAGAACCAGATGATCTTTAATGTCCCTTCAACCTAAACCATTCTATTTGGGATTAAAGTTGCAGTTTGTCCTTTTCATGCAACAAAATGAGAAATCTCATCTATTTTCCCTGTCAAGACAATATTTTTTTTAAAAAAAATTTAGTATACATGACACAGCACAGTTAATTTAGACGACAGTGTAGTTAATTTCCTAAACAAGGGAACTGCTTAGATTTTAATAGCACACCACAAAAACAGAGTGGTGACAAGGTAGGAGCACCTCATTTCACATTATTTCTGTAGGCAGTACTTTAGCTCAGCCAGAAAAAATATTAAAATATATATATATTCCAAGTCATACAAGTGACTTGAAAAACTTTGTACTTATCTGCATAGGTACTGACCCATAATTAAACCCTAATCACCACAGAAAGGACTTTGACCAATTGTTTCAGTAAAACACTTGAATAAAGGGAGTTGTTAGAGATTGTCCTTCCTGTACAGGCTTTGACAGTGCAGTTCATGCACTGATTGAAGGCAAGTTCCATGCTATTTCTTACTGTGAGCATACCTGCAACAATTCAAAGACATTTATAGCTCTTAACTAAATTTCCTGGCAAAAGCTAACTCCTTGCATATGGGCCACCCATAGCCTGGAATCAAAACAATCAAGCCCTAATTTGCTGCTTGATTTAAGTACAGATTTATGTAAAATAAAAGCCTCATAATCCAAACCAGAATTTTTGTCATCTTTTAATTTGTGTTTTCCCAGCTTACATGACATATAGCATTCTTGATTCTAAATGTATTTTCATTCCCTTCTCCATACTAAAAGAATCCAAAATTATCCCTTAAAACCTAGCAAGGTATTCATTAATAGACTAGTCCTAAATTCTTGCAGTCCCTCCCCACCCCTGCGTACCAACACGGTTTTATTACCAAGACCTTTAGTGGACTACACTAAATACTGTCTCTGTTAATATTAATCTGACTCAAGTAAGCAAAGACATCGCTTTAACTGGATACAAATATAGTAGACCTAAATCATGTCTCCTCCTGATAGCAGCTGGTTGGCCTCTATCATCTTCGCTGAGAGAGGGGGGCTGAGGCATTTCATCTCGGTAATAAATTAAGTCATGAGGCAGAAGATAACTTATGTCCAGCCTGAAGTAGTTTTTTTTTTTTTTTTTTAGAGTTCTCATTATAAAAACAGGAAAATAGGTACTCTGCTCGAGTACGTAATTTTAATTTTAAGTTTCCATGGCTTAGCTAAGGTGATGCAGAGGTTAAACCATTGAACTTGGAAAACGAGAAAATACAACTGGATAAGATATCTGAAAAGAGTTTGTGAAGCAAATGTTTCAATCACTGTTCATCCAGACCAGTACATACTGAAATGCAGTATGGACAGGTGCCCCATTCAGCATATACAATCCTGCTTCAGCACCGCTACACATCACAGAAAAATATATTTGTCTTTCCATTCTAAGTTCCTTCACAACTCTACCATCAAGAAAAATATTCTTTCAAAAGGTTATAATCACTCTTCTAAATACAAGAGAGTCTGTACATTTTGTGGTCATCTTACTGACAAGAAAANGAAAAATGTTTCAAGGCTCCAGAAAGTTATTAGAACACATCTCACTAATATCAAGAATAAAGTACTTGCCCTTTATTTCAGAAATCATTATATAGCCATCATTTACAGTTGCAAAAGTCATTTCTATTGTGACTTGCCTAAAGATTAGACAGTCTTTGGGCAAAGCCATAGACTTACNCCTGGGTCTGGGATCTTTTTTAAAAAGCATCTGGCTACATTTCTGCCATCTTCACATAAAGCAGCCCGAAGGAATCATATTTAACGAAACTTATGGCTTCTCTGTGAAAGGACACTGCTTTCCCTGGCAGCATTCTCACTTGAAAATTCAAAACTAGTGAATGAAGTGAAGCACTATCTTGAACAGGTATATCATTGCACAGTTCTAATATCACATGATTTCATCCAAATACATTCACAAAGCAGAAAATTCCCCTTAGCAACACATGTATAAAACTGGAAGTGTATACCAAGGTTAAGTCCTAGATGCTTATATGTGTGACCATTGACCTCAAATAACAAAGACCAATGAAATGTGCAGTTTTCATATTTACTAAAAGGAAGTTTTGAAAGTCCCATCAGTCCTCTTGCATATTTTTTTTCCTTATATAGGACTTTCTTGGTAAATTATCTAGTAACTAATAGTCTGGAAAAAAAAAAAAACAAAAAAAAGGATTTCAGGTCAATGAAATTCCAATCCTATTTCTCCTTGCAAGGTCAGTGACAAAATTTTTACTGGCTTCAGTGAAGCGGGTCCCACCTCTTCTGAACTTACTTGCAATAGAGTTCACCATGGTCCTGCCTCTTACTGCAGGAAAGATCAATAAATCTGCGCATTATTTACCATGTAGCTTACACCGCACTTGATTTTGCAGTTTGTCTTCCATTGTCACAATGCAGTTTGGATATCGCAACCGGAAGTGTCTAGACATTGGTATAACCATTTCACAGTATGTGCAAAGAATTAGAACGATTTCATTGTCAAGCAGGTTCATTCCTTGTTCATAAGTGCTTTCTTGTTAAGAAAATGGCTGCAACAACAAACAGCCAGGTCACTATCAGTGGGTGTCACTGAAGACTCCGTGGCAGCAAGAAGTGAATGCAAATGAAGAGAGATGAGCAAAAATTAAGAGAATCAGGTAGTCCTGCAGCCACCACATGAGCTCCTACAGCTCTATCTTAGTATTAATTGTCATTCAATTCCCCATAGCATTCTAAAACCTAGATGATCAGATAATAAAAGGTTGAGTGGTATGCATAACATCAAGCTGATTAAATTTGTTTACTGATAATTCTTTCAGGTTCCCATGAATATCATGTAATTTTCAAGGTTTATTTCAAACAGATTTTATGTAATGTATTATTGACAACATCCTCATGGACCATTTCTACAATGTCATTCAGGATAATTATTTCACAACAGATTTTCAGAGTCCCTGATTCCTGTTGGGATTCGCTTTTGCATAAATTACAGAGCAGAATATTTAATCAGTGTCCCCATTAGAACCCTATGGCTTATTTTTAGGAATAAGGAATGAGAGAATGGAGACATTTCAGGAGGAACAAGGGAAAGGGGAAAGGAATATTTGCACGGTTGCAGCATGAATATTTTCCTCGGTAATACTTTCTAGTACACAGCAAAGCTAAATGCTGTCCTGAAGCTTCTTTGCCTTTTTTAGAAATAAACACTGGCATTAATCTTCTTACTCCATTAAATTAAATATTAATGTTAACGAATCACATAATGCAGAGCTAAAGACGATTAACATTTAAACTGCATACTCCTTAAGGTTGTTCCAAAAAATGAGTTAGTCCCTCTTTAATAATGCCAAAACAATAATAAATCCAATAATTAGGACTATGGGAATTTTATATATATTTTTAACACATGTACACGCAGAACGATAGAGACTCGACAATCACTTGTCTCCTAAAGGTGACAAATCCTTCTTCAAGTCACACGGTCTATAGCCCAAGCATCAGAACAGTGTACCATGCTCACTGTTTACAAGAGCAAATTAAGCAGGCAAACGTGGTCCTACAATTTGG
Source organism: Ibidorhyncha struthersii (assembly GCA_013398815.1). Taxonomy (NCBI): domain Eukaryota; kingdom Metazoa; phylum Chordata; class Aves; order Charadriiformes; family Charadriidae; genus Ibidorhyncha; species Ibidorhyncha struthersii. The sequence goes on along the minus strand of VZSZ01006514.1, from coordinate 266,335 downwards.
CAATCTATCAAGAATAAAAAAACCCTATGAATTCATTTTTCTAATACATTGCAAGTTGCCCACTGATGTCTGCTAACAGAGTGCATAAAAATTTAAAGCAAAGACTAAGATTTTCCTGACTGATGGGAGTCTGGGTTTCCCTGAATAAGGGCCAAACAAAGCACTTAAAATCTTTGTGAGCACAGAGTTATTTTGTCAGAGCAAGGTAGTGTTCCAGGCCACCAGAATATACTGAGTAGTGAGGAAAGGAGTGATGTCACCATTGCCTGGTCTGAACCAGCATCACTGTTCTTATATTTTAAGCCTCTGTCAGAGAGGCAAAGTGTGTTGCTGCTGCAGAGAAGGGGCCCACGTAAAGCGTGAACCTAAAAATAAAGAAACTGCTTGAAGAGAAGACAGGGTTGTGATTCTGTCCACAGAAGATCTAGCAAAGCAGTCATGGCTAGCACTAGCAGATACACCAGGCAGCACAGGGAAGGCCACATCTCACTTCTCAAGCTCAAACTGCACCCAAGCTTCACCAGTAACTACAATGCACAGGGAACCGCAATTTTGATGTGTAGGGCTTAACCTGGTGTTCAGCTCCCACTGACTCCTTAGGCAGGGTCCGTTTATCTGTGACCTTTTCTCAACCAAGAGTTCAGACGCAAGGACTCAGAGTGGTACATTACTCCTACTGGGACTCCTTGAGGATCACATACGGTCACCAATTAACAAGATCAAATTTTGTAGGTCACGCAAACGTATTGCTATTTGTGGAGAGTACACCAAGAGCACAGAGTTCATGGTTGTGTGAAACTCTGCATCCTTCATACCTTTCCCCACCAGTATAGCTTGTGCGTATTCACAATACCAGTACTGTGCAGTGAAGACTAAGACCTGATCCAGCGCAATGATGTTAGTTTGTATATGTAATGGTAATAGTCATGCAAATATAGAAGTTACTGACCAATAATGCTTAATGCTGCTGAAAACCCCCAGCTGAAACTGTCCCAGAGACTTCACTGTCTGTGTTTGTGGTCTCTCCCCAGAACACACACATTCTTCTTACCTAATATATGATTTCTCCTGAGCCAACTGGATCACAGAGCTGGCATGGCTAAGGCTTGCCATAGCATGCAACCTACAGCACAAAGGAAAACATTGTGCCAGCAGCCCACTGGCAATTTAGAGTTGCTAGCTGGTAGCCATCAGGGTTTGGCCTTCACAAGGAGCCTGGAAAAATATCTATATCTGTTCCTGGTTTTCCATGGAAAAATGCTTTCACCGCTTTGCCATTGTGATCCTCCAGCATCTTCTCATTAAAAAAGACTCAAAAGTAAATAAGTTTTCTTTCTCCCTCAGACACACACACCCCAAATCAAATGCCCTTATAAACTGCTACAATTATAAGACATTTGAGGCTGAGGTTATTATGTGCTGTTATGCAAATTCTGCATGTACCCAGGTGCTATACCCTTATACCATTTCCCTTAAGCAACAGACATAAGCTGACAGTGGTTATATTCCCAAGACCCCATAGAAGACAAAGCATCCTACCATTCTAAGGTAGCCATCTTTTGTACTTTACATGCAGTTTAGGAACTTAAAGTCAGTGTAGCCTGCCAGCACCTAACACAAATTTACAATTATTTCTTTTTTTAAAGGCCTTGTGGTAGAATTTATAGTACACTCATTACTGTATACAAGTTTGGGAGGCGGGGAGTTTGGTTTGTTTTTTTTTTCTTTTTAAAGCAGAACTTCTGAAGTAAACCCACAACAATATATTCATTTATTCACTGTATGCAGACTCAAAGCAGCAAATCCAAGACATTTATTCACATTAAATATACAATCCAATTGTTATTCATCAATAAGAAAAGCTTCAGGAGTTCATTCTTTCTGATGCTTCTTTGTTTTTCCTAAACCAGCTTTAGGGTTTGGGATTTTTGTTTGTTTGTTCAGGTTTCTTTATAATAGAAGTCACCTATTCCATTCAGAAAAGCATGAAGAAGGCTAGATCTTCCTAAGATACAAGAAACTAGGACCTTGGGAATATTGCAAATAGCAGCAGCTACGGGTCTATAGCACAGGAGTTCATGACCCAGCCCATAAAATAACCCACATTTAAATCCTCCAGTGGGTATAACTAGAAGCAGCTCTAGCTTGAGAAAGAAGAGCTAAAAAGGAAGCTGGCCTCCCCTTCCCTTCACTGCTAGTTTGGTACCAAAACATTGTTTTGTGCAGTCCATCTGGACAAGATTCAGACCACTGTGCTTGACTACTTTGAAGTTATTAGAAAATTTCACTAAAAAGCCTTTAAGAACATTCTAAACTTAAAGGCAGAGTACCAGGCGGATGGGAACAGTGTTTTTTCAGTGGTGCCCAGTGACAGGACAAGAGGTAATGGGCACAAACTTGAACATAGGAAGTTCCATCTTAACATGAGGAGGGACTTCTTTCCTTTGAGGGTGGCAGAGCACTGGCACGGGCTGCCCAGAGAGAGGAGGGAGCCTCCCACTCTGGAGACATTCAAAACCCGCCTGGACGCCATCCTGTGCAGCTGCTGTAGGCGACCCTGCAGGGGGGGTGGACTAGATGATCTCCAGAGGTCCCTTCCAACCCTGACCGTTCTGATTTTTAATCAAGGTAATGATAGGGATGCTGCCTGGAGAACTCCAGTAAAAAGCATTTTCGCACATGCTCACACTTAAATCACTTCAGTAGGCGTGAAACACTGGAAGCCATTTGTTATCACAGCACAAAGGGCTGTATAATCCTCTTTGTGTTCTCCACAGGATGGCAGAAGAGCCAAATTGCAGGAACGCAGAAGCACCCAGAGTCCAACAGCACAACAGGGTTTCTCTCCTGCACCCCACAGCAATCCCACAGTGGCTGAGCAAGGCCAAGCCAGGGGACAGCAGAGGAGCCCAAACAGCTGGTTAACACAGCATCTTCTCCTTCCCAGGGCAACAGAAGACATGGCAGCAAAAGCATCATGATCATCATTTACTGCTGCAGCATCAAGCCTTGGTATAGTCCGCCTTTGCTACTGCAAGCCAGCCTGCAGCTGGGACGGGGCCTGGTGCAAGGTGAAGGGCCCCCACATTATCCATAGCATCTCTCTTGTCAAAAAGAAAACATATATGAAATTTGTAAGTCACGCCCTTTCTTCGACAGCCCAGCCAGGGCTTTTCAGCCTGGGATAACAGCTTCTGGAGACCAACAGCTATAGGCAAGCCCCTGCATCTCCAAGTTTTCCAGGCACAGAGCGAGCACACAGCTCATGCTATGGGCACTGGCTGTGTCACTTCCCTCAACACACCGTCACACAAACACCCAGAGACTGACACCTGCACCAAATGCCTCCTTACACAAATTTAAGCGCAGGCTTAGTGCCAGTGAGCAAACAGGAATTACAACCTTAAAAAAAAACCAAAACACACAATAAAGAAAGAAAGATACTGCCTGACAAGCCAGTTCTTTGACATGCAAGAGACCACAGGAGGGTCTGCTAACGTGTGATGAAGCTCATGAGGAACAAAGGTCAAGAACAAAATAAGTGGCAAGTAAACATCAGCAGACAAAATGCAGTCTGTCTTCATCGCTTCTTTCCAGAGAGGTGAGGCGTGGTAAATCAGGATCTTCTGACAACCCAGGCTGGCTGGCATATTGCATATGTATTATTAACAAGGATTAAATCTCATCATTCCATGTGTTCCCCACCCTGGTGACGAGGGCCATGTTTGCCAAGAGCAATGCCAGCCAGCTCATCCTGCATTTTAATCAGGAGCGAATAGCTCTTTCATCTCTAACTATAACAGGGACAGAGAAAGCTCAAATGGGAGACCTGCAGAAGACAGAGAGACCCTGACCCAGAGTTCAGTAAGGTGCAGCTGTAGATCAGTGAACTTGATACTCTCTCCATGAAATAGCAGGGCACGTTGTGGGATACAAGATGGTACAGTGGCAGAGAGACAGTCAAACATCAGTGGCATTGGGCTGGGGGAGAAAGTTCTGCTTCACAGTGGTCTCATAAAACTAGTTTATAAGAATGAGTAGTTCAAATATATTACAGGAAGTTAAAAGTTTTACATGAGTGTATACAGACCATTTGAGGACCAAAAAAAAGACTAAACTCAACACATAATTTTGCTATTGTATTTCTGAAAGGACCATAGCATGAGGCTAAGAAAAAACACAGTAATCCTGCAATTCCAAGAGATTTGCTTAAAATACCCTATCTATCTACAATCTTATCACTACTCTTGATCCAGATTTGAAGTAAAGTAGAAACTGCTTTATCCTGCCAGTGCTTTGAACAGGTTTTAAATCTGCCCTCCCAGCAAGAGTACATGCACCATTCTCAATATTCTTTGTAGCCGGCTGGAGCCCAGCCTACGTGGCGCGCATTTCACAACCAATGCTGTCAGCTCCCTACACTACAGCACCACTAAGTATTTAGGCAAATAGTGTCAAGGCTTCAGTTTTTGTGTTAGAAAAAAAAACGATCAACTCTGAGTTTTACTCACCCTTTTTACCACTCTGAAACTGAAGTGACACTGGGTCCAGGCTCAGGCCCTCAGGCATGGTCCAGGCGCTGATGGGGGTCAGCCCTGGTCTTGAGCAGGTCCCTGAGAATTGGGACAGACTGGTGTCAGCCAGGTACAGGCTAGACAGAGTTATGGCTGTGACTGCACCGTTGACTCCCCTTAAAGGGCTTTAAGGCCAGCCAAAGCCTTCCAAATAGTGCTCCCTTACCCGAAAGCCAGCCTTGCTACACCTGAGTGAAAGCCTCTTTAGTCTAAGCCCAACAAAAACTGAGTTACTTCCCCAATGGAGAATCCAACCAATTGTTGAGACCCAACATTAGAAGTGCAATAATCTTCATTTCATGGCAGTTGATTTTACAGTTCTGTTTATAGAGAGTAAAATCTTGGAAAATCCTTGGCAAGGAAGTATTTCAGTTCAGGTCATGGAGAAAAAAAAAATGCTTCATTCAAATACAAATTGCAAGAGTAAATTATGTTATCGAGTCCACAATATTCATACTTACACTCATGCTCACATTTTCATTCCATTTTTATTTCAAACAGGTGAAGAGTCTTTTTTGGATACTCCGTATAAAAAACTATAAAAGTGACTGAGTTTTAATAACAAAAAAAATAAGGACAAAAATTATTGAGAATTGTGAGAACAGATGACAAGCATTAGTGTTTATGATGGAGACCTTTAAGGAAGACAACTCTTGCCAGACTCCTCCTCAGAAAATAATGCCATGGAACAAAACTATACTAATCAAATCTGTCTCCTGAATGCCACTGTTTCAATAGAGGCAAACATCTAAAAAGCTAGAACAAAAAGAAAATCACTGTTTTCCCCCATTCACATATCCATTAGAGGATTTTTAAATGCATTTTATGAATCTCTACCAACTTCTGTTATTCTCTGTAGGGATATAGTAGTAATACCTCATAGAGGATAATTAGAAAACAGTGCACACAAAAATAGCATGTATGCAAGCTTCAATAATTAGAGAGAAGGTGGAAGAAAGAATTAGTGTTTGCAAATTAGAAATAATACAGCATGAAACAAAGTAACATTCCCCCATGAATTAGTTTAAAGTGAACCACATCGTTTTTTGTTGTGTTTTCTTCAGAGTACATACCTATGTATGAAATAAAGTACCATTTAAAACTAGATAACACACATTTGAATTTGACTGAGACAGAAGCTTCTCTTTCTGCCAGATACATAAGACCGCGAAGGTAATTTCTACTCCTAACAGTAGATGCTTTGGTATACCTTTTCAAGCTGGTTCCCCCCTCCCGCCCGTGCTATATATGACTCTATTTCCATAATTTTTAAAAGTTTTCAGAGTTGGACAGACTTAATAATGGTCTTTTGGCTTAATTGCATACATGAGTGCACACTGGCATGATTTCCATTTAAAAAAAAAACAACAAACTTTAAGTCCTACACCTTTATTCTGGACTCTGTTCCAGAGGTCCTACAGAGGTCAGAAACCAGCCGGTGCTTCCCCACTTTCCTGCAATCCATAGCTAAGATGAGTGCTTTGTGCACAGCCTAGCATAACATGCAGCTGGCCATCAGTGACTGGTAAGCCCAGTAGTCATACCGTGATTTCTGGCCACTTTTCACTGCCACATAGCAGCCTGCAAGGTCACAACCTGCTTTGGGATTAAAGCTGTCCAAGGGACAGCCAGTTCTCCAATGACCTGACATTTGGGGGTGGTGAAGAAGGGTTTGGAAGGATGCGCATCCTAGGAGATAGCATAAGGCCCACCAAGGGGACAGACTTGTGTTCTGCTCCCCACGGACACGGAATTACCTACAGAAAGCCATTTCAACCTTTTTCTACACCTATATTTCTGCTCCACATCGATTGACAAACACAAGAATTAGAATTAGGAGGTTGGACAGGGATAATTCACATGTCATCCAGATAAAGGCAATTCAGCAGGTTTTGGCCTTTCAGTATCCTCCCTGTCAGAGGGAATATGATTGATAAATCCAATAATGTGAGATAACAAGGGATGCTGCCTTTTCAACCCAGCAGTGAAAAAATCAGGGCTGAATACCAGCCTTACCCTCTTTTAGGAGAAGGATTCTTACTGCAACTCTTCATCCTGAAATCTCAGTGCTCCCAAGATACAAGTCTCCACAGCATATTTATTTATTCATTTGCTTGTCCTGACTGAATTTTTCTAGAGAAAACCCTGAAAATAATTTATCTTTCCAGGCTCTCTTGACACCCATTTGTTGGTTTTTTTTTCCCCCAGCTTTATTTACTTTTTTTAAAACACATGTGAATTCTAGTGGGTTTACCATAGCAAGCTCACAGTTAATAACTTAAGAGGAAGGCAGAAGTTAATGAAAGGAAGCGCATCTTGAAGCGGAGAGGAAAAGACCTGAATTAAAACAAGGGATCAGGCACCAGCTTTTCCTGTGGCCCTTCATGAGCCACAATTGCTTTCTGTCCCTGCTCTGCATCAGCAAGATCATTAGCTGAATAAATGATAGTTAAAAACCCATTAAGAAAAGTCAGATTTACTAGGCTTGATCAATTAGGTTTCCAAGTGTAAAACGATCCCAACTCGCAAGCCTTAAGGAGGAAGCTCCTTCTACAGAATGTATTAAGTAATTTACGATCGCTGCCTCCCTTTTCCAATCCCTTCTCAATCGCTTCTTTAAACAGAGAGGTTTAGGGGAGGTAGAGGGAATAGGCTATATTTTCTGATATTCACAGCAAGGGTTGTCTTTCTGTCTTCAATTTTAATTAATTTTATTTATTTCTCCTATTCCTTCACTAATCTCTAACTCTGAGCAGGGAATGAAAAGCAAAATGGATCCTGCAAGATAAACACAACTGGGTTTCATATTGCTGATTCGGTTCTTTTTCCCAGGGTTCATACCAAGGCTGTGAGGGTACTGCTGGCTGTAACCATTCAAGCTCAACAGCCCAGTGGGACCAATTACTGCATTTACAGTAAAACATGCAAGGAAATGTATCTCCCTATCTCCATATAGCCAAGTTTACTGAAGGATAACCTACTACATTACACAGATTAATACTCCAGTGAGTAAATTAATCCTTAGAATTTCACTCACTGCTTGTGGCTTATAAATTTTAATTGGCTCTAAACTGCCACATGAATTTATGTGAATGTATATTGATGAAGTAGAAGGGATCACAAGTTACTCTATTAACGCTCAGAGATAAGATAGCAAGATATGTAGGGACCAATTTATAAACATATATAAACGTTTGCAAAGCAGGATTCAAACTTGTTTTAGAGGTGCATCATCACAGTTTACATATAACTACACTGAGAAGGAAAGCAGCAGATGAGAATGAAAGAGTTTCAGAAAGTGAGACATTCCCATTTTGCAAAAAGCCAGATCCAAAGCTGAAGGGTAAGCAGTGCTGCTGCTATTTTTGATTGTACTGTTATTGATTACAGTCAATCAATACTACCAGTACAGCAATCAGAACAGCTTTCTGATATGCTGACACCCTGGTACACCATACAAGTGGATATTTCTACAACAACAAAATATGGCACCAGTCTTTTAAAGGTATTAGAAACACTTAATGATAGAGACTGACATCTTTCAGAAATCATACACATTGAGAAAGTTTTGTCATCAGGTCAAAACCTTCCCTCTGATATGTATTGTTTACAAAGATTCTGTTCACTGGTTGAGCCTTCCAATGCAAATCAGGATAGAAATGGTTCCCTGAAGTCCTGTAAGGACAGTCTAAAACATCCTTTTTTCTTTTTTAAACCATTTACCATAATATGGTTTGTTAATCCCGAAGCATAGTGATGTTTATTTGAAAGTCAGTAACAGCAAGTGGCGTACTACTGACCATGACAGAAGGGACATCCACTACACACTATCCATCTTTGTGAAACACAGCAGCAGTTCGCAAGGTAGAGAATCAGAGAACTGACTTACTCTAAAATAATTAATGGCAAGACATCTCGAACCTGGTAGCAGGAAAGGCCAAGTCTATCTCCTTTCTCCTGCCCAAATGTAAATAACCTCCTGAAAGCCAGGAAGCAAAACTGCTACCCAAGGACCACCTCCCATCCTGGCATTGCAGTTATGCATTTTTTCAGTTAACACATACAACACAGAGAAGTAATTCTGACACCACACTGATCAATTTCATATACTATGAATGTAAATAATATATGAAATAGGGAGAGGCTGCTTTTTTCATATTTGTTTCCCCATCTACCCAAGGCTTCCAACAAACATTTGTGAGATGCTTCATAACTTGCTTTAGCTTTCAGTAGTTAGCTATTTGGGATGTCCCATTCAGCAGCGATGCTGCTATACAGAAGAAAAAGGCCCTAAGGCTAAAATAGCCCGTTGTGTCTTAAGTGTAGATCACTTAATTGCCCCAGCAAGTATTTCAAGAGGAAAACAGTCTGGTGCATCCCATGCTTAGATTGCCTTTCCCATCACACTTCCCAGCTCTCTGAACAAACTCCTGTAGTTATTACAGCTCTTACCCGTAACTTTACCCCCTTTGACTACAACCTCACATTAAAGAAATGATTGAGTGCCAAACGTCAGAAGCCTTTAGTATCTGCTATAGTTTGATTAAATTGGGACTAGAAGGCGGCACAAGTTTCCTTTGAGGCAAACTCCTTACAAACAGAAGTACAGACAGCGTGTAGTAAACCTTGGGAGTGCCTTGGAATTCACAACGCTCTTCGAAACACTGAGGAACGCAACTGAAAGAGGGATGTAACCAGTAACTTTACAGTCATGTATGCATTGAGCTATATAGTTCTATGCATCTCCATTTTATGCCCCACAACTGTACAGGGCATTAGGGTCACCAAGTTAATGCACAACTTAGAAGAAACAAAGCTACACAGCCTCCGAATGATGAACTATGCCATACAGAATAAACAGAGTAAATAGGAGGAGCTTTTGCTTGCATGTTCTAATTTTAGCTTCGAGGCTAGCTAGAAATACTGATTGAACTAGAGAACACCCTTTCATAAAGCCACATTTTGGGTTAAAACCTAAGGTGTGAAGAACAACTTCACGTTTAGAGACAAGTCAAACTGCCTCGTTTTTATTTAAAAAGACAGTTTTACTTTAAAAGACACTATTTCACTCACACATTTAACTTCTTGCTCTTTCTTTTAAGCATTTCCAGTCACTGAATAAAAGCAGTGAAGCCCCAGCAGCCTAAAACAGAGATGCCAGAGTTTTCTTACCTTTATCCACATCCAAGACTTCTTAAGGCTGCTCGCCTTAAATTTCATGTTAAGCTGATGATCCTCAGAGCATTCAGACACACACCTCAGTTAGGCAGACTCTCTTCCACCTTCTTATCCAGAAGAAACAAGCTTGTGAATGTTCAACCATGCACTCCTGATCCTCCTTTCTCTGGGCTTTTGGATTCTGAGCAGCCAGCAGGGCGGGAAGGCCAGACCTCCGGGCTGGCAGAATAAAAGCCCTCTGCCTCACTTGGCTCTGATGAGAAGCAGCTGTGTTACACCACTGGCCCCTTAGCCCTGCTCCACAGAAAATGAGCCCCAGCTGGGCCCGGTACAGGATCAGTACCTGCAGCTGGGTTTAGGTACAACCCTTCAGCTCAGGGCTGACGCTGATCAACCCGTAAGGCTGTCCCGCCTGCTAGCAGCAGTCTTTTGATAAACTACCTATCTTTTTTTTTTCCAGAGAATAAACAGGGAGGGAAAAAAGGCATGATGGAATTTGTTGTTGCACTTTTTAAGAAACGGTCTGAGCTACTTTAGTTATATATAACACTGTTCTACTTGTTTCCATTCCTAGTGTGTCTGTATGTTTTGATATCAGCTCTTCTTGGATCTTAGTGCTTTCAAGTAGCTTAGTAAGTAATACAACTAACATCTGTTATACGGTTGTTCTTTTATTCCCTTTAGAGAGAGAAGAGTATATAATGGACCATTTTATGCCCCTCGATATGTATTCCACTGCGTTGTCCTCTATTTCTGTTGTTGCATGCTACCTGCCAGCTGGAAATCAAAAAATGGTCCTTTATTTTAGTTTCTCTCTCTGGTGCTATCCAATCCATCCAGATTGCCCTAGATAGAAGGCATTCAGAGTCTCTGGTTGGGAGTTTAGCACAGCAAGAGTATCACCTTTTCTAGGACGCTATATTGCTTTAACAATCTTTGGCAAAACAGGTACAGCAGTTAGCCCATTCTTTCTCTTCCAAAAAGCACTAGGCCAAAATATCGAAGAAATAGACCACAAAGTTCTTCAGAACAGTCTTGGCTATACACATCGCGCAGTTAGACCTAGCACATTACATCTAGGCCAATAAACTAATTAGATAGTAAATATTAGAAGACCTACTCATTCATTAGACTAATTGAGCTAATGCTGTCCAGACATTAAAATACGAGGAATGAAAGCTATATGCAAACAAAACAGCTGTAATGACTTTCTGATAAATACTTTCAGGCTGACTAAGGCTAGAGGATATTACTCAAGGGTAGCAGAAAGATTTCCTTTACACAGCAGGAATAATCTATATATCCACAGAGAATGTAAATACATGATTGAGATCTGCAGCATATTGTGTTCGCCACAGATGTAGAGGTAATGTTGCAGCTAAGTTTCTACCAGAAACCAGCATCCCTGAATTCACGTCTGGTCTTTAGGAAAACGTTTAGTACTAAATTTCTGGAGAAATATACAAAAGGTGCTTGAACTAAAGGGTTGGCAAGAATGAGAGAAAGAAACAGTCACTAGAATTCAGTCTAAGTTATTTGCTACTTTCTCAACAAAATATAACCTAAAGAAAAGAGAGAATATTGAGCTTCTAGGTCTTAGAAGACCTAGAAGAAGGTTCTTAAAAGACCAAAGTAATCCTTTTTCTAAAAGTTGAGATTTTAATAGATATCAATTCAGCTCATTAGCTCTGAGTTAAAATTGTTTGTTCAAGACCAAATTTTGCAAATTTAGAATCCTTTTCTTTTCTCTGAATAAAGCATTTAAGCTTCATTCACCCTGTCACAAAGTCCCATTGCTGACAGTAGGCCTCTGCTGGAGCTGTAAACGAACCGAGTACAGTCTTTTCCTCTAAACTGATTCTGTTCTCCAATTTGTAGGAGTAGTTTAGCAGACCACAGAAGAGAACAGAAGGGGAATGCCCACTTTATATCCCTTTTTTCTGATATATCGTTGGGAGCTTAGGAATTGTCTGACCTGTTTGCCATTCCAACAGCAGGAACACAGGCGCACACTTGTATACGTGTCTCTACATGTATGTGCATACCACCATACAGTGAGCACACAAATCATAGCAGGGTGTCAGAAAAAGCAAGGTTCACAAACGTTTATTCTCACATTGCATCCTTCTTTGATAAAGCAAGGTGGAAGATGACTATAGCTACCCTGACTGGGTGCATGTACTCCTCGCTTGCAGGCACGTGAGAAGAAAAAGCTTCCCACTTAGTTGCTTCCACAGATTCCTGCCAGTGACATTCCTTTTCTTCGCTATTTGCTACATGGCATGAACTGGACAGATAGCCTGACAAAAGCCTTAGGGACGAATGAAAGAAACTAGGAGAAGGGACTATTATATATAGAAATGAGAAAGAGTAAAGAAGAGTATCAAAAATAGGGTGGAAAGGGAGAGGAGAGCCTAAGGACAGTGCAGTGATAGGTATCAGCACTGGCACCAGCCAGTCTGGAGAGAGAGGATGGTTCTCCAAAACTGAAACTCTTTGTTTCACCACCCCTCTCTAGCATAGTCAAAGGAATGCAGTTTCCAAGTTTACAGAGTCTTGCCGGTATCCTGGTCCTGTATGTGGAGATTGTGTGACTGCCATATTAAAACTTTGTTCAGCCCCCCCAAAATTAATATTAAGAATCCACATTCTGCCTGGAATGACTCAAATGTAATCCATGTATCACAATGCTTCTTCCTTTGGATAGTCAGAGAAAACAATATTTATATCAATGTCTTCAAACATCTCGATGACTACTAACAACTTTGGGCTGAAAGGAAACAATTCTGAGAATTATTTTCAAGGGGACTGGCCTAAAGCCATGGCTTTCTTATGGTGCTGCTTGCTTGTACTCCTCCACTCCTGTGAGTTATGAGACATGCACCCAAGTGATAGAAATCCCATCACTTACCCTTATCTACGAGATATCCTCTAATTTGATATGAAAGTGTAAAAATGTTTTGAGAAATAGATCTCGGCAGAATTTACTGCAGATGCCCTTCAAGCCTCTTCCAGTGGAATCATTTATCAAATATGTGAGAACATGTCAGAGTGAGGATTTCTGAGCCTTGTCCTAAATTGCATTTTATATATGGATTAATGAATGAAGTAATAAATCAAGAAAGACTGCTGTGCTCCGATTACTCTCAGTTCCTCGTATACAACTTCTTTTAATGTCCTACCTGCAAGGCAATGGGGGAAAGCAAGGGGGAGGGATAGCACAGAAAAAGACAAGGCTGGAGAGAATCAGCTTTCCTCTTTGTAGGGATTCTACCTAGTGCTGCTTACCTTTTTTTGATTGTATTCGCACCGTGTTGCCTAAAAGCTGGGTGGAAAACAGAATTCCTCCCTCCCTAAAAACACCCATGTGAGCTCTGGGAATGGGTTTCTTCATACGTAGCATAATTACTGGCTGTCTACTAGAAAAAAAGTATAAGTTTTACAGCCTATTGGTTCTTTGTCTACAGTAAAGCGTGGAAATACATCCCGAAAATTTAGGCATTATCTTTTCTCTTATTACCCCAAAGTAGTAAACTGCAGCCTTATTACTAACATCGGTCATTAGATATCGTCCTAAAAGTCTCAGTTATAACAGATACCAGCATTGAATTACCTGTCTAATCAAGCTAAGATAACTTGTTATACAAGATGAACTGAAACCAGGTGAGAACATCCATATGAAGGGGTTATGCCGCTTAACCAATTTATCAGCTTTTTTAACAATGTGCATTTGCCATATATACAAACCCAAAACATCACGGAAATGCATTAACTTTCATAGTCTGCACTCACGTAGCTCCTGGCAGGTAATACACAAGCAGAGTCTAAGAGTCTTTTCGAAGATTTTAATAAAGCAAATCTTCCTTCTGTACCTTTTGGAATCTGTCTAGATTTATTTTCTTTCAGACATTATAATGTCTTTGGGAAGGAGTGTAAATGATGTAGAGACATTTGTGGCTCCCAACAGTGGAGGGCTATATGACTTGTAATCACAAGTGCTCTGACAATGTTTGCTATTCTGTTGCTGGAAAATCCCCCTTGCCCATCCTGAAGCCTTTATTTTCTCCTTATCCCTCATTTGCATTCTCTCTTTCATCCAAACAACAACACAAGTTCAGCATTTCGACAGGTTGTCATCAGTATCATTCCTATCCTGAGGGCTAGATCCATGATGTACAATGGTTCTCCACGGCCTCTTTCATCTTTCCTATATAGCATTAAGGAGGATGCAAAAATATTTCAATGTTTTAACATGCACGCTACTGTAGAAAGGGGGGATGACACATTTTAGCATTCAAAAGGGTGGATGCCAGATTAATATGACAAACCTGGAAGAAGCCAGATAGATAGCCAAGAAGAGATGACATAAGGTACAGGAGAACGGGTTTTAAATTGGTGCTGAAACCAGCCGTGTTAGCACCGATGTCATGAATTGATAGTGTGTTTGCATACCACAGCAAGTGTTTGTTTTCTCCTTAGGGACAGTTTGTGTTTGCTATAGCTGACAAGAAGAAGGTGAGGAAGAAAGAGCTAGTGTGCTTTAAAGCATAATAGCAAAAAAAACCCCAGTCTTTTCTATTTTCCTGGTGTTTGGAGAATAGTTTGCTCTCTGCAATTTAAACTGATTGTAAGCGGTGAAGGGTGGAGTACTTCAAAAGAAGGGACACAGGGAAACAAAATAGGAATCACGGGCTAAATTCTGAATGCTGAACTGGCCAGGATGCTGTCCGATAGAGGGCTCTGGAAACAAAGTCAAGCGTACACCAGCGACTTGGGTAGCCATCGGCCAGTGATCACCCTATCAACATAACGTAAAATTGCTCAGACTGTATTTATCTGATAGCTAAAAGGAGCAGATTATCTGCAAATTCAGCACACACACATATACTCACTTGCATTGTAGTTTGACTCCAAAATCATGCCAACATTTGGGTTTTTTTTGCACACGGAGGGATTAGAAAACAGTAGCTGATAGCAACCACTGAACAGTCCCACTGATGACGAACAACAAGGGAGAGTACATTTCCCTTCGTCACCTGGGTTGGCCCCATAGAAATAATTAATGCTAAAGTCAGAAAGAATTGTTTCACTACACTGAGTGGATATACTCACTGAATATACATAGAGGATTGCATAAGAAATAAAGTTAACATAGAGCTACATTTTAAAAATAAAATTGTTATCCTACTAAGTCTTTCTCAATCATATCAAGTTTTTAAAAGAAACAATAATTTTCCTATGTATTGCAAGTTTTAGGAGATCAGAACTGAGACGCAAAATAAAGTCAGTATTTCAGGGTAGAACTGTCTCTCAGTGCTTATTGTACAGTAGCCAGAACACTGTCATTTCCGACTGAAGTACAAGAAGAAATTGAAGTGTGGTTCATCCCAGAAGTTCACATTGCAGACAAGTGATGGTATTGCTAACTTCATTATTTTTTTTATCTATGTAGAGATTTCTTTTTCTAATTGGAGACCCCGAACAAATGTTCTAAAAAGAGACAGATAAATGGTGAATTTTTATGTCTGCAGACATGCCCAGAACAGGTTAACTATCTTCAAGGTGCCACCTTGTTGGGCAGGCGATTTCTTGTTCTGTTCTTGCACTAATAGATGCTTAACAGCCTGGCTCAGTAGAGACAGGGGAATTAGATAGGCCAGGGAAGCTCCAGCAAATAACAGAACTCTAAAGATTTTGAGGGTTTGTATATTTGTTTTTCTCATGTAATAGTCTCGGCCTTCATTTAGATTTACAGCATTAGGGGATGTTTTTAAGTATTTTATCCATGTGTCAATTATTCTCTCAAGAGGGCTTCACCGTATATCTACAATATTGCACTTGTGCAGTAAAAACAAGCATCTGAAGAACCCTCATGAAAATACGTAAAAGCCAATTATTGTGATTTGTGTTTACATTCCAGCTGTCTTCTAATGAGATTTTTTTCCATGCCACTAAAAAATAAAAAAAAAAAGAGGATAGTGCTGTCAATTTGTGGACTGAGAGATAAAGTTCATGAAAACATTTAAGTACATATTTCAGGTTTTGTCTCATTGTTGAGAGATTTTCCTGAGAAGATATGGATTTAAACATACACAGGAGTACCTTCTGGAATTGAAAACTTCATTTAATGATAAATGCACAAAAAGACTGAATTCAACTGTCCCTTTGTAGCCACAGGTTCCTTCTCTCACAGTGCAGTTACTGACCTTTAATGACGAATGCCCGATGTACGTCAGGTCGGAAGGGTCTAGACCATTCCATAGGGCAGTCAATAGGCCAGGTGTGGCTTCCAGAGGACTTCTTTCAGCCTACTGATACTGCTACTTGACTCTGAGCTGGGGACAGATGATAGAAGGTAAAACCTCGGTACCAGCATTATGTGAACCCCAGCTTTTATGGAGTGCCTCTAGTCAACCTGTCTACACCCAGGCATGAAGATCTAGAAGCTGCCTACAGCCCCACAGCGATGCAGACGTCTCAGGAAAGCAGTCTGCTGAGGCACCCCGCCACAGGCATCTGCCCCTCGCATCCTGAAAAAGCTGAATTAACCCCTCTAGGAAACAGCGAGGGGAATGAATATGCCGCTATAACGTACCCACACGGCAGCTGCTGCAACAGCACAGCGAACATTCCCGTTTCTTAAAGGGTGTCATGCATATCGAACCTTTCTCAGTCTTAATTACAAAACAAAAAATAATATGATCCTCTTATTGTATGTCTTTCTTTACCCAGTCATCTGCTCTGGCATTTTAATATCCAAGTCTTAGTTCGAAACAGATGCCTCAGCTTTAGCACCCCCTTGTAATGGCTTAATATTCTAGGTAAGACCAAAGACAGGGGAAAAAGATGCTACACTGAACACAACTTTTGAGCAAATGGGCTTGAATATTCATTAAACAACGTTTAATTTAAACACCCAAATTCTAAAAGCAGCAACATATGGGCCTGTTTTATTTTACATAAACTGAATAGGAGGTTGGGCCATTAGTTTCTGCAGACATAATGTTCATTACAAATGAAGTATGTTTTCCTTTAGGGAATGCACCACCATTTCTGTAGCATTGTCATTCCCCCAAAAGGTTCAGTATGCTTGCCATATGAAGTACTCTCCTTGGCAATGTGCTTCAAAATGTAAACAAAATTCCCATAGATCTTCATCAACAAAGGGAACCTGGGGCAAATTAAATTCTTTAATGAGAAACAAACAAAGAAAAGAGCCTTCCCTTTTCAGTATTTTACCATGTTTAAGAGACTGCCTCAATTACATAGCTTGCTACATGGGTTTTCCCCTTACTCTTTGTGATTGAACGTTTTTGCATCAATAACTGCATCATATGTGGTTCTACAGTCCTCTGCTGGCTAAAGGATTACTCTGCACAAGCTCTTTGAGAATCCAAGCTGTTTTCTTGGATGCATCTTCGGTGAAAAGCAAGCTATTCGCTCTTGAAGTTTGCGTCGATTTAAAATGACTAGGTAAAAACGATTTGATCGCTCAGCAGACTCCATGAAAGTATTTTACACATGGTCCTGCATTTTACATCACAAGAGAGCTATTTAAAGGGAAAAAAAAAAAAAAAAAAAAAAAAAAAAAAAGAGGCTGAGGATAAGTACTTGAAGAACTAAGCTGAAAAGCAAACGAGAGGCATCACCACATCTGAAATTGGAGGATCTGTTCTCTCTCTAGTGTTGCTGTAACTGTCATTAAAGTTATTGAGAAATATTAATTGAAGAACAGACCTCAGAAGTACCTCATACATAGTGTTTACTTGATAGGTATCTGCTGTAGTATTCTTCTATTTCCATTTACTAATTCTAGCAAAAGTGAGTCACTGAAAGGTCTGTTTTCTTGGGGTTTGTTTTTTTTTTAATTTTGGTTTGATTTTTTTAAATTGCTAAATGCTCCAGAAATTATTTTGTATCTTTACTAAAGAAAGAGGGTTAGTGTGGGACTGAAGAAGTGTGGTACCTTGATATACTTTGGAAGTGTATCTCCTTTCATTCACAGGACAGCAGCAATACAATCTTCCCTCAACTCTGGAGACAGCACCTTCATGTTCCTCCATTTTCTTTGGCAGTTGTACCCACAAAGGTGCCAGTGAAGCATTGATCAGCCATGAGGAAAGAGACTGATAAATTGCTTTATACAACCACTGTGATTATTGTTCATTCCTACAGTCTATGGGAAAGTAAAGCTAGAAAAAGCATCGGTGAGCAGAACACATCTAAGAAACAGACACCACTGGGATGCAAAATCAAAACAGAGAGATGACAAAGGATACCTTCGTTGAGGCGTGTATCAGCCATACAGAGGCAGCGTTTCCTAAAAGTGCATGGAAAGGACTGACGCAGGTTTCAGAAAGAAGCATGGTCCATATGCAAGAGGCAGCTGGAATGAATGCAAGGTACTCTCTTGGCTAAGCACAGACTTGTGGGTTAACCAAACCTCAGGCTTCTGCAAGGGCACAGCAAAAGATGGAAGACTGAAGAACTACCTTTCCCTGCTTCTTAAAACATTAAGATCAGTAAAGTAAATACTTTGTGTGATCACTAAAGCATAAGTTGTTTATGTTACGGAGTAATGAATTCGCTAATGAACACAGGGACGTACATTCTGAACAAGTTTTACACCAGAGAAGAATGCCCCTAGTTAAGCAGCCAGTTGTGGGTACAGCTGAGTCGTGAGACTGAAAGGGTAGAAAATTATGTTGGTCTATCATCACTGACAAGAGTAAACACTAATCCCCACATGAGCCATTGGAAATGTATTTCTGAGACATGGAAATCTATTTTCAAGAGATCTGATACCCAGGAGTTTTTCTGTAGCAGAAATGGCTAAAATACCACCAACTAGGCTCAGCGCCTCTGCAGAGAGCTTCTAGGAAGAAAAGCAAGTCATCTCACGACCTATCTGAACCCAGCAGAAAGAACTGCCTGTTCCTAGGTAGGGGGATGGCATCAGGCTGACCGTACTGGCCGACACAGGAAACATGGAGTAGCAGCTGGGCTGAAGTGTGAAGGGGGCACAGCTACTGACCCCAAGACTGCGGCGTAGAACACCACCCAGGCAGAGCGCAGCTGGTTGAGTCTTGGTTGCATTTGATGCTTCATGTACATTGAGCCCCTCACTGAGAGTATTTCCACGGAAGCAAATCCCATCGCCGATTTGCTGAGAAGAAAACCAGTTCAGCAGTTAGCGGGAGCACTACCTTCTCACTCAGGTTCAATTCCGGTGCAACATTTGTTTGTTTCCTGACCTGGGGACGAGTCACCACAGGGGTTATTTTTATAGTAATAGGAGGTTCATTTATTTGCACACAAGTACATTTGTACTTATGCTTTTAAAACACTCAAGCACTTAAAAAAATTATCTTTGTACTTTATCCTTGTGTGTCGTGGGAATACTGGAATGTTCCAGCCTCACAGGGATTTATTAGTGCTGGCAGGATGTTATCAGACAGCCTTTAGGAGCGCTTGCACTTGTCTTCAGCGCTGGCATAGATCATTCTAAGGAGACACTCCAAGGTTTGGTCTGTGCAGCACCCGGTTAGAGCTTCTGTAAAAGTATTCTACACCGAGCCTTGCCACCAGACATGCCATACCAAGGAAGCATTGCCAGGAGCCAAAATAACACCATTAAACTAAAGGAAGTATTTTAAAGCAATCATTTTTCACAGATTTTTTTTTTTCCAGAAGCACAAGTCAGTCACAACAGGCAACTAGCAGACATTTATGCCCATGAAAATTTTCCCATTTAATAAAAACAAGAAAAACAAAGTTAATGCTTATTTTACTTACACTGTGTTTAATGCCAGATGTTTACTTTACAGCATTTCTTTGACTCTAAACAATTCAATTTCACCATGTTTTCTCTGAAGCACTGTACTAATGCATAAACCAGTGTTTGTTTAGACACCACAGAGTTCAATGCCAGGCAAAATATACTCTCACTTTAATTAACTCCTCAAAACCATAAAGGTTTAAAATTTGTGTGCGAATATGAAGCAATTTCTCCCAATCCTATGTTCTTACATTAGTTTTTACATCTGTAAAGCCCTGAAGCTGGGCCTAGATCAACCTGAGTTTCTTCAATAACCAGAACTGATCAACTAAAATAAATACTGAAAACATTAACTCTGACAGCTCCTAAGTGTTACGATACCCTTCTATGTCCCTTAAAAAAAAAAAAAAGGCTTCATTCCACTTCTGCCTGTGGCAGGATCCGTCAAACTATAAAGGGAACAGTGAAACAAAATTCAGCTTTTTTCCCCCTTTAAATTTAAAAATAAGCCACTTCCATTGCGAATCTTACATTGGATGTTAAACCAGACAGAAAACCCCGAAAGACGAAAGCGTCAGTCTCAATTTTCTACTTACATCCAACACTGTGCAGGAGATATGGATCTGAGGTCATTTGTTGCAGAAAAGTTTTATTATCAGTGATTGAAACCTGTTATCAAATCAACACAAACGATGCCTGGCTTAACAAACAGGCTAGCAAAAATTGACAGAAAATGATAGCGGGGCAGTAGCTCCAGTACAATCAAATCAGATCATCATGAAAGGCAGTGAAGCATGCTTCTCCTAATGCGGGTCAGTCTGCAGCCTGGCCAGCTTCATTAGATAACAAGCTGTATTTTAAGCCAAGGAACACAAGTACAAACTGTGATTATCCCCCCCAGTAGAAACACCACACTCACACATCTTTTGCTGGTTGTAAAACATCTCCTGTGTTAAGAGAAACCACAGATGCTCAAACGTCCTTGTGCCTCAGCACACTACTTGACCTTACTTAGGATCTCTGTGTGTGAACAACAGTAACTGGGAAGGGAGCTGGAGCCTTTTTATTAGTAGTACTGGCTGCCCGTGGCCAGCTCTTGGAAAAAAAACAGATTTATCTTCTAGCACAGAGGATGCCTTTTAGCCACTTTTGTGGCTGTTTCAGCAGCCACAGCCCTTACAAAGAGCAAAGACTAAAATTAAGAGGAAGCTTACTGAATTCCAGATGAGGATAAAATTCCACAGGGGATTTTTTTTTTTTTTGAAAGACATAACTAGAGTTCACAAGTGTTAGCAACAAACATAATACTAAGTTTCCATTTAATCCCTTTAAAGCAAAGGAGTCCAAGAGCATTAATGTACTAGGATGTGCCTTCTCCTGACGTTGATTTGTCGAAGCTTACCTAAACCTTTTCGTTTTACCTCTTAGAGGCATCATAACAAACGTGTTCATAGAAATAACTTAAGTCTTATTGCTATGTGTTAGGAATATAACAAACAAAAGAAACATTTTCTACCCATATTGGAAAGTTCTTCACCTCAGACGAAACTTTTCCAGCATTCAGAGTAAAAAAAAATAAAATAACTGCTCGTCTGGTATCTTAGCACCACCAAAATAGCCCCCACCAAAAAAAGACTCAATAGTTTCCCTCAAATAGAAGCACATGAACAGGGAGCATTCACAACTAGAATTTCAAACTTACTGTACTAATCTAGTATCAATAGCCACTACAGGACAACATTCTATTTCCTCTGTGTAGGAAGCTAATTACATTAATTTTATATGGAAACTGACTGGAATAGTATGGACAAGTTCACTTCTGACTATTGCAAATGGATTTGCTAGTGACCTGCATACTTTATTCCTTAAATGACACATTTTCTATAAACAGCAAGAACCCACATCACTCTTTTATCCCTCTGCCTATTGGTACTGCGGTCTTCTCATAGAATAGTATGCCACATTTATTTCAAGCCACTGACAATATAACTTCATTTCTTTCCCTCAGTATGTGTTCTCAAGCCTGTTACAAGCTGCTCCCTAGACAAAACCACCTCATTGTCCAGGTGATGCCAATTTTTACTATCTTTCATCTGTATCATAGTTGTTATCTTTTTCTGTGATGCCAAGACACTAACCCACTTCTCCAAACAGGCTCTGCTTCCCTGGTAATTCTTTCTTTGATCCGCTGTAGTTTGTCTTTTGCCTTGTAGACTACAATCTCCTTCAGAGAGAAGCCACCATTATCTGGCTGTGCCATACATATCTCACTGAACAGAGAGGTGGAATCGCAGCAAGAAGTTAAGACTACTTGATCCAGTTTCAATTAAATCAAGCCCTGAGGCTTCTGCACAGCTTTGCAAGTATTTCACAGGAAGAGTTCACTCACTCTTACTAGTCCAGCTATACAATTTGGAGTCCTTCCTAGAAAACCAAACATTTCCCATGGTAATTATATCCCTTGTAAAAACCACACAACTCAAGTCTTAGCCATTAAAAATGGTTAACGCATTAGTGAAAGTCTTTCCGTGTATATCAATTTAAGATTGCTCATCAAGCGTTTAATTTAGAAGTCACTTCTCCAAAAATCCTTCAGTCTAATTCGGGCTCCAGACTGGTCAAATAGATACAATACTTGACATATTGAGATATGAGGGACAAGCCAAAGCCTAAAAGCCATCAGTGACAAAAACTACTACCTATAGATGACGGTGTGTGCCAAGATCAGTAGTAAATAAAGGGTACCTTCAGTGCACCGTAGGGAAGGAAATAAAGATTCCTGTTCATCAATGCTTTCCACTTAATTGTTTTACCTCCCACAGGAAAGGGGATTAACCTAGAGTCTCTTCACAGCATGACACATGCGTTAAACTTCTGAATTACAGAACATCTGCTACACATTGTTTAGGCTGTAGCGTACAAAGGCAAAATGTTGGCAGAACACAAACTCACATGAAGAGCTGCTTGTATCTTGACTGTGGAAGCAGGAAGATTTCAGATGACAGCTATTCAGTTGCCTGCCATTTTCCAGGTGGAAAGATAGGAGAAAAGGATAGCCACGTCAACACAGAAGGTTGCAGAGTAGTGGAAAAACCTCAAAGAGGGTGACCTGATTTGATCAGTTAATTCTAGATCACTTACCATCATTTTGTCTCCTTCACCGTTTTTTGTGGTTAATGCCTCATATTGCAAGACAACAGTCTGGAAATGTGGTTATAACCTAACCGGGCAACAAGGAGTCAATTGTTCTATGGAATCATTAGGTATTTTTTTCTGTCAATCTTAAATCATCAGAACAGGGGCATCAAACACTAAATTATGGCACCATGGAATAAGACAGCCTATTTCAACCCATCTGCTTCAAAAAGTTACTGTATCTCATACATAAGCTTGTAATGAAAAGCACATAAGACATTACAAAATTGAAGAAGGGAACCTTTAATACTCCAACTCCAGAACTAAGTTCTGCTTCCAGAGGTCCGTGTCCCCGGAACAGTACTGTTTACTATGTAAAGTCAAAACATCAAGACTATGCAAGACATACATACCTTTATGCCAGCACTTATTTACAGATCCTTCATTGATTACTTAAAACTAAGGTAAGGAGGCTTCTGAAAAGAGCAACTATAATTTGTGCCAGCACTCCAGAGCTTTAAAGTAGTAAACATTTGGAAAACACTAACTTTATAGTCTTCACTGAAACAGATGGTTTCCATTCAATTCAAAAAAGAACCAGTGAAACAAAAATATCATTTAAAGCCTCAGATCCTAAAAACAACTATTTTTAATGCATATTTTCAGAGGAGCTGACCTCTTTGGCAGGAGACAATTCAGCTTTCTTTCAGCCTATTTTATGAAAAATTGCAATATGAATCTTCCTTGTACTTGTATTGCTGTGCTCACACCACCCCCTAGCGATTGTTCAATTATATTTCATAGCACAACTCTTCTCTCCTTTGACGTTGAACATTATATACAGAAAGGGTTTACTACAGGTATTACCTTTCAAACAGGTTTAGGTTCTGACTCTGCCTCATATGCATGTTTGCTCCATATTCCTTACAATCTTTTCGGTTGTCAGAAGCTTACTATCACCTACTCAAACCATACCTAGACTCAACAGTTCAGTGCACATACTGTATCTAAGTACACAGATCCCACATTCAATATCCCTCTAGCAATTCTTCAGAATTCAATAGACTCACAACATTTGGGAAGAACATCCAATAGGTACCTATCTTTGAAGGTCTCTCTGCCAAATAAAAGAGCCTTTTAACTTCCACAGAATTTCAGAATCAAAACTACTATTTTGGAAGCGATTACTCCTTTTCACCATCCCCTTTAGTCTAACATCACTAGTTCACCTATGTTTAGAAGAAACTGGAATACCTATTCTTTCACCAGGGCAAATGCCTACTAATCCCAGTTGCTAACCTCAGTAAAGGCAGAAACACTATAGCACGATGTACAGAAGATTTACTATACAGCTAGGAGTATGATGCTGCTGAATGCAGTCTAAGTTCAAGACCTAGACTGAAGGTACCAGAAGAGGCACCAAGTGCTTTATCTGTACTTACCACATGTTGTGTGGAAATCACTAGGACCAACAGTATCCCCTTCCAATCGCTTTAACAACTCTTAACTATAGGGTTGTTGGTGTTCCCCCCAAACACTAAACATACCTTACCTCTGTTACAATATGCTGCTTCAGTACAAAGGTAGTACTATTTAAAAATACCATACATGGATAAGAATCAAGTCAGAGCCTTCCTCAGCACAGCTGCTAGAGCTGCCCAGTCTGTTTCAGTCATATTTAAAGTATAAAACTTTGACTTTGCTTGCTCCTCAAAACACCTGCACCAGAATGCCCGTACTTCAAGCACAGAGCATGCCTCATCCAGCCACTAATCCAATCTTAAATGACTCCTTTAAAAATACCATATGACAAATCAGGCATGTACTGAAGTTCGCAGACCACAGACAGACCCCAGAGCCTGTCCTGACAACTCAGGAACAACAGCCAAGTCAGGCCCGACTCCATTAGCAAAAATCTTAACTGTGGAAGCACGCAGCTCTGAATATCCATCTACATTTTTTTTCTCCCTTCAGCTACATTCTACAGGTCTATATAGTATCAGCAATCAAACAAGCACATCTTAAAGACTTTCCAAACCACAGTCTGGATACCAGATGCCAAAAGCACGCCTACCTCCATGGACTAATGCTTCCTGCTTGGAATTAGGTTATACCACTATCCATAGAAAGCTCCAATTCACTTCAAATTGATACTCAAAACAAGAGTTGTTAATTATGAAAAGATTTTAATGCAGTGCAAACAATGCACCAATCTTGAATTTCTCAAACTTTACAAAATTGTAGCTTTCAAATCAAAACTAAAGGGCAAACCAGCGTTTTATTGACATAGTTGATTTGATGTTAAAGCCAGATGAGCAGCTTCTTTCCAGAATAATTCTTTCTATACTTCTTCATGGAACAATGCAGTCTGTAAAGGAAAATATGAATCAGTGCCACATGATTAAAATGATTTTTATACTCATACCTTTATAGTACCTGAAAAACTGGTTCCCAAACAAGTCAGGTGAACCACACTGCCTTTCTTAGAAGAAAGTAAGGTTCAAAATTTCACAGTACTGTCATGGGAATAAGTGAGAGCCTAGATTACAGCATTTCTGTAGAAGAGCTCAACAAGCTACAATCGCTTTACCAGCTTTCTGCTTAAGACTTTATACTCACTACATCAGCTCCCAGACAGTTTAAGTTGCTTTAAAATGAGTCATTCAGACCATTTGTAATACACCCAGAGTTTTGTCTGTTATAGTTACTGCCCACAGCACATCCAACTCACTTATCTTTCTGCAACAAAGATACATGGTCTAGGACATGTCTAAAAGAGTACGAGGTTTGTTTACAAGGAATTTACTTGAAATATGTATCTATAAGAAAACAACAAAAATTTGTCCTCAAAATGAAAATCCTACTACTCAAATCCATGACCATAAAAACCAATGTGTATTGTCCTTAGCATACGTACAAAAGGAAAAATGTAAGCCTTGTTTACAATAAGACTAAATAATCAACAGTTTTAGCAACCATAAACCTGAACTGCCTGATTTATTATACTAATCAGGCATTTCATGTAAGTGGAAGCCACATAAATTAGCAATGCACAACAGTCTTAGTCTTAAACTCTTGCACTGGGTTCTATATCAGCACAGTACCATGGTGTTTGCATAAATCAACATTAGACCTATGTCACTGTAATGACTACAGGCTACTCAACGTCTACCCTTACAAAGCATTCAGAAGTCATACCTGCTATCCATTTTCCACCTGAAGTACGTTCATTTACTGAAAAAGAAAAAGCATTAATTAGTAATAGTTTTATCAAAGCTGTACTACTGTAGAAGATGGAGCTTTGAGGCTTTTTACTGACACAATGTGTTTTTTTTCAATTACAACAGTGAAATGTGATAGGAACCCCTCAAAGTTTTGACTACTGTAGAGGCTTAAGGCTTA
The DNA here is from genome assembly GCA_013398815.1 of Ibidorhyncha struthersii. NCBI lineage: Eukaryota > Metazoa > Chordata > Aves > Charadriiformes > Charadriidae > Ibidorhyncha > Ibidorhyncha struthersii. Next base: position 240,268 of record VZSZ01006514.1, on the reverse strand, counting down.
GATTTCATGCATCCCCTCAAATGGGACCCAACAATAGCTGCTCAGCTGTTTGCTCTTAATGTAAGCGCTTGGTGAGAGGCATCCACATCTACTTCCTGCAAACTTTATGTGAGCTCAGCTAACTATAGAGCTACAGAATATACTAAACAACACAAACTACTTCAAAATACTTCTCTTGAAATGGCAGAGAAAACAGAATGGGAGTTCTGAAAGACTGTGAAGGGAAGAGAAGCAACTTTAAGTCAGACATCAGCACAGTTGATACCTGACTTAAAAGTTCAAGAAAAACTACTCAAGTATGATTCACCATTTCAATAGTTTTCGTGACGACATGGTACATATCTTTTAGAACAATACAGACTTGCCTGAAGATGTCTCAGAATCAAATGCCTACACATTTTTGAGATAAAGAGTTTCCACAGATTGCGTAGGTGGACTCCAAAACATATTCCAGGGCTCCTATTAAAAAATTCCTCCACATGGCTGTAATAAACAATGTTGAACCATGCCACACCATTACATTTAAACATGCATTTTTCAGAATAAATCTTTAAGACACAAGTGTATTCCACAAGCTTTTTCCTGCGATGCAGCACAGAACTCTTCTCAACCAAGTTTTCCAGAAAGCATGTAAATTAATTTGTCTTTCGTTTACATCTAATGTGAGGACACAAAGATTAACAGAACTGGTGAGCAAATAAGATCTAACCCATGCATACTTATCAACTAAAAGATCATTTTGAAAGCCATTTAAAAACCTTTAATCCAAAAAACAGTTCACCTACTACTGAGATTGCATGCTAGTTTGAGAAGCACTTGATACCGAAGTCACATCTGCTATGTAATTATCACAGCACATGACCCTGGTCTTGATTTCTAAAGTGATTATATGCTTTCAGAGAACTTCTATGAACTGGACAGCTTTAACAATTCAAGTGACAGTCATTTAACCATTTTGTATTAACACTTAATAACAACTACCTTCAAGTGCCAAATTCTTGAAGGGAAGAAGTTCATCCATACTACTGGCATCAGTGCAACACTGAATGACCTCCTTGACATTCACTAGAGAGTGTATGTCAGTGTTACTACTAAATGCTGATTTGTGCTGTTAGACCATAAATTGTAGGACTTCATTATCAAAACAGCATTAAAGCAGAAAGGAGAAGGTTACCAAATCTTATCTAGTATTTCACAGCAACACTGGTGTATTTCCATCCAATGATAACAAGAACTTCACTCATACAGCAAGAGAAGAATCTAATTTCACAGAGCAGTCACTGTGGTTTGTGTCTTAACTTGGAATACTGCAAGCCAATAGTTAAATACAGTTTAATGCTGACAACTGTGTTGCCTCCAACCACGGTCTCAAATGCGCAAAACTGATGTGACTTAGTTTTCATAAAGACACACAACTACTTTCACACAACGGTCAAGTTACACATGCAATTGCACTGTACTACTTTGAATCAGAACGTGGGGTGTTCTGAACCAATGCCTCAAATCAGTAGCATTTTCTTTGATTTCTTCTCATTTGGAATTCATTGTTTTATGTTATTTCACTCGTTTCAAAGATCTTGTTTGCTATTAGCTAAGTTTTATTTGTAAGGTGCATAGAATAAATTTCATTATGTAGTTATCTGAACCCTGACAGGACAAAAATAATTTTAAACCAAACATGTATGCAAGGCAGTACAGTGCTTCAATTAAACTGATCGACACGTTTCAGCAATGTGTAATTCAATCACCACATCCATGCTCATTTTCAGTACCTGCTAGATACTTCATTTCTGATGGAGAATTCCAAGAAAGTAGAAAAAAAAAAAAATCAAAAGTGAAGATTACTAAAGCTCAAGATGTCAAAGCATTTTAGCAGCTATAGACCTAAGAGTCAAAACGCATTGCCCTATCTTCCTTTGTAACACTTGAAAAAACTCACTTAGCTGCACAGCTTTCTCCGTATTTTTCAGAGGACAAAACACTTCTAAGGTAGATGACTGTCTTTACACCCAGGCCACTCCTCAGTTGTGGTGGGATTTTTTATTTAATGATAAAGGAACTCTGTCTCCCTCTGTCTGCAAGCTGCACACCTGACAAGCTTGCACCAAGTTCCAGTGACAGCATAGGAAGGTCCCACCAGGGGAAAGCAAGCCACTATCTTGGGAATCGGTCACCTAAAACCAGGCTAAAGCGGGCGTTCTACCTTATTTCTATTTATACACTGTCCTCACCATCTACAACACCACGCATTCTTAACAAGATCCCCTCTACAAATAACACCATAAATAACAGTAACTTGGTGGAGTAAGCATTAGGTATTTAGGTAGTCTGAGTAACAAGTGTTAAAAATAGCTAATTTGTATATTGCAAGGCTGAGTTATGAGATTAGAGCAATACTGTTAGATTTATGAAAGTTTAACTTTAGTTCAAGTGACACATAGGAAACAATCACTTAAGAAGCATTATTTTACATTGTATCAGCTAAGCTTGCAGCAGTGAGGAGCAAAACTAAGCTACTGAGCTGATCAGAAGCTATACAACACCACACAGATTACCTTCTGTTATCCAGTAGAACAGGTGAAAGAAATGGAAGAAAAACAATGTTATTCTGTTGAAGACCTTCTCATGAACATTTCAAAGGCAACATGCTCACTCTAGCTTACAGATATTCTCATCCTACCTTCTTGCCAGCACCAACATTTGCCTTGGCTGTGCCCCTGACTTTCTTCATTCTGTTTTTACGCTCCTTTCGCTGCTTTCTAGAAGTCTTCTTCTTCTCATACAAGCCATGCTATTAAAAAAACAGTTACAGTTGCGTTTAACATTGTTTCACCAATAGTAACGTCTGAATTTAAGTTTTACTATTTCTGGACTCTTCATATACTGTTTGAATTTTTAATATTAGCTAAGCAGTGAGATCAGGTCACTAGCTAATGAATGATTCAACACAAAATATAAGCACTAAAGTAGTACATGTATCAGTCTCATCTCTTATGCTTCTTCAAGACCTTTAATAGTGGTTAGCTATCTATTACTGCTAAACATCACCAGTAACATCCATTTTGCCTTCACAATTCCCTTATAAAAAACAGTACAAAACCCTTAACCCTATTTCGCACAGGCAGAAGCTAGCCTATACTATTTTAAGACCTCTTATATAACTCTTGAGTACACAAACAGTACTTTCACAAAACTTCAGCTTTTATACATGTAAATCATGAACCACTATACAATTCAAATTAATTCTAATTGTTTTCAAGTTACCAGAAAACATACCCTGGCAAGCCTGTGCTTTGGTTCATTTTTCTTTGCGTAGTCCAGAGAATCATAGATCATGCCAAAACCTGTTGTCTTGCCACCACCGAAGTGAGTTCTGAAGCCAAAGACGAAAATTACATCAGGGGTTGTCTTGTACATTTTTGCCAGCTTTTCCCTGATTTCTGTTTTGGGGACTGTGGCCTTCCCAGGATGAAGAACATCAATCACCTAAGAAGGAATTATTACAAGTTGGATAAAAGCAAGAGAAGATCAATGTCCACAACAGCCAGGTGCTACAGTCCCACTAGGAGCTTAACACTCAATCTAACCCACATCAGCAACAGAAGGTATTACTGATTTGATACAAAAGTGTTACTAAGTTTCCGGCTTTAAAACACAAAACAGCTCACTACCTCACCATCAAGTTTTACCTTCAGCACGCTTCAACACATTTAAATCTATAAGCTCTTACAATAAAAGCTCTGAAGTTTTTAAGGGCCCCTTACTTATAGTGGCTAAAGAACACCTGCAGCCCAGAAACAGCAGACAAACAATTAAAGGCAATTTTCTGTATTCTTTTACCATCTGCTTGCGCTGAAGCAGCCTGTTTGTCATGAACTTCCTGGTTCTGATGGTCACGGTGTCATTCTGTAAGAGAAGATACAAAGAAGTAAGACAAAACAACAGTGGCACGTACAATTCAAGCTTAATAAATACATAAATGCACGGTACAGCAACAGCCAGTCACCTCTCAGATGCTGACAGTGAACTCCTAACTTAAGTGGACTCGTCCAGGGCTACAGATAAAACCCTATGAAGTACCCTTTGATTTGTACTATTGAATACACATCAACTGATGACAGACTCACTCTCGGTTTTCAAACAACATTGCAACATACATACCTCCACCACGCTGAAAAGCTGAAGCAGCTTGTAATGAAACACATAGTCAAAGCACTGCAACAGCACAACACAAGCTACCTTAACAGGCTCATGCGGCTCCATTAATGCTTTCAGCCAAGAACGGCCGCAAGACTAATAAACGAGCACGAGCTACACACCCCTTTAACACCTGAAATAAAGAAACGCGACGTCGCCCCACTGTGAAAGGCCAGGGCTGCTCTGACCGCCCAGCAGCAAGGCGACACAGCAGGCCAACCACACGCCCCGGCCCACACCCGGCAGCTCGCCCCTACCAACCGGCACCGACGCGCCGCGGCCAGGCCGCAGGAGCCCCGGCCCGAAGCGGGAAGACAATATCCCCCCCGGTTTCCACCATAGCCCCGCAGCCCGCTAGGAGTAGGCCAGCCCGTCGGGGGCAGGCCACCCAGGAGCCCCGTGGGGGCAGGATGGCAGCAGCACGGGGCAGATTACTACCGGCCGACACCCCACACTCACCATCTTGGCGGCAGCCCCTCTGCGAGCGAGCAAGGAAAGGAAGGCGGATGTTCCCGCAGCCAATCAAAAGGCGGCGCAGGGGTCCTTCGCGCCGGGGGCGGGGCCGCGCGGAGGGCTGTCCGTCCCAGAGCCGGACCCGGAAGGAGTGGCTCGCGCGCGCGCGCGAGCGCAGAGTGCTCTGCAGCGCCGTGCGCAGCCCGGCGGGACGCTGAGGCGCCGCCGCCGGTCCCGTCCAGTCCCCGCAGCCGCCACCATGGTGAAGGAGCAGTTCAGGGAGACGGATGTGGCCAAAAAAATGTGAGTGCGCTGTTCTGCGTGGCGGGGAGCTGCCGGGCTGCCGCTCCGCTGGCCCCGGCGCCGAGGGACCCGGCGTTGCCGCGCGGTGGGCCCGGTGGCTGTGGCGGTCGAGCGGCAGAAACGCCGGGGGGTGGCACAGCCGCTATAGGAGGACGCGGGAAGGAGATCAGTGCGCTGGGGGGATGGTGCTGCGGCTGGTCCCCGTTCAAAGCGCTGCCCGGGGCCTTGGCTCAGGCTGCTGGCGGGGCTGGCGCTGCCTGTGAGCACCTGTGGGGTTGCCCACAACATCGGTAAATCCCCCAGATATCAGCCACCAACTCACTGCAAAACAGCTCTGGTTTTTATAGTTAACCAAAAAGAACCTGCTCTGGCTATATTGTGATTCAACTTGGCCTTCTCTGCATTGCATTTAAATATGTATGTGTGTGCATGCCTGTACTTACAAGTATTTCTGCATACGTACATGTGCAATTTCCTATCCTAGAAGCCACATCTGTTTTGGCATGAAATCTCCGGAAGAAATGCGTCAGCAAGCTCACATTCAAGTGGTTAGCAAAAACTTGTACAGTCAGGACAATCATCACTCTCCACTGCAGTATGGAGTACTTGACCATCGAATGGTGAGAACAGGTTTGGGTTTTTTTTCAAACCATTTTTGTAGAATTACTTGAAGTGGTTAAAAATAAGTTGGGATAACTGAAATGTACTGTTCATGCAAAATGTGCAAATATGTTTCTACTTGAATTGCATAGACTGTCAGTTGCAGCGACAGCTACTTTCTTCGTGCTTTTGGATGGTTCAGGAAAGCGTTCTTTTGAGGCAGAAGATATGTTCTTTCTGCTTAGTTGCTGAGAGACCCAGAGACATCCATCTACAAAATACCACAATGTAGATTAGCAGTAAAGGCTATATGAGTTAATGTCACTGGTATCAGCAGGGCCTGCATGTGAAAGACGTTTTTGTTAAAGTTTTGAGTGAATGTAATGCTACCGATACGCATCTGATGCTGGGAAAAAGGAGTAAGCGCTGTGGCTCTGCTGTCAGGATAGCTGACTAGCTTAAGAACTGTTGTATTTTCTATGTATTTAGTTGATTATAGCTAAAATGTTTTTCTCTCTGTGTGTTCCTTTCCTCCCAAAGGGAACAAGTGAAAAAGACCGTCCCTGTGAAACGTGTGGAAAAAATCTAGCTGATTGTTTAGGACATTATGGGTACATTGACTTAGAACTGCCCTGTTTTCATGTTGGATACTTCAAAGCTGTTATAGGCATCTTACAGGTAAACACAATTGTGATTTGTCGTCAGGTCTGGTCTAGAAAATGGAAATTATCAGAAAAGGTGATGCTTGAAAGAGTAATTGAGAAGACCAAAATAAGGTTGTATTATAAATTTGACCTTTTTTCATCTTGTGTTTTGTAAAATAAATGTATTTAAATACCAGTCTTAGTGATGTAAATACATGTTTTATTTTAAATAATCTCAGACTGATTAATTCGGTCCATTATTTTTCTGTGGTAGTTTGAATTAGATGTATGCAGTATAACTTGCCTTTTAGGACATCCCAGTAAATCAAAGCTCTGTTTGCTTTATGTTTGGATTTTTAAGATGCTACAGAGCTTAGATAAGGATTTGCCTCACTGACTGTATTTTTTTTCCATGTACTCTGTGTATTACAGCATATGAATTGGTCTTTCAACCAAGACCATTGTATTTCATTCAAAAAACTGCCCTCTGTTGCAGAACTCAAGTTATAGTAGAAGGTGTTAGAACTCTGCACGTGTCTGTTGAACAACTGTGTTTATGTGTATTTACATTTAAGATGATCTGCAAAACCTGTTGCCGTATCATGCTGTCGGTGGAAGAAAAAAAGCAATTTTTGGACTACCTGAAGCGACCTGGCCTTACATATCTTCAGAAGAGAGGGCTAAAAAAGAAAGTGTCTGAAAAGTGCCGGAAGAAAAACACTTGTCCTTACTGTGGTGCCTTTAATGGTGAGTGTTGGCATTATCAGTTAGTGATAGTTATCTGCTGTGGTGGTTTTTAACCTAGTGGCTGTGACAGGCAGTAAAATCTTGAATATCCTTGTTTGTTCCACAGCTAATCTCTCTGGCCTTTATTAAGAATCAGGTAATTGTATTCTTAATGCCAAGCATATACTTGCTCACATCTCATTTATGTGAATAGTGACTTTGTCCTAGATGCTTGTTTTGTTTCATGTCTCTCTTCATTGCAGTAGCCAATATTTGATGCTTGAATAACGGCAAAACCCCCCACCCATTTAACATGTTTTTAAAAATATTGGGAGCTATTGTCAGTGATCAATACCTTAACTTAGAAGCATTTGTAGACTTTAATTTTGACTGAACTTCATTTTTCATAGTCATATTAAATAATCTTTCTTAATACTAGATGTGTGTGTTGTCCTCCAGGATGGCATGTTCTGCAGTTTGGCAGTATTTGAGCTGTGATGATCTTGGCTTACACTGGAGTTTGTTCTTCAGGACAGAGTATCTTAATAAGATTTCACATTTGTTTTTCAAAATACTTTTTTTTTTTCCTCATGTGCTCTGATCAAGTGATACTGCTGTTAAAGGGCTTGCAGTGTTACAGATTCATAATGGGTAGTTAATTCATAAATTAAAATTTTATGTCTGCTGTGATTAAGGGGAAGCTGAATTAAGGTGTGGGCTAAACCACCTGCTTTCAGCTTCAGAAGCTGCATCATGATCTAGGCACACTAAGGCAGCCATACAAACAGACATGACCTGATTGTTCTCTTTGTTTGTGAATTTAGGAAACTGGTTAATAAAGCTGATAAAGTTTTATTTTATTCTTGCGTTCACTGAAAGTTTAAATAGTTTCGGAACTGGAGCTTACTCATTTTAAGTTTTGAGTGTTTTTTTGGTTGTTGTTTGATGATTTTGTTGTTGTTTAAAGAAAAACAACAACAACAAAAAAACACAACCAAACTTGCATTTATTTGCTTGCAGGAACTGTGAAGAAGTGTGGTTTATTGAAAATAATACATGAAAAGTACAAGACCAATAAGAAAGTGGTAGATCCGATTGTATCTACTTTTCTCCAGTCCTTTGAAACTGCCATAGAACACAACAAAGAAGTAGAACCCTTACTGGGAAGAGCTCAGGTGAATTTTAATATGACTTACATTTTCTTCTTGAAATAAAACTCCTCAGAGGTTTTCAATGTAGCAGCTTAAGCCTTGTAGTGATCCAAGATTGTCATACACCAAAAGACACTTGAATGTTTGTATTTTTTGCAATAATGTTACCTTTGCCAAAATGGGAAATTTAGTTTACTGATATGTTCTGATACATAACTTTCTATCTGTATAGACAGCCTTAGAGAAGTTCTGCATGTACACATAAATTTACTGTAGCTCTGAGATTATCACAATACACAGAAAAAAAATTTCTTCATAAGAACTTAATGTTGAGGAGGAGAGAAGAGATGTAATTATCTAGCTTGTTTGTTTCATTCAGCTTTGCATTGTGTGTAATTTTGTTTCCTTCTGCTCTGTGAAAGCTGAGATCCTGGGGTACCTGTTGAGACATAAAAAGTAACGATTATCCGCAACTTCTTATACTGTAGCAGTAGCTGTACTAAGAAGAGAGAAGTTAGGTTTTTTTAAAAAAGTCTACAAAGTACTGTAATTCATGTTAGTTCATACTAATAAAATGAATACAATGTACCGTAAGTTTATTGTAAAAAGTTTATTGAGCTGCTTTGACAAGTAACTATGAAATATTCTCAGTTAACTGTTTGAAAAGAGACAGCAACGTGATAAGTACACTTATGTATAAGGGAAAAAAGAAAAGAAAGAAAATAGCAAGTTAGTACCAAAAGCATTGGTTCAGAATAAAACATAGTTTTGTTTGCATTAATAGTTCTTATCTATTTGTCTTTTTAAAATACTTTATTTTTGAACGAACAGAAAATGAGGGAAGAGGGGAAGCACTGAAACTGTTACATGATGGCTTGTTCTCCCCTTTCTCCAATGGATTTTGTAGGAAAATTTAAATCCTTTAGTTGTATTGAACATCTTCAAAAGAATCCCAGCAGAAGATATCCCTCTGCTTCTAATGAACCCAGAAGCAGGTAAACCTTCAGATTTGATCCTCAGGCGACTCTTAGTGCCTCCACTGTGTATCAGACCCTCTGTGGTGAGTGACTTGAAGTCTGGCACCAACGAAGATGACTTAACAATGAAACTGACAGAGATAATTTTCCTCAATGATGTAATAAAAAAGGTGAGTCGTCCTTCAAGCTCTCAGAGACTGTTGCCTTTGAAAAGATTTGATTAGAATTGAATATAGCCAGTGCCGTTACTTGTCTTACTGCTTTCAATCTAGCAAGCAGTCTACTGTGCTGTTACGTTGTTCAGAATTTTATTGAAAGAAATAGAGAAACATGCTTCAAATGGAGCTGGCTGACTGGCTGCTTGCAGTATAGGGCCTGCTGAAAATCTGGTGGATCGTGGGAAACGATTTTTCATTTGAGGTCTGGTCGGTAAACTGTTATCTTCTCTCTCTTTTTTTTTTTTTCTTTTTTTTTTTTCCTTTTTTTCCCCTCCTGTGACTATGCCACTTTTTGAGTGGTCACTTACAATGAAAACATTATACCTATTGGTTCGGGTTTTTTTCACGTAGACTTTCCTCTTTTTTTACTACATCTTTGTCATTTCTTTATTCTACCATCTGTTCTTAAGAAATCAGGTTTCAGTTAGCATGGTTATCAACCTGAGATGAAAAGTAAATTTGGCAATTTATCATTTGTTTGGAAGAACAGTTCTACCAAACTAATACTTTTGGGACTTTTCAAAACTGGTCTTTTGTCAGGAAAACAGTGTCAAGTGAGAGCTAACTCTCCCGTGATTGAAAAATTATTAACTACTGGTGATTTTCCTGGAAAAAATAGAATTTAAACAAATACATAGTGTAGTGACCATTTGTTCAAAGCCAGTGCTAGTCAAAAGAAATTTTTTGCTGGGTTCTTCTGTGAATGGCCTTATGTTATAGCAATATGCATCCTTTCATAAGGTTACTTTATTTTCAAAAGAGTTGTACTCATAAGAAAAACTTTTTGCTAGTTTAATCTGTGTTGTTATGTTTATTTTCTGAGCAAGACTACTATTTTGTTTAGCATAGGATATCAGGAGCCAAAACACAGATGATTATGGAAGACTGGGACTTCCTTCAGCTGCAGTGCGCTCTGTACATTAACAGTGAGCTCTCAGGAATTCCTCTCAACATGGCACCTAAAAAATGGACCAGAGGTTTTGTTCAGAGACTTAAGGGAAAGCAAGGTTTGTCTAGAAAGTTTTGGTTTGTGTTTTTTTTTTTAAGACACAAATATTTGCTATTCCAAAACATCTCTCTGCTACTGTTGTGTTGTGCTTCAGTGATGTACCTTGAAAGATTTTCTAATGTGCTGTCTTAAGAGATAATATTTTGAAAACAGCTTTTATATAAGAGTTTTCACTTGCTTATTTTGTTAGGTCGATTCAGAGGCAATCTGTCTGGAAAACGAGTGGATTTCTCTGGCAGAACAGTCATTTCGCCTGATCCTAACTTAAGAATAGATGAAGTAGCAGTGCCTATTCATGTTGCTAAAATATTGACTTTTCCTGAAAAGGTAAGTAGTGTAGAACCAACACCTTTTCTATGCCTTTTTTTTTTTTGCCAGACATCAGTGTTGTTCTTCTTTATAGCCTTACTATAAAAGGGAGTGAATGTATTGCTTTTATGTTCGAAACGTTATTCAGTCATGCTTTGCCGGTTCTGTTGCTGCTGGTAAATGAACATTGTACTATCGGATATATGCAAGTACTGTGAAGATACATGACGTAAGGAGTGATATATTGAGAGAAGAGTTTTGCTTGATTATTTTTTTTTAACTCATGCATAACTTCATATGTTTGTTGGTGTATCTGTCTACGGAGTGATTGGGTCTTTTTATTTCTGAATTGACTTCCTGGATTTTGATTTAATTTCACTCTGATGTTCTGCTCTTAAGATTGGCTTACATTTTCCTTCTCTATTACCTCCTGCCTGTTCCTCTTAGCAGCTGGAGGGTGTGAGGGGGATTTTCAGTTGAGCCTAAAATTTGAGAACACAAAAGGCAATGGCAAAAACAAGAGGTCCTGAAATGTGTTTCATTTATTTCTGATTGAAGTCTTTATGCAACAGGTGAACAAAGCAAATATTGATTTTATGAGGAAACTTGTCCGTAATGGTCCTGATGTTCATCCTGGAGCCAACTTCATACAGCAAAGGCACACACAGATGAAAAGGTATCATGCTTATCTGTAATCATGCACTTTTTATCTCTCCCCATCAACTTGTTCTTACTGCTGTGTGAAAACAGTTCTACCTACAGGGATTAAAATTTATTTTACAATCTTTCATAATGGGCAGTAACAAAAACGTTGTCATTAACTCCACAGGTTTAGCTGACAATTTCTTTTTAGATAATCTGTTGGATTTAAACTATAGTGTACATACTAATGATAGTGAACTGCAACTAGATATTTTTTTTTATGATTGAGTCTCTCTTATTTGGAGTAGAGGGTGTAGTACAGACATAAATGAAAACAGGCAGTTTTGGGCACATTGTACTGGCTGCTTTCATGGGAGAGCTAATGTGCAGTCAGTTTATGGGTAGTAACAAGTGATGGCATATGAGTGAAACTGCCTATATTCCGATACAATTGAAGCAAATTTTTTGGTTTTATAAATAGACTTTTTTCTTACTTGTTTTACTAATAACTGTAGCTTTGTTAACTAATGTCACAAATACGTTCATTATTTAAAATAGCAGCAATGCCGATGTTTAGTGATGCAGTCCACACCAGTTTTGTCTTCTAGTTATTGTAATACAAATACTCCAATGTTTAATGGAAGAACTTGCATTATAAACACAGAATTTATTTTCAGTTGTCTTTTCATCTTTCTGACTTTTTTTCTGATGCCACTCTTATGGGCTATTGTAAGGTTTTTGAAATACGGAAACCGAGAAAAGATGGCCCAGGAGCTGAAGTTTGGTGATATCGTGGAGCGACATCTTATAGATGGTGACATAGTTCTGTTCAACCGACAACCCTCTCTTCATAAGCTAAGCATCATGGCTCACATTGTAAGTGCACACATAGCCAAACATACAGGTAGTACATCCCTCAATATTAGATGGTTTACCTTTTCTGGTGTTTGTCTCTTGCACACGCAAAACCAAACAGCTTCTTCTGAAACACTTCATGGGGATGAGCTTGAATACAGTGGAGTTGTGCTTTTGCATGGGAATTGATGTGTAACTGGGCACTATGCTGTTTGGACAGGTCTGTTAATAGCTATAATTGACCTCAGTATCTGTTCTTGCATAAGCACTGCATTTTTGTGGAGTTGATGTGACCTCTACAAAGCATGCCGTCTTCTGCGCTTTGTATAAATTCTGAATAATGGAAGTTACTAGCTACATTTGTATAATATAACCTGACTACAATTTCTGTCAGTTCCTGGTTGAGTTAAATCCTATAATCAGAAATTTTGATTCATGTCTGTAATAAAAAGAAAGGATAAAACCTATAAGGAAGCACTCGGGCGTGGCGTTTCATCTTTTAGCATGCTTCACTGCATGTGCATCTCTCTTTTTTTTTTTTTTTTTTTTTTTTTCCAGGCTAGAGTAAAACCTCATAGGACATTCAGATTTAATGAATGTGTCTGTACACCGTACAATGCAGACTTTGATGGAGATGAGATGAACCTCCACCTTCCTCAGACAGAAGAAGCAAAAGCAGAAGCGCTTGTTTTAATGGGGGTATGTAGATAATGTTGGGGTTGGGATTTTGCTAGTGACAGATGGGCTGAGCCCTATACTTAAATTCCATGTGAAATCTGAAATATTACCAGGATTGCTGGGTATGAATAATGTACCACTGTAAAGCTGCCTGAAAACTCTGCAAAATGGAATTTAGAATAAATTAGGACTGTTACGCAGGGGTAGTCTAATAGATGTATATTTTGCATTTGTGGAAAATTAAGTAGTTTTAAGTTGGTGTCATTAGCACGTTTCTGACTGACTGTCGTTAGTGATTGCCACCAAAATAGTGTGGCTCTGTTACCAAACAGATACATGCTTTGCTTTCTGGTCTGAGAGCCCAGCAACTGCAGGCGGTCAGACCAACTGGAAATGTGGCAGCAATAGTGTGCTTGTACCTGGAGAAGGCAACTTGGCAGAAAAGGCAGGAGACAGTAGGCTCTTAGGGCAGGGGGGAAAAAAAAAGAGAAGGGAGAGTAGGTAAAGAGGGATCAGATGGTTGCAGGCATCAGTCTGCGGTGTGAAAGCAGTAGCAACAATCTGAGGATTTTCCAGTACATTGCTCCTTTAGGGTGACTAAATGCCACTGCTACTTCAGAGGTACCAGCACAGCTGTTGGCTGCAGCATGTATTGGCTTGCTGAACTGATTTGGGAGCTCAGAAAGAACGCTCCTCCCCTCAAGTGTGTGGTCAGGTTTGTGTGGGCCTGTGAACAGTTCAGAGAAAACTGTGCTGCATAGGTGGGGGTGATTTACTAGAGCAGTAGTCTGAGTAAGGCATAAGAAAATGGGGGTAGTGGAACTGGCTAGCTTAATTATTACATATCAGTAGGGACCACTAGCTCCATGTATGAGCATAACCTCTTGTGTCCCTTCTCAGATTCTCAAAGCTAGCTTGTCTTGCCTTCCCTGTCCCATTTGAACAGTAGCTTACCAAACACATCAAGTTGATTGCATCTTCTGCTTTGGAAACAGCATGTGTAATTTCCAGTAACAACTCTCAAATTATTCCTTAACTGACAATAGATTTGCACAGGCTGTAGTAAACTGAAACTTCTAGTTTCTTTTTTTCAATTTTTTTGAGGACAGCTGTACTTTGATTTAGAATAAGCTTTTACCATTTTTGCTAAAATAACTGCCTTAAATGCTAAGTTTCCTTCTGAATAACAAATGAAATCAGTGCCTTCAAACGGGTAATTTTTTTGTTTGTTGTTACGCAGACTAAAGCAAACTTGGTAACACCAAGAAATGGAGAACCTCTCATCGCTGCTATTCAAGATTTCCTCACAGGTGTGTGTATAAGCTTATTTTAGAGCTGTGTGATTTAACTGTTGTTCCTTCAGAATCACCTCCTTTTTGAGAATATTTCCATATTAATTAAAAAAATTCTCCTTCCACAAGTCAAAGCAACATTAGGAAAGTAAGGTCACTGTTAGTCTGAAATATAATGATGTCCCTAGAATATCTTCTGATGCTGTCTACCTTTGTAGGTGCAATCATTACCTTTGTGTATGTTTTGCAGTGTTTCTCTGGCAGAGAAAGTGAATGTTTGGTATCTTTGTATGTGTTAGGCAGACAATGTAAACTGTTTATGATTGTGGTAGAGGAGTTGAATTCATTAGTTAAAAATTAGTTTTAATCTACAGTAATTACCTTCAAGTTTCCTTAATTCTTAGGGAAATGTCCAATGGATATAGTGAAGAAAGCGTGCAAAAATTAATCCCAGGGCCTTATTTTTACCTATGGAGTAGAGTCTGAGAGGGAGAATAGATTATAGGAATGCACTGGTTTTAATTTTTAGAAATTTGAGTCTGGATCAATTAAAAATTCTGAAAAGGGTTTACAACTGAAGCTGTCTAAACTATTGCCATTTTGCATAGTAAGTAGGTAAGCAGTATTGGAATGAAATAATTGATACTTAATATGAGATAGCTTTTAAAGTTAATCTCAGTCTGTTACATTAATAATTTTTTACACTCCAGGTGCCTATCTTCTTACATTAAAAGATACCTTTTTTGATCGAGCCAAAGCCTGCCAAATTATTGCTTCTATCCTGGTTGGCAAGGATGAAAAGATTAAAGTTCGTCTTCCACCTCCAGCAATTCTGAAGGTGTGTCAAATTATTTTTTTAATGTTACTAAGAGTTCATGTGTTGTGTTTTCCACGGTGATGTTCTCAGCAGAGACAGTTCTTGTTTTTTCTGATGTTAGATTTGTATGAGATTTTGTATTTGTAAAATGCAAGGATTAGATTTCAGGGTCAAAACTATGCAGAAGTCGTTTGATTGTTCCTGATGCTAAACAGAGCCAACCTTGCATGGTGCAGTCCAGATGCAGGGTTCCTTCAGGGTTCAAACATAGATTTGTTACTATCCTGCTACTGTGAGACAGACGACTTGGCTATTGATGGTCAGTAGAAGGTACATCATTTTTATAACCTCACTATTACTGGCTGCGCAGACTAGTATGGGGCTAAGTGGAGAAACTGTGTTATTCCTTGGGTGCCCTCAAGTAATGTCCTGAAATGCTCAGCAGTTCTGGGTTTGGGTATTCCAAATGCAGGAGATGTTAAACCTGGGAAATAGTATGCTTTAGTTGTTGACTGGGCAGTGTGTTAAGGATTAGAGAGGATGAGTGCTATGTGACTTTATTTGTTTGGTTGGTTTTGTTTGTTGGTTGCTTTTTTTTTTTCATTGTTACATCATGTACGCAGAATATTTTTTATCAAGGGCAGAGTATTTGTGTATTTGTCACAAACTTTGAAGCGAGCTATAGAATCTATTAGATCAGTGTCTGTTAAGCCTTCATTCACATATGTTTAAGGGTCTCTGTATTGATTAATTTCGTATTTGAGGCAAACAGTATCATTTGAAGAGAGTTTGGTACATTTTCAAATTTGTTAAATACTCGCTAAGTATTAGTGTATACGTTTTTCATACCCTTTGTTTAATTTCAAAACAATCAGTGTAATATTAGGGAAATTCCAAAAGTGAAATTGAAATATCAACGAATAATACTAATATAAAGCAAGGTCAGAGTATTTATGGGAAATATCTAATGTGAATTTTATAAACTGATATAAGCTTTTGCTAATAGCTAAGAGCAGTGATTCTTTAACTGCTTCTGTCACTCCAAATGAATAATTTTAGTGCTGTGACATTTAACTGCAGCTGAGGGGAGTACATAATTACATGAATCCTTAACCTCCTAAAAATTTAAACCAAAGGCACTGTATAAAGGAGGAATTATAAATGTTGCAACCTCTTTGGGAAATGAAATTACTTTTTTTTTTCCCTTTTGTAATGGGAAAGGGAAACACGACAGTAAGAGAGCGCAGTAGAGCATGTTTCTCCAAATGCATGCACATACCCTTATGTAAAGGATAACCATTCAGCAGTCAGTCTTTTTATATCTATAAGAGTGCATAGTACTTCTCTATTCAAAGGAATGCTACTGTGCACTTCTACAAGTATACTTCAGTTTACAAAGGTTCTCTATAGAAAACAATATTACAATTAAATTCTTGCTTGCCATTTTACTGTAGTTGTATCATAAACTCTGTAATCCTAATTCTTGTCCTTTTGTTTCTCTAAGCCTGTAACACTCTGGACAGGAAAACAGGTTTTCAGCCTAATTCTCAAGCCCAGTGATGATTGTCCTGTAAAAGCCAATCTACGAACTAAGGGCAAACAGTATTGTGGCAAAGGAGAAGACCTGTGTTACAATGATTCTTGTGAGTGACACTTCTAAAGCTGTGTTTTGGAAGCCTTCAAAGAAATCATAGCTATTGTTTTGTTGAATTTGTTGCTGTTGAGTTCACTGTAGGAGTTAAAGCAGTACTTCACATAAGTATTCTTGAAATGAAAAATAAAATTATGTGTTTTTTCTCAAAAGTTGAAGTCATGCTGAACATGAAAGAAAAGACTTGGGTGTTTTCTTGTAATAAAATTATAAAATTTCTTTTGTATGTTGCTAGACTTGTCATGATACTGATGTAGTATTCGAAGGTGAGAGATAAAAGCAAAGAAGCTTAGGAAGTGGTTGTGCAGAAGACAAATGGAAAAAATGTAGTATCTTAAGTAGAGTTAGTCATAGAGGGAGGAGAATTCAAACAGTGAAAGGAGTTAGGATATGTAGGGATGATGGGAATCCCTAGGATATCAAACCATCTGTATCTTTCCAGTTATGGAAGTCAGAGCAGCAGATGGAATACAAAGCATCAGGGTTGAAAAGGCTGTAGGAGATGAGCAAGGCTTTGCTTATTATTAATTTAACATTCATGTGGTAACAGCTGGAAAAGAACTTGAGCAGGCAGGATTAGCATGACTTCTTGCTTCTCAGAAGTGTAAGTTAAGGAACCTAGGGAAGAACCATTGATTTACATGTAATGTTGATGGGAGAAAGAATTTACCAATTAGGACACAAACCCACTCTACATCAGACTCTGAGCGATTTCTTTAGAAGATAGTACCTCTCTGGTTGTGAAGTTGGTTATAAATGTGATGATGGAATTTTTTTCAGCCTCTAAGGAATGTGGGGTGAACATGGCGACAAAGCAATCCTGTTCACACTTAGGTGAACGTAGGCCATCTTCTTTGCTCCACAGTCTTTTTCATTTCAGGAAGTATGGGAAGAATTTCCATTTTCTGAGTTTGACAGTAGCAGATGATGTGGAAAACATGAATTTCATTGGTGGCTCTGTTCAGTTCTCTTGAAAAAACTTCTGAAGCAACACTAATTCTCTTCAGAAAGTTCTCTGCAAATTCTCCCAAGTCTCAAGAAATCCTGGTATCATAATATTTTGATTGTATGTAATAAGTGACAGAGCAATGACTTCTGGTTCAAGAAGGTGATTACCTAAATTTACATAGAGAATATTGAGCATAGAGTACAGTGTGCAAACATCTACAGCTTTCTGAATAAAATGGTTTAAATTGGATCCATCTAATATGCCAGTTCTTCTTTGAAAGATGCATAATGAAGTTAAGGATGAACATATATCCTACTGCTCTCATGGAAAATATGTCTGAAGTTCACATACAGAAGATACTTTTTAGTTGCTTAAAGTCTAAAGCTTATAAGGAAGATTCAGTGCCTGAAATGGAAGATTCCTAATGAAGCAAAAGGAAGTCATCTAAAAGAGGCAGTGTGTACAGGCCTACAGGCAAGACAGATATCTTTATGATATGCTTGTAATTAAAGAGATATCTGAGTCCAGTGCATCTCTTAAATTTAAGCTGTGCCTCCAGAGGTGATTCAGTTGACTGAGTATCAGCATCTTTGAATAAGAGAACTGTAACTCCACTTCTGAAACTTTGTTGCTCTACTTTATAAATAAATAAATAACTTTGGTTTATTATGCATGATTGAGGACTTTATTTCTGGCCAGATAAGATTGACTGAAGACTTTATTCTGATTAATGAAGTTTATTTTTAGGTTTTCAACAAAAAGGGTTATTCACAATGTTTCTCACAAACTTTAAATTGGATACAGTTGCCTTTCTAAGGAGGAAGGGAAATAAAATTTATCTTAAGTTGGTAAGGTCAGGTTGTAGGCTGTTCCCCTTACATACTTAGTCATGCACTTCTACACTACAGATATATTAAATGTATGTCTTTGGGTTTTGTTCTTTTCATGAATAGAGCTTTTATTTTAAAACCTACTCCATAATTGACTACTTAGAGTTTAGGTATTTTTTTAGAAAAGCAATTAATTCTTTTTGCTTTTTTATTTCTAGATGTTACAATTCAAAACAGTGAGTTAATGAGTGGCAGTATGGACAAAGGAACCTTAGGTTCAGGATCCAAGAACAACATCTTCTACATCTTGCTGAGAGACTGGGGACAGGTAGAAGCTGCAGATGCCATGTCACGACTAGCCAGACTTGCTCCTGTCTATCTTTGTAAGTAATGGGGGAAGTACGTTTCCTTGTAAAATAGTATCTTAAAGCAGAAATACAGAGCAATCAAGCAAGATTTTTGCTTCAAATATGACGTACTGTGTTTAAAAAAACAAACAAACAAAAAACCCAACTAGTTGTGAAGCTGACAGAAACAGTGAAACAACTGCATGATGATCACATGATGGGAGGAAAAAGTAAAGTTCCTGATGATAATATTTCCTGGTTTTAGTTTGGTTTCTCTATATGAGAGTGAGCTGTCAATATAATTCTTTTTTTTTTTTTCCTTTTAATAATAGCTAATCGTGGCTTTTCAATTGGAATTGGTGATGTAACCCCTGGACAGGGCCTGCTAAAAGCTAAGTATGAGCTCCTGAATGCTGGCTATAAGAAGTGTGATGAGTACATTGAAGCTCTGAACACTGGCAAGCTACAGCAGCAGCCTGGTTGCACTGCAGAAGAGACACTAGAGGTAAAATTTTTAATTTAAATGACTACATATTTAGAGTAGAGACTTCATGAATATATTAATGTCAACTTTGAAGTTAAAAGTTGTCTTCTGAAACCTAAAAGTACAAGCAAATAAGTTCCCTAGGTATGCAACTTCAGCTGAGTCTGCCTAGGCTTAACATTTAGATGCTTCTGTGCATCTATAAATGTTAGCTAAATACTAAACAACTGAGATCCTCCCTTCCTCCTGGCTGGATGTATTGGGGTGACAAACAAGAGAATAAAATTACATAAGTAATTGAAATGGGATTAATTGCATTTATCCATATTCGATAAATTAATAAAGAACAGTAACAGTAAAAAACCTAATCTGAGAACCAAAACAATCCTTTAGTTATAGATCTGTTTGTATGCAGGTGTTTTCTTGCCCCTTATTGGGGCAAAAGTTAAATGGACTTTGGTTATGCTGGGTTTTTTTCTTTTTTCTATTGAAATTTTGATGAAGAGCAACAAAAGTTGCCCAAAAGCTTGCAGACAGGGAATTAATGAAGTCAGCTGAAGAACACTCTTTTCAGTGTCCTTAATGGTTTTATACATTTGCCTTCTTGGCTAGTCAATGTCTAGTTTTTACCTTTAAAATAATGTAGAATGAAAAGAAAGAAACAAAAAAAACACATTAACAACCAAAAAAAAACAGAACACCCCACCCTCTGATGAAGTACTGCCACAGTTGTCTGGTTTGAAGTGGCATTGGCTGAAAGAAGTGTCTTGCAGTCATTTCCACTCTTCGTCTTTTCAGATACCAATGTCAGCCCTAGAGGGTTTGGGTTTTTTTTTTGATGCAGTTGTTATGTTCTTAACAATTGGAGATATCAGTGTTGTACTCTCCGAAAGCAGTCCAAAAATACTTTCTTTTTTTTTTTTTTTTTTTTTGTTGTAACCTTTCATGTAGCACAGCAAGATTTAGACCTTAGTTCAGTGCTCAGTTTAGCTTAAGTTGGTGCTGCGACAAAAGAGGTTGTCTTGTCCCTGGCTACGTCTGTCTTATCCCAACAAAGACTTTTTCTGCAGCAAACAGGAAAGATATGCAAGTTAAAAGTTAAAGCTGTTTTAGTCAAAGCAAGGTCTGCTGTACTGTATTTCTCTGTATTGTATTTTGAATTTCCTTCAACTACTGAATGTATTGCTGGCAAGTGGTAGGTTACTGTTTGTGTTTGGTATTTTTAACAAATGCTGCATCTTTGAAATCTTGGATTTCAGGCCTTAATCCTTAAAGAACTCTCTGTTATCAGAGATCATGCTGGCAGTGCCTGTCTCAGAGAACTGGACAAGAGCAACAGTCCCCTTATCATGGCGCTGTGTGGTTCTAAAGGTAGGGATATAGCTAAGCTTTGGAAGTAGATTGTTTGCTCTGTCACTGTTCTCAAAATTACTTGTTCTGTCTTTATAGCTTGTTTTAGACAGTCAGTTGTGCAGCTATTAAATTCATGTCCCATAGATTTGAAGTGACTCCTCTCCGTAAGTGCAGGTTGGGTATATAGTTAATTAAAATCAAGCCGATGTGCTAGGTTTTTTATCTTTAAATTTTCAGTACAAGTTGAAAAAACATCCTATTGGAAATTTAGATTTTCTTAAGACTTGAATTAATTCATCAGCAAAAAGTTTTCAGTTGGATTTCTGACCTCAAGTATCTGTATCATGTACAAAAATCAACTGGAAGTGATATATTAAGAATTGGAACTAACATTTCAGCCATCTTCACTGACTTATTTGTGAAGGACCACCTGTGTCAGAAGTATTTGGGTTATATTCAAATTCTTATCTGAGCTTTCCTTTGTTTCCTGTGAGAATTTGAAGAAATCGCTTAAATCTTTGCCTTTCTTTATCTTTCTCTAGTAAATTGTGGAAAGCCTTAGAGTGACACTTCTAAAGAAATACTGAAATCTAGAAAGGAGGATATGTTAAGTGTATCATTTGGGGTGACAGGAGGCATCGTTTGCAAACATGTTCAGCAAATAAAACTTCTGAGTTAGTGACTTAATTCTCTGGGACTTAATTTGGTCAAGGAATCTTGGTTGACACAGAACCCGTCATAAAAATATTGTTAAAATATATATTGAAGAAATTGCAAAGCAAAATAGGGAGGTTAGGACCATGGGTTTTATAAAACACGATCCATAATGTGCAACAGGATAATAGAAGGACTGTAGTCAAATAGTGGTGGCATCAATGTCTATGACCCAAAGAAAAAAATTTTGAAAGAAGTTGTTAGCTGTGACATAGACTAACTTAGTTGTCAGTCATATGAATGCTGAAATCTACAGGTGTCGTGGTTTAGGCCAAATCGGCCACTGGGGATGTGGGGGACCCCAGATGCTGCTCTTTACCCCTCTTCAAAAAGAGAGGCAGAGGAGGGAAAAAGAGACTTAAGAGTTTAGAAGAAACTAAACTACTTTAATTAGATATTAATAATAACATACAGAGAAATAATGAAATATATACAAAACTGTATCAAGCTCCCAAGATGACAATCACAACACCGGCTGGCACTGGGGCAGTCCCAGGCTGGACTCGGTGGCAGATGGGAACTGGATTCCGGGTCTGCCTTCAGGATCGGGACCAAAGGCAGACGTTGAAGTGAAGAGAGCGAGAGAGCGGAAAAAGAGAGAGAGAGCGGAAAGAGAGAGAGCGAGAGAGCGAGAGGGATCTGACCCTCAGCTTTTATACTGAGCATGATGCAGATGGGATGGAATACCCTGTTGGTCAGTTTTGGGTCACCTGTCCTGTCCACTCCTCCCCACAGGTGGGACCCCACTGCGCTTTTCCGCTTCCGACCCTCCAATGTGGCAAACAACAAAGTTGGTTGGCCTTGGCTGTTACAGCGATAAGTATAAGCAAGAGCCTCTCCCGCATACCATGCCTGGGCATCAACTATAAACATTGGTCTTATCATTCTGAGAGAGTGAACATTGCCTGCACAATATGCTGTTAATTTCAGTAGTTAGAAGAGGCCCAGCTAAGAAGCGAAGTTACTGAACAAAATTGGTCCAGTTTTACCTCAAACCAGGACAACAGGACAAGTTAACAGAAAAGCTTCTTTAACTGTTGCAATTCTAAATGCATTTTTGATGAATTAGCAAGCTAAATTATAGATCTTCACAGAAGTGAAGACAGCTCATCAGAGGAGCACTGATATTCCTCATTTATGAGTGAGATTATTATTTTTTTCTTTCTTTTCAGGCTCCTTTATTAATATATCCCAGATGATTGCTTGTGTAGGTCAGCAGGCCATCAGTGGGTCCCGAGTTCCTGATGGATTTGAGAACAGATCTTTGCCTCACTTTGAGAAGCATTCTAAGGTAATTCTGTATGATTACAATATACTGTAAAGAAAAGTGAAACAAGTTGCCTTAAACTGTTTTAAGAAGGACACACGATAGGATGCGTTGTCGTGACATAGTGCAGAAAAAAAATCACGTGTGGTGAAAGCAAAAAGTTTTGAATCTGATTTGGGAGTTAAGAGGAGTATTGTGAATAGCCTAGTTAGCCTGAATTTTTACAGCTAAGCCTAGCTTAGAGCTTTTTAATTTGGTAAAATTAAAGGAAGCCTGATGATGCTTTTGTGGTTCTCTTCAGAGTCCTAAAAATATTTGTTAAAGTTTCTCTTGCGTTCTGCTCCACTGCACTAAGACTATTCAGGACAACTGTTAGGTGTGTGCTGGTACCATTTAGGCATGTGAAACATGCCAGGTAAACCATTCTGGAGTCTGTTGGGTTTTTGATTTTTTTCCGCTGGGATAGATAGATATCATGGGCTACTCTTCACATTCCATGTTTGAGTTCTGTTCTGCGTGAAGCAATAAGGAGTCTCATGCACTTGTTAATACAAGTCAGTGAGATTCATTTTTTTAAAACTGCTATCTGAAATGTAATGATCAGTAGAGAAGGTTCTAGGTACCGGCTATCAGCCTTGTGAGTGTGTTAGATAACTCGTGTCAGATGGCAGCCATGACACTTGCATTTGTCACTAAATGACCAAACTTCAGCTTCTGAGTTCTGTAACATAAAATTGTTCCTTTCCTGAATAAATTAAAGAAGAAAAAATACTTCATGGATTAGATGAGAAAGAAAAAGTTAAATTTTAACTATAGTTTTTTTACCAATTTAGAAAGCACTACCTGTTACAATAACAGCAAAAAGTGATCTTCTGAGTTGAAGCTCTTTGTAGCCAATACATTGTTCTGCATGAGACAGTTTGGTATTATTTGATTGAAAGGGATGCCTGCATAAAGTTGATTGGCAAGAACTCCTTTCAGAGGTGAGAGCAAACCATTCGAAAGAATTAGTTATGTACATACCTCCAGTCATATTTTTTCTGGATTCATTAGTCTTCAGCACGGCAAATACCTTTGCTATACTACTGCAAAGTGAACATTCTTATTACCCTTTCAATTTTCGCAACTTCAAGGGGGGCTCAAGTGTTAGAACTTGGTGTAGTATTTGCAAGGAATGGCTAGAAACTTGACAAGGCTTGTAGGAAATAAAGTCTATTGGATTAATTTGGGAGAACTAGGCAAGGGTTTTGAAGCCTTTATTCAGATCTAAAATACAAACTTTGAACTTCAAAGCTAAATGCAGCTGAGATGATTGCTATGTGTTTGTGTATGTATTGGTTAACTGTCTGAAAGGGTTTAGATGACATACAATGTGTTTTTCTGTAACGGGCATACAGAACGTACATGTGCATTTTAACCTTTTTTTCCATGCTCTTCTCTAGCTCCCAGCAGCAAAAGGCTTTGTTGCTAATAGCTTCTATTCTGGGTTGACTCCCACTGAATTTTTTTTTCATACAATGGCTGGTCGAGAGGGTCTGGTTGACACAGCTGTAAAGACAGCCGAAACTGGATATATGCAGGTAACTGTCAGCGGAGGGGGGCGTTTATCAGCCTTGCAAAAGGAGGGTGTTTCTTATGTGCACGTTAAGGTGAGGGGTGGGGTAGAAGTGTGTATGTTATGTGTGTGTTTGTTTTTAGTGTAACAGAGAGTAATTTATACTGTGAAATACATGACTGCAGCAGTAGATGTGAGGTTTATAAACCAGACCTCAGGCAATGGTACAGTAACATGGTTGTATTAAGCTGTTTCCTCTTGAATATGGGTGATAAAAGCCCTTGTTCTATGGAATTATTGAGGACTACTTTCTATGTAGTGTGTGTTCAAAAAATCCACCTGAATGATGGAAACTTTGCCCATACTTTATGACACAGATTTGAGTTGTGAGTGCTTTTTCAGATACGGTATTTCAACAATGAGAAACAGAAAATGCAAATCCTTGGTTTGGGTTATCTTAAAAAAAAAAAAAAAAAAAAANAAAAAAAAAAAAAAAAAAAAAAAAAAAGATTTTTCTGGATGACAGAAATACAGCTAAAGCTCCCTTTCAGTATCTGTCCTCCTTAAGCAACAAGCCCGTCGGCTGTATAAACTTGCACTTCAGGTTCTGTAAGGTGTTAGTGTCATTGGCTGTACCTCCTGTGAAAACACATGGCCCTCCAACAAAGCTTCTTGCTGTTATGCGCGATCTTAAGACTTCAGTCAAAATATTTTAGTAGTATTTTAGCTATGTATACAGGCAGTAGAAAAGATCATCTGGGACTAGGGACACGTTCAGAGATATGCAAGTAACCCTACAAAAACTGAAATCAATTCCTGTTGGAATGGGTGACTAAGTAGACCATTTGTCTCCCAAACTCACAGAACAATGTTTGCATGTGTGTAAGTGTATACAAATATATGTAAATATAATAAGCAACCTGCAAAATATTTTTTCTTATCAACTTTCAGTTGGACTTTGGAATTTAAAAAAAAAAAATCTTAACATTCATTTCATCTTACCATTTTCCTCCTCAGTGAAAAATAATTACCAATTTATATTCTTTAGTGAGCTAATTTACTTTCATAGAACAATATCTTTCACGTAAAAACATTTTTAACCACTAGTGCTTCGTAGCATGCCTTTTTTTTTATTTAGAGAGGCAGAGGAAGAAAGATGTTAGTAAGGAGATTTCCCAACACAGTGTATCAATGTAAGAGAAGTAGCTAACACTGGTGGAAAAATAGCACCTCCTGGCTTTGATGGATGAGCTCTTTGTTTTTTGTCAGTGAAAATAATCATTGACTGCTTTTGCTTCCTTACATGAAAAGTGTTGTTATCGCTTGAGAAATAAACCTGATTTGGAAGAATACAAATATTCTGTCAAAAAAAAAAAAACAAACCCAAACCAAACAACCAAAACCGAACAAATCCACAACAAATTCCTCAGACTATTATAGATTCTTGCAGCTTACTGTTAAGTTTCCTGTATGATGGAATTTCTAAATGTGGAGAATTGTGTTGTTGCTTTAAATTTTATTATATGTTCTAGAGAATGCATAGTAAAGCCCCAGGGATAATGTATGACTTAAAATAGCTTTTCATGCCTGGTAATCACGCTGTCAGATTTATTTCCTGAGTCCAGTTTCTATACTTCTTGTAATCCAAATAAATAGCTATTTTGAAAAAGAGTCTATTTACTTTCCTTGCA
>VZSZ01006514.1:186042-214539 GCA_013398815.1 Ibidorhyncha struthersii | reverse complement strand
TTTTTTTTTTTTTTTTTTGTCCCCTTCAGAGGCGGCTGGTAAAGTCACTTGAAGATCTTTGCTCACAGTATGATTTGACAGTCAGAAGTTCTACTGGTGATATTATACAGTTTATTTACGGAGGAGATGGCTTGGATCCTGCGGCCATGGAAGGGAAGGATGAACCACTGGAATTCAAGCGAGTTCTAGACAATATCAGAGTAAGGAGTACTGAAATCTTTGTTGGAAGTGTGAAAAGACTATTAAGCCTGTAGGAGGCAGTAATAAATTGTGGGGAGAACTGTTTCAGTTGAAGAATTTATTTTTAAATTGCCTTTTTGAGTGGTCCTGGTCAGTCTTTCAGCATGTGTATGCTTAGAGTTACAGATATTTTTTACATTAGAACAGAGCAACTAGGACCAAACTGTGTATAAGCTGTGAAAAATACAATTTTCTTCTGTGTTTAGACATAGTTCTAGGGCCTAATACCCAACTCACTAGATAAATTACTACTGACTTAGTTGGGTACTGGATTGAATTTATTACAAAGTAATTCCTTATTAAATCAAGACATGCACGTTTGTTGTGTTGAACTGCTTCTTAGGTCAGAGGCCTGATGTGTTGTTGAACGGCTCTGGACATACTGTGATGTTTGAAGAATGGTATTGTTAGGTTTTGGTTTTGTGGTTGGTTGGTTTGTTGGTTGTGCCCCCCACCCCAGAGATAAAAGGCTTTTGCTGAAATGACTGTTCAGATTTCTGTAATGTGAGTATAAAAATTGACAAAATTAGAAACGTGTGTGTGCATACCTTCAGATTTACCTGAGTAAATAGAAGTGTATGCAGACCTTCTCTTCACAATAGTCTGGTATTACGGATTAAAAAAAAAAAAAGAGAACCCAAAACCTAAAGAATGCTGTTACTCAATTGTATGTATCTATATTCTGTGTCTTTACAGTGAAGTTTTTGTGCATGTTTTATGTGAAGAAGTAATTTTTTTTTTTTTTTTTTTTTCTTAAGGCTGTATATCCGTGCCGAAGTGAACCAGCCCTTAGTAAAAATGAACTGGTGTTAACATCTGAGTCCATCATGAAGAAGAATGAATTTCTTTGCTGCAGAGACAGTTTTCTGCAGGTAATTATCTCACTTCCTTAACACACTGTAATTAACTTCTACTTATAAATCAAGGAAATGAAATAAATGCTCTGATGCTCTATAGGAGCAATGGCTGAATTTTATGCATTGGTAGCAGGAGTAGTATTTTGTTCAGTAATATATTTCTGTACATTTAGGGGACAGGGAGGTAGGACTAGTAAGTTTAATTCTTATTATGGTAGTTGTTCATATTCACCACAGGAACTTTAGCAGTGAGAGAAACATCTAGTGATTTTTAAGTAAAAGGTGCCGCTGATCCGAGATATCTTGCTGGAATTTCTCTCCATAGCAAGATGGTATAGTAGTTACGTGCTTCCCCTGGGACGTCATAAATGAAATAATACTTATTGACTCTATGTAAGAAACCACTAGGACTGAGTGTCATACTCCATTATGCATATGTTTTGATATTATCAGCTTTCTGAATAACTGTTTTTACTCATTTGTTTGTTTTCCTGTAAGTATGTAAAGAAGTTTCCTGTAAGTAGGTGTAAGCAAGCTATACACTTACATGTGTATTTATCCTATGATATTAACCCAGCAAAAACTTCTGTCATATGAAGTACTTTGCTGGACAGGGCTTATCTTCTGGGGAGTGCTTACATGTCTTTTAAGGATGAGTGAATGTTCACATGACTGCTTGCACTCTGAATGGTAGAAGTCAATTTGTTTGAAAGAGTATTAAGCAATTTTAATATTTATGAGAGCAGCCACACTTAAGACTACTTTGGGAGACAGTGATAAAAACTGTAGAATTAAGCTGCCTGTGGACACATAAAGATGTTACCTTGATGAACCTTCTGATTAGTGGCAGTGATGAGAACAACATGAATTTAATGGCCTGCTTTTGAAAGCTTTCATTTTAATAGATCAGAGTACTTCAGAGCAGAAGGTGACAAAACTAGTAAGCAGTTGTTTATAGACCTGATTTGCAATTCCATTGCTAGAGCAGTGTTGAAAAATTAATTATATTCATACTTGAAATATGCTGTAAATCTTAACTGCATCTCTGAAGGAAAAAATATGCAATGTACTAATACCAAAGTTTGGAGATAAAGCTCTTCTTTGAGGTGTACGTCTCTTTAATCATATCAGGAAAATCTAAATAATTGCTATTAATTTCAGAAGCACAGATATGGCTACAACACCTTAATGGTAATTAGTTTAACTTAAGATTTTTAAGTTTTAGATATTGTTACATTTTCTTCTTTCCTTTTCTTTTTTTTTCTGTTCATCCTTGAAGACATTAACTGAGACAGGTTATGAAAAATATAATGAGGTAATTGTAGCATGTGTGTGCACTGTGTGAGCATTAATGTTAGTGCTTTTTAGCTAAAGGTGTGTGTATAGTGCTAAAGTAACTGATTAGCATATATACATTACTGCTTGTTAAATGATAGTGTAGATGTTTGTCACAATAATTTACTCAATTCCTTTTTAACGGTGAAAATCATGACACATGATTTAATACCCATGGTTAAATCTGAGGATTTGAGGAAGCTTTCTTTTACTACATGGCTTTCCTTTCTAAAACTCATTCTTTCAACCTTTAGGGATATTAGCATGTTTTTTCTGATGTTTTCCCATCCCTTCCTTCACTTTTCCCTTCCAGAACAGAGACATTTCTTATCACTGTTATTTTACCAGGAGATTCCTGTAATGGGCTTATCCACTCTTGTCCATGCTGTTTGTATGTTTAAATAGCCTTTTCCAAGCAGACTAGCATTCATTCTGCCTGCACTGTGCCCTCACTGGAGGCAGTTCAACTGATTGAAACACAGATTGCTGGCTGGCACAGTTTCAGTTGTGTTAATATTTTTAACATATTTGAGTATATTAAGATACAGTGAAGGGAAATTTTAATTTTTTTCTTACTGAAATTGGTGAAATCTTTAGAAACCCTCACAATTAAAAAAAAATCAATCATTTTTCGTGGTTTTTTGGAGATGACAGAATATGAGTGCTGGGGAGTGTGGTGCAAACATGGAAGAGGCACACAGCCAGTCGGCGCTGGCATATGTAGAGCTGGCCCAATGGGTCTGCCCAGATTTGAATGGATTATTACTGAAAGATGTGGGATTGTGTGTAGTGCTCTGTTTCAGTGGGCTTCTTAACTGTGAGGATTCTTACACTAGCAGTGCGTCACGTATTTAAATTATCCCTTCTAGGTTAAGTGCTGGGAAACGGTGCAAACACCTGGGTGAGTAGGCTTTAGATCCTGGACTGCTATTTTCACTGAACGTCAGCTCTCTAGGAGCTGCAAGGCCCACCTTGAGCCAGATCTTACTAAGTCAGTTTGGTGCCTTTTTCTTAAACAGGTCCAGGCTTAAAAGACTTAACAGGTTTAGACTATGTGAAAGAACCAATGGTTCTTGAGCTGCTTCTGGAAGTTACATAGCTGTGCTCATAGAGGACAGTGTTGCACTGAAGATAACTCCATAGGGACAGATAGGCTCAGCAAAGAGTGATCTGCATCTTATTTCTATTTGTAGCATAAATTAATCCATAGTTTGGATAAACTGCCAACAGACAATTGAAAGTTGAGAGGGATAGGTAATTTCCTTTTTTAGTTCTTGTGCATGAATAAAACTTTTTTGACAAAGAAAAATAAATCTCTTCAGAGATTTATTTTTTATTTCTCACCTTTTGTTTTTGGTTCTAATGCATGGAAATAATGTATTGTTTGAGTACATTGTTTTTACAATTCAGAATGATACATAGCGATTGATTTAGTATGTTGGAGCTTGTTTTGGTTTTATTGGTTTGCATTTTGGGGTTTTTTTTTGTTTTTTGTTTTTTAAATATTTTGGTACTCGGGGACTGTCAAAGAGGAAGAGTTGTCAATAAATAGTTTGCCATCGTGCTATTTGCAGTCCTATGCTGTTTTGGTCATAGGTCTGCCCTACTGTGGACTTTATCCATATGACCACATGACTAAATCTTCAGCCGGTATGACAGCTTCTTTTGAGGAGGAGGTGGTGGTGGTGGTGTGGTTATTATTACTGCCCCTGGGTTTCATGTGAGTAGGTGAAAATTTAAAAGAACTTAGTCTTCAGTGTTCTGGAGGGAGAAGTTAGTGTTACACCTTCTGCCTTCTTCCCCTTCCACTCCTCCCTTCCTGCCCCTCCACAAAAGAAGCATCTTTCAAGATCGAATTATTTTTAAAGTCTGTCCTTAATGTGTTCTTTTTCTCTAGATCAAATGTTCTGGGTCATCTTCTGCAAGTCCTGCAATATTGCTTTTTTTCTATGCACTCATAGTAAAAAGATTATTTTTTCTGGTACCACATTATTACTTAACACTTATTTTAGGAAATAAAATACCATTTTTATGCAAAGATTTTAGTGTCAAAAACCTTTAAAATGGCAAAATATTTCATTCATGAATTAATATGACTTATTCACGGCAAAAGGGGCAGAAATGTGTGAATGCATCCTGTTGTCATCCAAGTGGGGAAATAACCTGAAGCATCCATTCTAGCAGCACACTTCTCTTGTCGATTCTTTCATCTGAACTTTGTTCTAGTATTCACAGAAAATAAAGTACTGTCTGAAAATACCTTGAATACCAGCAAAAATGTTGTTATTTTGAGAGTCTGACGGTTTTGTTAGGGTGTAATAGAAGTGTTTTGATAATGGTTTATGAATTCAGTTCTTAAAAAAAAAAAAAAAAAGAAAAAAGGGCAGTCACTCATATATTTACTCAAATTTGTAAGTAATTTCCAGTGCCCGGCTGGTGCGGTGTTCGGAAGGAATCCGGTACTGAGTGAAGAAGAGGCGATGTAATATAATAGTCATCCTGGTTGTCAGGCAGGGCTAACAGGGAGGAAAGGGTTTAAAAGAACTCTAAAAATCAAACTATTTGCTCCTCCACCGAGGCTTTCTTAAATCATTGTTGAAGTATATAGGAAGGATTTCCTCTTGCTTTTTGTTTATATTTTGGTTTTGATAGCTCTGTGTTATGGTAATGACTTGCATTGAGTCTTATGGAAGAGTTTAATTGTGGACCTCTTATTTCAACTTCTAGCGTACATATCTATATCCAAGGCATAATGCGTGAATACTATTTCATAGAAATGTTGGACGTTTTTCTAACATTGTTTCAATTTATGTTCCAGTAAAGACCGCTAGAACTACTTCTGGATAAACCTACTAAGAGAGTGAAAGGCTTAGCTACTACTGCATGTTAAATGCGATTATCTGCAAGACCTCTCTACAGCATAGAGAAGTTACTTGAACTATGTTAGGTAGAGACGGATGTGTATGTATCAGTTTTGAGGGGTTTTTCCCCCCAGATAAAAGTACGCCTTGAATTTCTGAGATCTATCCAGCAGGTGTCCTTTACATACTTCCTGTGTTGGCACAGTCTTTCCACTTTGACTTATTTTGAATAATGAGAAATGAGTGAGAATGTTTGTGTCAGCATACACAGAAAATAAGAACTTTGAGATTTTTTTATTATTATTCTTTTTTTGATGGTAGAATCAGTTTCAGTAAGTGGTGGGTAGGAAGGAAGGATCAACCAAGGTCAAATCTCTTATGTTTTTAGTGTGTGCTCAGGAAGGATGCTTTTATTCAGCGTGGACCATATTCCTCATGTACTGCTACTAATTTGTGGTTACAGAAGAGTGAATCTGGTTTGCTAAATTCTCATGTACATGTGTGTCTAAGTTTTGATGTTCCTTTCTTCATATT
Organism: Ibidorhyncha struthersii; assembly: GCA_013398815.1. Lineage (NCBI taxonomy): Eukaryota > Metazoa > Chordata > Aves > Charadriiformes > Charadriidae > Ibidorhyncha > Ibidorhyncha struthersii. The sequence continues at coordinate 208,712 of VZSZ01006514.1, read as the reverse complement.
TTGCATTGTTAATTTATTATTGTAAACATTCCATTTGGAGATCTAAGCAAATAACTTACTGCTGAAGACTTCAATATGAGAGACCATCTCTTTGCTCACTGTTGTTTTAATGTAATTTCAGGAAATTAAAAAATTCATCAAAGGTGTTTCTGAGAAGATAAAAAAAACTCGGGACAAATATGGCATTAATGACAATGGCACAACAGAGGTAAATAGTTTCAAGTGCGTAATTATGTAACTATTTTAAATCTTCATAAGCTATTGCTTTCCCAACTGCTGCATTCTCTTTTCAGCCACGAGTTTTATATCAGTTGGATAGGATTACTCCAACACAACTAGAGAAGTTTCTAGAGACTTGTAGGGACAAATACATGAGGTAAGTGTTTAGCCTGGTACTTTCTCTCAATTTATCTCCCCCCAGCCCCCAGTTCAGTATGTATTGCTTTGTTTGCAATCTAGGAGTGTATTTTGCTATTTTTACTGTATGAATGTTGGTTCTGTTGTGAATGCAATACAAATAATAAGAAATAGTTGGCCCCAATGACATAAACATTGCAAGACAAAGGTAGAATGCCAAAAAAAAAAAAGGCATTGCCACCTACAGGTGGGCTCGTTAAGGCAGACATGTTCCCTTCCTTCCCCTCATGCAGGAGATTGTTCCAAACCTCCAAAGAGTCCATGCAAAACAATGTCTGAATAGATCAGTTTCAAATCCATGTGAATCTTCATGGTTGTTCTTGATTTACACAGTCTGTGAAGAGTTATGTCACACTTTGTGCTATCATGTCTTGAGTATTGATGGTCTTTTAATCTCTCTCCTATTGGTTTATCAAAAAAAAAAAAACCAACCTTCTCATATATCTACCAGAATAGTTTCTGTCTTAACTTGCTTAGCATTTTATGCCTCTCTGAGTTCTATGTCATCTTCTATATTTTTTTATGAGAGAATTTCTTTATCAGGGCACAGATGGAGCCTGGTTCCGCAGTAGGAGCTCTTTGTGCACAGAGCATTGGTGAGCCTGGCACACAGATGACTCTGAAGACTTTCCATTTTGCTGGTGTTGCTTCAATGAACATTACTTTGGGTGTGCCAAGGATCAAAGAAATCATTAATGCTTCAAAGGCTATTAGGTACTGATGTTTTGTTTCTTCCTTTGCATAAGTAAAATCTGATGGATAAATTTGCAATATGCAATAGCATTTCCCCATTACCAGTAATATACTAGACAACATTGAATCTATGGAATACCCAAACAAGAAAAATCTAATGTCTTTCCAACTAAGTGTTACTTAGGACCAGAGAAGAGACAAGGTTTATTTTTCTGAAAATCAAATGAGGTAAAGTGGTTATGTATTAAGTTTAATATTCCATTAGGTGTCTCTCCTATGTTGTGAAACTTTCTGGTGCTTAGCAGTCGTTGAAGCGTACCGATACCTAGGTATCCATGAAGCCATAATTAAATAATACTAGAATACTGTACGCCATGAAAATAGTCGCTAGTTGTTGTGTTATAACCTCTCATGTGTGGGCTTGTTTTTACCAGCCTGAAGTACATGAACAATAATTTTCTTAAATGTCCCTGAGGAAGCTGAAGGTCTTTTTATGTTATTAAAAGCTTCTCTAGATGATGAGATAGGTTCCATAAGGCAAGCTGTAGTTTTGCCATCTGAGCAATCTACCTGAGTGATTTCCTAACTGGGTTTTTTTGGTGCGTGTTTCTCTGTAGCACCCCTATTATAACAGCACAGTTGGACAAAGATGATGATCCTGATTTTGCCCGTCTAGTTAAAGGAAGAATTGAGAAAACTTTATTGGGAGAGGTAGGAAAAACTGTATTATTGCTCACACTTTAAATTTCAACATTAGCCAATTGCTATGGGGCGTTTTAACCATTTTCACATGCTAACTGTTTTGTCCTTCTCTCTTAAAGATTTCAGAATATATTGAGGAAGTGTTTCTTCCAGATGATTGTTTCATCCTAGTGAAGCTGTCTTTAGAGCGCATTAGACTATTGAGATTAGAGGTGAGTTGTTCAGTTCTTATGCAGAATATGCTTTGGGTAAGTTCTGAAGGGTGTCTTAATCCTGTCTCAGAAACAGAAATCGGACCAGTGGAAGTTAAAAAAATAGAAAGCAAACGAAAGATGTCCTGTGGCCACACTGCTTCTGGATTTTGTTTTTCCCTTTTTCTCCCTTGTAAAGTGGATAATTTTTCATTTTCCTGGAAATGAGAGAACATACATTCATTTCTTGATGTCTTGCTTAATACAAAGATGCCACTTCTGTCCATTATTTAACATATAGGCCAGTACCCTCAGCACAGGGTAGTATTTCATGCAATTTATGAGAGTAACAATTTTTATTTTTCTACTTTCTGCTTTCTTGTGTTCTGTTGCAAGACTGCTGTATTTGAGCAGATTTACCTATGTTAAAAGAGGTACCCTGATGTTTGCTGGCTGACTTTTGCACAGGTGAATGCAGAGACTGTGCGCTACTCTATTTGCATATCTAAACTCAGAGTAAAGCCTGGGGATGTTGCTGTCCATGGAGAAGCAGTTGTATGTGTGACCCCTCGTGAAAATAGCAAGAGTTCAATGTATTACGTATTGCAGTCCCTGAAGGAAGAACTACCAAAGGTAAAAACAAAGGCTGTCTCATGCTTTTGTGGGAGGTAATCAGTAATAATAATTTGGGGTCCTATGGTGGGAAGACAAAATAATTCTATTCATTATTGACAATGAAGATAGTCTGAGTACATAGCTCTTAGATTGTGATGCTGCTGCTTTACAGGTGAAACTAAGCCTCTGTAACTAATCTTTATAAATAAAACTGAAGCCTCCGTACTTTCCTTACAACATTTACTGAAGCATTCCGAGTGCAGCATTTGTATGGAATAGTTACATCTTCTTCCAGCTGCATCTAGAATTGAACCACGTGACAGTATCTGGCATTTTTGCAGCTTTCTGTGAGGAGGCTGTCTACTTTGGATTTTAAAAATATTGATAAGTGCATCTTTTTGCTGGCAGGACACCCTTTCAGTTGTGTGGATCTATCACCATTCAGAGACTGAGGTCAGAGTGTGAGGATATCTGGCATAGAATGTAAAATGTAGGTAGTGAGTAAGGTTTATAGTACAGTGTGAATGTCACATTTGCACTAGTATGTTTAAAAGCAGGAAATCTTATTTCGTATGTATTTTAATTAAGCATTTACTCCAAAGACTGGAGCTTCTAAATAGGTTTGAATGCTGATAAGGGTTACCCTTTTATACTGCATTACTGTACACATCAAAGTTACTAGGTTTTTTTCTTTTGTGAAGGTTGTAGTGCAAGGTATACCAGAGGTTTCCCGAGCTGTCATTCATATTGATGAGCAAAGTGGAAAGGAAAAATATAAACTTCTAGTTGAAGGTGATAATCTGCGAGCTGTTATGGCTACTCATGGAGTGAAAGGAACGAAAACTTCCTCTAACAACACTTACGAGGTAATGTTGAAATGGATACTGTGGAGTGTTCCCCATAGCATCTTTATTACAAGTGCTTGCTTGTGCTCAAATGCAGCAGCTGATATCTAATCAGGCCTGATTTCACAAATAGTTGTCAGAATGCATTAACACAAGAGAATAATTTCACTGGCAGTACTGTTCTCTTCAAAGAAGCTTTTTCTATAAATATTTTTTAAATGGAGAATCGCAAAAGGGTAGTAATGGAAATGGAGTATTATCTGACATCAGATGGTATTTGTTTCAGGAATATATTTGCTCCAAGCATTTGGTCCTTTATTAATCTGATATAATCTCTTGTGTAGGTAGAGAAGACACTAGGAATTGAAGCTGCTCGGACAACCATTATCAATGAGATTCAATATACAATGGTGAACCATGGTATGAGCATTGACAGGAGACATGTTATGTTGCTGTCCGATCTAATGACTTACAAGGTTAGTACTATTGCTTTCTCTAAATGTTACATTGGTCTGTTTATACAAATTAATTTGAAAAGGATGGATGAGCTAGGGAGATGGAATTCAGTTGTAGGTTTAAAGAATTGTAGGGTGGACTGACCAAATACTGTTGTTTGTATATCAAATGCTTAATTAATCTGCTTCTTGGGGAGAAGGGGGCAGGAAGAAGGTCTAGTTTGACTGAAAACAAGTTGATACAATGAGCAGGGAATCATAATTTCATATTGGAAATAGGAATCCTAAAAATTGTGGTATGAAAATCAACTGTTTAGGTAAACATGCCTGCAATTTAAGGCTTGCTGTGCAGAAAACCACACAGGGTGTGGTTCATAGCAGCTGCACTGTATGTAAGAGTCAAAGGATAGAGACGTTACAAGTAGAATCAGATTACACATAGAGCATGAACAGTCTTCCAGAACTTGTTAGTAGAAAATCCTCTATCTGTTCTTTGTTGATTGCCTTTCTCTCCTTCACATCCGATGTGTTTTTTAGATTTGAGTACACTTATTGAAGTGAGACTTTCCACTTTGCCTGCCAGAGTGCAAGGGTTTAATTTGGGTAAAATGGATGAAGGAGTTCTTACGTCTCCCAACACTGTAGGGCTTTGTTTTACTGAGCTGCAGCAGTCCCCAGGGCTGGCTGCGTGGAGCTGCAACACAATAGTGGAAAAGGGCATCGGAGTGCAGTGTTTTACACTTGTTGGGCTCCTAGCATGCATTCTTTTGTCTGTAGTTTTGACTCGTGCTTCTGTGCACAGTGTGTTATAATCAAGATGTTTGTTTGAAACAGAGGCAGAAATAAACCAAGTTAGTCTTAAAAGCTAATTGCTTTTTTTCTGGAGCGTGAAAAAATGAAGATTTAACATCATCTGTAATCTTCTGGCAGCTGAAATCAGATTTATCAGTAGACAATAGGCCGTAGCTTCAGACCACACTAAAGTTTGTAGCTCAGCAACTAGTATATAATAAACACGGCCATGTTTCTTTCAATCATTACAATATTCTTGCTTTAAAAAAATAACAATCTCCTAACCATTTACAACAGCTTCTGTTGTCTATGAATAATCACTTCTGTTTTAGTTAAATACTGATTACTAGCAAACTATTAACCTTCAGGATGTTTAACTGTGAGGCAGCATGGTATGGCGATGCTACATTGTTGATAGTAGATTGTAGATAGTTTCTCATGTTCACTTGATTTGCTTCTTTAGCAAACATAACTGACCTCCAGCCACTATTGTGATAGTCTTTCTTTGTGTTTTTCCATCAACCAAGGGTGAGGTGCTGGGAATTACTAGGTTTGGACTGGCAAAAATGAAGGAAAGTGTGTTGATGCTGGCTTCTTTTGAAAAGACTGCAGACCATCTGTTTGATGCTGCCTACTTTGGACAGAAGGATTCTGTTTGTGGTAGGTATTGCAAATTCTCTTGCAGTTTGTGGTCCTTACCCCGCACCTGTAAACCTCTTCAAAGCATTGGATTTTTGCCATTGTTAAACTTTCTGTTCAGCTTACATGTCAGAAACTTCACATCTGAGGCTGATCCATACTTCTTGATCCTAGAAGTTTGGTGGATGTTTCTCTACTTCTCATCTCAGTCAGAGATCTTGAAATCAGTTGGACATTTGTTGTATGTTTCTTAAAGTAGACTTTTAGTAATTTGGTTTTACTTCTCCCCACGTAGCTCAGCAAAATACCAGGAAATTTGTCCCAAAAAAAAAAAAACCCAACAAAAAACAGTAGTTCTGTTTTTTCAATAGTGATAGCTCTACGTGCTAAAGATACACAAACTGATTAAGGCATATAGTGCCCCATTCAGTATTTAGGTTTCATTTTCATTCCTCCTGAAAAGTAGGAAGACATATATGTCTCAGGTAGCATAGGTGACTATCATACTGTGCGTAGTGATTGTTTGTCATTTGTCAGTTGTACCTAGAAATAAACAGAACGGCAAAGTTCTTGACTTGTTCAGTTATTTCTGATCTAAATAGATAAAAATTATGTGTGGTTTTTTTTAAAAAATTAGAAGCCTTATTTATCAGTACTCCATTCATTAACAGAACAGAGAAGATCCCTGTCCTGAGAAGCTTCTTTTTAAATGTATCTGTTCTTCAGTTTTAAAATTAAGTTCATTAGCATCCACTGAATCATCATCTCACTGAATTCATGAAAGAATCTGATAATAGTTAAAAAATATAAGTGTACATGCACACAAGTGCATGCATGCACACGTACACACAGCCAAACAGAAAATTCAAATAGATGAGTTTTGTCATTCTGTTTGTCTCTTAATTTTGCATTTCTGTCATGTACTCTAATATTTGGGATTGAAATGATTTTTCTTTTTTTAAACTCCTTTGCCCCCATTCCTCCCAGATTTCCTTCTCCTTTAAGCTAATACATACATTTTGAAATTATTTGTTAACAAGTCTATCTAGTAAGTTGAACAGAGAACAGAAGTCAAGCAGCTTTCACCCTCTTCATCATCTGTTTATGTAATGTCTACCATCCTGGAGCTGTAACCGCTGATTTGGAATTTCTGGGTGCTAATGAAGTATAAAAATACGAATGTATTACGTTAAGTTTTACTAGCTTGTATGTATTTCTAGGTGGTCTTAGAAAGTGTAGTCAATTTCAAACAGTGCTTTGTGGATAGTATATTTTCTGAATTGCTGGAATCTTAGAAACCTTTGTCTTACTAGTTTGTATTTTAAGAACTCTGCCACTCTCTGGCTGTCCAGCACTCCCACGTGAGTGGGATTTTCTTTTTTATTTTTTTTTTAATTATTATTTGTCCATGATTCTGTCAAAGATCCGATGGGAGATTTGATTCCATTCTGGACAGTAATGAAAAGGAAATGTTTTCTCAAAGTCCTCTCTGAGCTGGTAAAATCTTGTTTTGAATAATGTGGAAACCAAAGATCTTTTCATGTTGCCTTCTATATAAATGTTTTAGTTCAAATAAGGAAATGGAATGGACAAAACAGAAAATTATTGTCTGTATTCCAAAACTGAAGAGCTGATATGGGCTTGTTTGTATGAAAAAGTGCTGTGCAACTGCCTGACCTGGCCATCACTAGTTCTCTTTCAATTGCTATGAAAAGACTCTTATACATTCGTGGTTTTGCATCTCCAGAGCAGGAAAGAACTATAAACGTTGCTAAGAAAAATGAGTATGTGTCCAAAATCAACTATAGGTGCTGAACTGAACGGTATCTCAAATCAGTGCTTCTCCTGAACATGTGGGTGTAGTTTTAGACCACGTGGCCTTTAAATCCCTTTTGTCTTGTAAGATGCTTTTTTTTCCCCCCCAACAGAAAGGGGAAGAGCTGATTCCTGTTTTACATACAGACAAGCATTTTCTTCTGAGAGTTGCTGATGCCATCTTTCAGTGGGCAGAGTGGGTTGAAACTAGAGCAGAGGGCGTACATCCAATTCCAGCAGCATCCACTGTAGACGCAGGATCAGCAGGCAGTGCTACTATCTGCAAGCCACTGCTTAGAGAGGTAGTCAGTTTACCTTTCTGTCCTCTGCCCAAGGAGTAGCCAACAGCACTCTCTTTTCTAATTGAAGAGTGGGAACTGACAGCTACAGATCACTGCTGTGATAATCATTTATGAGGAGGTGGTCTGGAAGGGAAGTTTCAAGAATATACTCTGCAATAAGAGCAGCATGACTGTCTTCATCTCTATCTAGCTTCTTCCAGCTGAAAGCGAGAGCAGCAGTTCATAGCTGTCAGACAGATGATTACATCTGCAATAGATTCTATTGATTGTGTTACAAGACTGCACCAGAGAAGTCTTGGATGGTCATTAGAGCGGAGTGTGCTGTCCTGGCAGTTGTTCTGCCATCATCAACATCACTGTCTTCACCCATCCGCAACGGTTGTCATTGGCCCCTACTGTACATTAATCTGAGCAGATATAGGACATACACTTGGTCATTACAGTGGCATGTTCTGTCTGAACATTTTCTGCTATACATGACTGCGGTCAGATGCTGCAAACTATTACTTTGTCCATGAGGTGAAAGGAAGGTGGGGAGGAAGGGCTCCTGGTTGTGCATATGGAAGTATTACAAGGGAAGAAGGATTCCCAAAATCCAAATGCAATTTCCAGGGTTCAGAAGTTGTCTCAGCTTGAAAGGTTATTGTGCAAAACCAGGTTAGGTTTATTTTTTTAGGTGTTAGAAAGGCATTTCATTTATCGATTGTAACCTGCGTGCTATAGGGGCTGTGCAAAGTAGTGATGTGCTGCTTTCACTGGGAAGCTGCAGGGGTTTCGGGGAAACTTGGCCACGTTTGACTGAAGTCTTAGCACTGAGTCAGAGAACGAATATGAAGTAACTTTTCCTTGCATCTTCTGCTATTGGCACTCAGTAGAATGTGTCTTCTTTGAAAACAAACCTTCTGAAGCTCTTTCATTGCTAGAGAGGTGTTTAGGTTAGGTCGAATTTTTCCTAACTATCTAGAATGTAAGTAACAGCGATTAAATAACATACCGATCTGATGACTAACATTTAATTTATCTAGCGAAGAGGCCTTGTGGTCCACCACATGCGAACCACCACATGTGTGGTTCAAGGAGATTTGATAGGCAATGCATACAGAATTGGCAAATGAAAATAGTTTTGTAAATCCACACTCTTTAGATGTTGAACATGTTTTGATTCTTTTTCCCCCCCCAGGTGTTTCTGAGTGCATCATCATGGGAATTCCGATGAATATTGGAACAGGACTCTTTAAACTGCTGCACAAAGCAGACAAAGAATCCACCCCTCCTAGGAGGCCTCTGATATTTGATAATAATGAATTTCATATTCCCATTGTTACATAGCACTTGGACATAATGCACTATAGCAAAACAAGGAATAGGAAGAAAACATCATTTAATTAAGAAACATGCATTATCAGTTCTATGTGTCTTAACAACGGGGAATTGGTAAGTGAAACACCATCAGAAGAATTGCCCAATTGTTTACCAGCTGTTAGTACAGACCCTGAAAGAAGTGGCTTCTCTGCACCAAAGAGTGGAAATAAATTTAAAGTGGATTTTGGCTGATAAAATTTTCTTTTGTGTGCTAGAATTAGACCTTTGTGTTAATGTTAATGTGTGGAAGTTGTTATTAACTCAGTGTTAGACAAGTGTATTCAGATGTGATTTTAAAAAAAACAACACAGACCTGCAGGAATTGTGTGAGCTTGCACAGAATCCAACAGGAGCTGCAGAGGTGAATCTAGCTCTTAAGAACAGAGACTTCAGACTGCCTGAACTGAGTCCTTGATCGAGTCATGCTGAGTTAAACTTCAGGAGTGCTGTTAAAATTGTTTGAAATGTTTGCTCTTTCCTTGAATTTTTTATTGTTTTTTTTTCATTTGTCCCAAGGGATTATGCAGTAAATGGTTTTTCTCCCCAGGATTCTGCTTTGGGGTTTACCTACAAGAAGCTGCAGATTGTAAAGCTGTTGGTAAAGTCTGAGAAGACTGTTACAAGAACATTACAAATTACAAATAGTTTTTCATATTATAGCAGCTGTTATATATAACTGCTAGAATCTGTAATTTACAGCAGTCTTGGTTTTGGGAAAGTTTTGTAATTGAGCAAGGTCATCTGAACAACCTAGTTTTATTTTAACATACAAAGTAGAACTAGAAAGGACACTGTTTTCCTGCATGGACATGAAATAATTTGAAAGTATTTTAATCTTTAGCACACTAAAGCAGTTTCAGAATGAATATACATTTTTAAATTATTTCAGTGTTCTCTGTTTAAATTCACTCTGGTGCTGTGGAGGGAAAGTATCTTAGTGGTTTCTTGTCAGCAGCGTTTGGATATTCTTTGTGCTCAGAACATGGGTCGAGGTTGGAGAGAAAAAATTTGAAGTTGTGCACTACTGAAGTAAAAGCAGGCTGCTGAATGATCTGGCGTTTGAAAATAAATGAGTTTGTGCTGCAGTTTGTCTTCATGTAGCAACCAAAAGAAAAGCGTGAGGCTATGTTCAGAGAATGTAAATCTGTTGTTTTAAGGTGCCACTGTGGTTATTTTTTAAATCATCCTCCGTGCAGAGAAGAACTAATGTGAAATTCAATATAGCTATTCTCCAATTATTTTGTATTTTCAATGCGATACTAACATATACTTCTGCCTAGATTTTGGCAGGGTAAAGATTAAGTGTGTAATGCATTTAGTATCCGCTTTAAAAGCCATATATATTTTGCTATCTCCCTTTTAACAATAGAAATTTCAGAATAAATTCAAATTTTCTTTGTGATCTCAGTGAGACTGCCACTTACTGATTTGTCTGTATAGAAGTCTAGCTTTATTTCTTTCTAAAGATGTAAGTATTAGACAGGTTGGGGCCAAATGGAGAGAAAGCCCATAAACCTTTCCTGTGCTTAAGTACTTCATTTTATCATGGGAAGTTCTACTGAAAGTTCTCGATATTTTTGTGACTCAACAAAAGGTGTAAACGGGTGGAGTTTGTATTAGAATGAGTAACCACCNGTAGTGAAATGCAGCTATTGAAATGGAGGTTTTACTCTCTTGTATATGTTAAAAGTATTAAGTTACATCCATTATCATTGTCTTTAATATGACAATAAAGAGAGGCAGAGGTAAAGAAAATGTAAACCTTGTGTTTGTTTATTGATGCATTATATTTGTGCATAATTAATTTATGGATGGCCTAACCTCCATATCCTTCATTTGCTTAGTTATTAAGACAATTGAGAATTGTTGAGCTTAAATCTCAGGTATTTACGACCTAAATGAATATGTAATATAAAACCTGTCTTGCTTAAAGGAAACCCAAACACATCTTGCCCTCCGAGCAGGCTGTGTGCTTCGTTAAGTATTTCAGCCCCAAATAGATTGTTTACATGAGAGCACTCAATTAAAAATTATTGTTGGGTCTTTCTGTAGTGTCAGTAAACAAATTAGCTGTTGAATTTTAGGAAGGACAGGCAGGGGAGATGAGGAGAGGGTGTCGCCCTCTGTGTCAATGACCATGCTGGAGTGCATGGAGCTCTGCCTGGAGGTGGATGAGGAGCTGATGGAGAGTTTATGGGTCAGGATTAAAGGGAGGGCATGGACAGGTGATATTACAGTGGGGGTCTGCTACAGGCCACCTGACTGGGAAGACTGAACGGATGAGGCCCTCTATAGACAGCCTCATGTTCACAAGCTCTGGTCCTTATGGGGGACCTCAACCAACAAGGAGGGGCTGGTGGGGAATGTGAAGTTCAAGGACAGCCTTGGCTGCAGTGACCATGAAATGGTGGAGTTCAAGATCCTTAGGGCAGTGAGGAAGGACGCACAGCAAGCTCACTACCCTGGAATTCGGAAGAGCAGACTGAGAGGGAAGAGATGCCATCCAGAGGGACCTGGACAGGCTTGAGAGGTGGAACTGTGCAAACCTCATGAAGTTCAACAAGGCCAAGTACAAGGTCCTGCGCATGGGTCGGGGCAATCCCAAGCATAAATCCAGGCTGGGTGGAGAATGGTTTGAGAGCAGCCCTGAGGAGAAGGACCTGGGGGTGCTGATTGAAGAGAAGCTCAACATGACCCAGTAATGTGTACTTGCAGCCCATAAGACCAACCGTATCCTGGGCTGCATCAAAAGCAGCATGGCTAGCAGGTCAAGGGAGGTGATTCTGCCCCTCTACTCCACTCTGGTGAGACCCCACCTGGAGTACTTGTGGTTTAGGCCAAATCGGCCACTGGGGATGTGGGGGACCCCAGATGGGACCGACAGATGCTCCCCTCTTCAAAAAGANGAGAGAGCGGAAAAAGAGAGAGCAAGAGGGATCTGACCCTCAGCTTTTATACTGAGCATGATGCAGATGGGATGGAATACCCTGTTGGTCAGTTTTGGGTCACCTGGCCTGTCCGCTCCTCCCCGCAGGTAGGACCCCACTGCGCTTTTCCGCTTCCGACCCTCCAACGTGGCAAACAACAAAGTTGGTTGGCCTTGGCTGTTACAGCGATAAGTATAAGCAAGAGCCGCTCCTGCATACCATGCCTGGGCATCAACTAATAAACATTGGTCTTATCATTCTGAGAGAGTGAACATTGTCTGCACAATATGCTGTTAATTTCAGTAGTTAGAAGAGGCCCAGCTAAGAAGCGAAGTTACTGAACAAAATTGGTCCAGTTTTACCTCAAACCAGGACATTCTACCCCTTATTCCATACCATTTGCATCTTGCTCAGATTACTATTACTTTTATCTATCAGTACGCATCCAGCTCTGGAGTCCTCAGCACAGGAAGGACATGGACCTGTTGGAGCAAGTCCAGAGGAGAGCCACTAAGATGATCAGAGGGCTGGAGCACCTCTCCTATGAGGACAGGCTGAGACAGTTGGGGTTGTTCAGTAGAGAGCAAAGAAGGCTCTGGGGAGACCTTAATAGTGGCCTTTCAGTACTTAAAGGGGGCCTACAGGAAAGCTGGGGAGGGACTCTGTATCAGGGAGTGTAGCAATAGGACGAGGGGTAATGGCTTTAAACTGAAAGAGGGGAGATTTAGATTAGATATTGGAAAGAAATTCTCTGTGAGGGTGGTGAGGTACTGGAACAGGTTTCCCAGAGAAGTTGTTGAAGCTTCGTCCCTGGAGGTGTTCAAGGCCAGGCTGGATGGGGCTTTGGGCAGCCTGGTCTGGTGGGAGGTGTCCCTGCCCAGGGCAGGGGGATTGAAACGAGATGATCTTTAAGGTCACTTCCAACTCCTACCATTCTTTGATTTCACTCATAAGCAGCTTTTTTTCAGGGTCAGTTTTAATGGTCAAAGAAATGGAACTTTGGGATGTTTCCTAAAATCTACATATTTATTAATTTTCTTATATTTAGCGCAGCTTTCACTTTTAATAAGTAAATACTGTTTTGCACATTTTCCTCTATCTTCTAATTAATGTGCTAATTGAAATTAAATACTATGTTAACTGTAAATTTTCAAGAAATAATTTTATTTCTGAAAAAGTACTAGATAACAATAGAAGCCCTAGAACAGAACATCTCAGACAGCCAACATGTCTTTGCGTGGAAAGCCATCGCTGATTCATTTATGATGGCTCGGAATTGTTTATGTACTTATTACAGTAAAAACAGCTGTGAAGGTAATGCTAAAATCTCTAGCCGTTACCTTATGGGGACGATTAGGTTCTGTCATTCAAATTTAATCACCAGATGCCCATAAAATCCTAAATGTCCTCCAGCTCCTGTTGAACAAAGAAGAGTGGGGTTGCTGAGGAAGGTGAAGTATGAAGTGCCTAGCCAGTGGTGCAGCGGTCGGGCAGCAAAGGCAGCTGCAGGTAGAAGGGCTGAGATGGGAACCCCGATTTATATCGGTACTGCTGACGGCATATTTTTAAGAAAGCAAGAACTGGCTACCAAAATTCATTACATTAATTATGAATATCCTGATTTCTAATTTTCTCCATATTTCTCATGCGTTATAAATAAAATGTAAACTCTTCCTTAATTGTCAGGCTTAGAAACTTCTCGGTAAGTCATTATTTATAAACTGACCCTTGATTTTTATTTTTTTTTTTTATTTCCTCAGTGAGGTCTACTGAAAATGCTACTTTATTTTGTAATTTGGACTAAAACTTGAAAACAGCTTCATGTCATAATCTCAAGTCAATGGCAAAGCAGATATATCGTTCACTTGTATTCTTTCAAGATTAGTAGTTCTGGATTTGATGTGTTGTGGGTCAAAAGGCCCCTTCCATCTCCACGTTTTCTTTCTGTCTAACAATAGGAGTAGCTGAATAATTACTTATTAAAATACTTCAGTAGATACTTGGAGATTCAGTGGTGCCCATTGATAGGACGAGGGGTAATGGGCACAAACTTGAACATAGGAAGTTCCATCTTAACATGAGGAGGAACTTCTTTACTTTGAGGGTGGTGGAGCACTGGAACAGGCTGCCCAGAGAGGTTGTGGAGTCTCCCACTCTGGAGACATTCAAAACCCGCCTGGACGCTGTCCTGTGCAACCTGTTGTAGGTGACCCTGCTCTGGCAGGGGGGTTGGACTAGATGATCTCCAGAGCTCCCTTCCAAACCTGACTATTCTGTGATTCTGTGATTCTGTGATGGGGGGAGCTTCTATGTGTCTCTGCCTTAAACACAAACAAATGGAATACCACCTTTGATGGGAACGCAGAAAGTGACCTGCTGCGATGGTGACAACTGCAGTGGATGGTTCCAGAGGGCTGGCAATAGTGGAGGGCTGCAGCGTCTGCTGGAGCACGCTGTTCGTAGCAAGGCATGGGCTGAGCTCGGCGGTGAGGGCAGCAACTTTTCAGCGATAGGATCACAGCAGAACATGAGCAGAAGTGTAAGTGAAGGGGAAGAGGACAATGGAAAAATCAAATGGAGCAGCTAAGTAAAGCTCTTGCTTCCCGAGCTATTGCGGGAGGGCTGGGTGTTGGCTGTGAAACACATTTCTGTGGCAGCTGTACGGATGGCAGGATGTAGCTGAGAACATCGAGGAGAGCCAAGCACGTGTCCAGGGGCCGCAGCCGTGGGCTGTGGCGCTGAGCAGCGCTCTCCGATGGGGTGTGCGGCCTCAGCTGCTGGTGGTTGAAGCTAAGCTGGAATGCTTTTGCAAGCCAGCATCGTATTATTCTACAATGTATATAGCCCACCTAATTTTGACGGAAGACTGGCTATAGACCCAACAGGACTGTGATTTTTCCAGGTGAGATACACGCTAATTAGTAATCTGTGACTGCTCAACCTATATCCTTTGACAAATTACTGTTCCCTTCCTGTAGTATTTGTATTTGATGGGAAGAGTACTAAAGGTGGAAGAAGTATGCAGGCAAAAATTTTAGTTAAAATTAATTAGTAAACAAACAAGCAGAGCAATTTCTTCTTAAAGGCACTTCCTCGAAAAAAAAAAAAAGTAATAAAGTACTTTCATAGTATGTTTATCAGGAAACTACTTTACACATGTCTCTTATCTGCAGAGAGATAAGAAAACAGAAGCACGTGCTATCTAGGTTTCCTGTTGTGAGTATGAGAAGCTGGGAATAAATCTAGAACTGTGCTGCTTTGGTCCATAACTTGAAGAAATTTAGCATGGAGGGCTATTCCTTTTTTTGTTTTTTTTTCCTATGCTTAAAAAAAAAAAAATAAAAGGAAAGCAAATGAATGCTGTATTTCATAAATTAACTACAAGTAGGATAAAATTTTGTTCCTTCAGGACAAATAGTCCGTGATGTGATGTCTGACCGCTTGTCCATGTTTCAGTATAAGCTGAAGGAACCACCGCAACAGGTAATTCCTCAGTTGTGTATCACTGCGTTTGCAGACAGGAATATTTGTAGAAACCTGTAGCAGACACGATAACAATTTTCATAGGATCTGCATATTTGCCTAAGTTCTTCTGTGAACATAACTGATGAATGTTGTATCTTCAAAATGGTTAGCTAGAGCTATGTATTCAGACTTAGAATCAGTAATTAAATACGTGGAAAAAACATGAGGAAATAAGAAAAATTTTCCTGTGTTTTTTATATTGTCTAAGAACATAAAAACTAAAAGGGATCAAATTAGAAAATGTATTAGTATTTTAATTCACAAATACTTGGCAGGTTATTTGGATGTGATTATAGTATTGATATAAACGCGTAGAAAATTTTTCTTGAGGAATAAATACCAAAATCTTACAGGGCAATCTGAAAGGCTGAAATAAAACAAAGCAGCCTTACTACTCTTGTATGTCTGTGCTTGTGAAAATGAATTAAATTTTCCTGTAACTGATAAAATGAGAATTTTAAAACATTCCTTCTTATGAAATTAGATCATATCATCATCTTCCACTAGAGAGCAGCGTTTTGTTTTGGGAGAAGAGGTGTTTGGGTAGCAATTCCTTATTTTTCTATTAAAAATGTTTTCTGCAATGTGAGGGCTGAAATACAACTATGAGAAGGAAGGTTACCTGTTAAAGTCATATACATGAGGAAGAAGATCAAGGGAATTCATTTTCCTAAGAAGGAGAAAACAGACTCCAGGCATGCTTTTTCACGAATTAGTAAGGACTTGCTTATCCTTTGCCCCATCTGGCTTAAAAAACAAACAAACAAACAAACAAAAAAAGGTAGTGCTGAAGTAGAAGGCTGTAGTCATTCCCAAAGGAACATAGCCAGTTGCTCCTGGCAAGTGGGAGAACGGTGTATCTGTACTGTGAAAGGAGACTTCTTTTGTCACAGCATTTCCCATGCAGCGCAGTGATTGTTGCAACCTGCGTTCATGCTCTGTAGCGAGCACTTAAATATAGCTCTCAGAGCTTCTCTGAAGCGTGATGTTCTGGCAGCTGGCTGGGTAGTGTCTCATGTTCTTCAGCTGCTGCAGAACCCCAATGCAAGGCTGTGTTAAAAACGCGTGACGGTGATGCTGAGAGGTGCGAGACCACTGCGTAGGGCTGAAAAGAATATGAAACAGGCGGTCTTCTCTGTGTATGCACAGCTGAAAACAGCAAGATTTATGAAAGATGACTTCCACTTTAACGTCTGTAGCTTTGTTAGTTCCTATCATATGTGTAACTCGATTCACAGAGGCCTTGTGAGCGAGAACTCGGTATTGACTGGCTGCGCTTAGAGATTCTGTTGGCCGTGAGCTTCTTTGAATACAGCGTTGTCTTCACCACCACTGTTTCATCTAGTTATATGTAAGGCCACTGTGTGCATCACGTGGTAAAAGGTGTTTCTTCATCCAAACAGTCCGTCATATTGACCCTGCTCTGGCGGGGGGGTTGGACTAGATGATCTCCAGAGGTCCCTTCCAACCCTGACTATTCTGTGATTCTATTCTGTGATTCTGTGAGTCCAAACCTGCGAGATCGTGTTCCTTGCAGAAGCAATGATGGTAGGTGTGCCTGACGTTGCGCAGGAATACGGTGGTCTCTGCAGGTGTTGAGGACAGAGGGAAGAAAGCTGAAAAGACAGGGAATGCGAAGGTAAGCAAGGGGGACGGAAGCAGAGTAGAGTGGAAGTTCATGTCTTTTTGGGGGGCGAACAGAACGGTGGCAGCTAGGCAAAGTGTCACACGGGTATTGGTAATCTCTACAGGGAGCCCCAGTGAAGTGATGGATATAGCTGTAAAAAGGATGTGTATTCCTGAGAACTCAGATTTCATCATTTTGTGCTGGAGATTACTGCCACTGGCTCTGACAACTGATAGTTAAACCATCATTCATTCATTAGATGACTACTAATAATGAGTAATGACTCTGAATTATTTCCTTGAGTTATTTTATCTGTTTGGTTATAATACTTTTTCAACCAACTGTACACAATTACCGCTCCTTAAGCACAGCGATGAGCTACAGTTAAGTGTAAAAACTGCTGTGCATGTTGGGTTCTGGTACAGTCCACGCGGAAGATCAGATCTATACTTGGGGGGGAAATAGGAATCTATCTTTTAGTGTTGATACCTGCAGTTAGATCAGAAGCATTCCTGGAAAATCCTTATTTGAGGAGGTTTTAATAATATCTAAGTCCTGCTACTGGGCCAAGATACAGAAATTACAGCAATTAAATTCCTAGTGCTGTGTGTCCCACTAGAAGAGAGGCTACAACAGCTCTGAAGATCAGATGGATAATTCAGTGAAGTTTGAAAAGGAAAGCTACTCTATACAGATTTTTTGTTGTTGTTAAAAAAAGACGCCTGTTTGCAATGAATGTCTGCCATCACAGTGCAGTGATCTTGTTGGTTTCAAAGCTGGATGGTGTTGAGCAGTTTTAGTCCATGGATGCAGGTGCCTCTGTGACTGTGGCTTTCATGGTCCACAGAAAGCTGGGGTACCACACAGGGTTTCATACCAGTTCCTTTCTCCTCCGTGGTGGCTATGTTTTGTCAGTTGGAGACCTTGTTGCCCAGAAATGAAGCTGTTATGAAAGCAGCAGGTATCTGGATTATTAACCACAGGCATTTTATTCTCCTTTTTGTGACAATGGGTGTTGGTTGGCTAATCTTTCAATACGTATGGCAATTGTATCTGCATCCACCCTTTTTAAATGTTAAATTGTGCAGATTTTTAAAAGCAAAATAAAGAAAATTTGTTGCTAAGAAATGCAAAAGCAATAGCGAGAGGTAAACTTCAGGGCTCCCAGAAAATGCCAGAATTAGGTGTGAGACTTAAAAATTATTTGACTTGATTTATTATTCAGGGTTTTGTTGGTTTCTGAGAAGAATTCATTAGCAGTGTGGTGTGATTCATCCCTGTTTGTAACGCTGTGATATTATTTTCTCTTCTGGTACTTTGTATAGGAGTTGCTTCTTGAAGTCCCCTTTTCTACAGACTGTCATCCTTCAGCCCAAGCAATACACAGTCACAGACAGGGGATTCTTGGACCCAGGCTGATTCACAGCATCTCTGTCTTAAACTGCTGATTGTCTTTGGAGTGACGAGGAGGGCCTTGGCCATATCACGGTGCGGGCTTGAAGCACCAGCAGTGATACTGTGTGACTGGTTGGTGCAGGACACAACGGGCAGGGGATCTCTTTCGTGTACACGCTGGACGGAAGGACAGACACTCCTCGCTCCTTACTCTACCCAGCCCCTGCACTTTTCCAACACAACGATGCTAAAATGTTTGCTGTATGTGTAGGTACCTTGACAAGCCCACGCAACAACTTGTTCCCTTTCCTATAGGCCATTCTTCCAGATTTTCAGCTCATGCAGATATCTTCCAGTTACATCAGAGGCTTCCTTTAAACTCCCATTTTTAAGAAGATATTTAGTTCTTCTGACTTATGCCACTGCTGTGCATTTTCTAGTTCCCCTTTACGTTTATTTCTTTCTCCTGTCCTTGTTTCTCACACAGATTGCTCCCTTCTGGGCCCGTAGTGACTGTCACTGCTGGTGACACCGCTTCCCCGCAGCAGTGCTATGTCAACCATACTGTGCCACTGGCTGGCTTCAGCTCAGCCATGCAAGCTTACTGGGAGCCTTTGCCTGGAGGATAATTAAACCACTCAAGGAAAAAACATCTCCTCAGCACATCTGGATGTGGAAATTTACTGCCATCAAAATTACAATTATGGTCAAATAACTTTTGAAAAAAAATGACCTTATTATATAAGGGAATGTATTCATACTTTAAACTGAAATGAAAGGCATCCCTGCTTCATGTGGCTCTTTGTCAGCACTGTTTAATTCTCCACTTAACTTTTCTCTTTAGCCTGCTTCTCATCCTTCCCACCCTACCAGACACCAGTGTTGTTTCCCTCGCTTGTGTTCGTATGTACCCTGCTGAGAATAAAAATACGGAGAAGTGGTGATCAGCACAGCAGCTTGGTAGGTAGTTGGCACGTGCAGAATCCGTTAACTCTTGCTGCCACACTGTACGACATGGGGAAATCTTTAGGCTCTCTGTACTCTAGATTCAGTCTGTTAAAGACTATTATGTGATAATGGTCTCTCCTTAGGAACACGGTTGTGAGAGGAGATGACAGAATCATCAAAGTGGCATGTACTTCTCTTCCTAGGTTTCTGTTGCCGGGATGTGTGGATCGAACAGTGGGATTAGCATCTGCCATGTATAGTTCTTTTTATTCTTTCATCTTCCAAAGAAAGCGGAAAAAGTCTAGAAGTTGCTGCTCTTGAAGTCAGCTGCAAGACAGACACTGACTTCAGCAGGAAAAGGAGAGGGCAAAGCAGTGAAGCTCTTGGAGGGGGAGGGTGGCAGCTCTGAGGATGAGTTAAGGGAAAAAAAATTCTAACAGTACAAATAGACCATGGTAAAAAGGATAATATTTGGCTTGCCTTGCTGATGAAGTGTATTTATCCTTCATGGAATATCGCTAGCAGAGGGGACTTCTTATTTCAGTTATTCTTCTGCACAGTATTTTTATTACCAAATTGGGGCTTAATCCAAGTCCCCTGGAAACCAATTAGAGAACTCTAACTCGGCAGAACTGGATAAGCTTTGATATATGCACTGTGTTAAATATTTCTATCCATCAAACTCCCACCAGTTAATGCATCTTTATACATTTCAAACAGTTGCACAACATTTCTCTAAACGTCATTGCTGCAGACTTGATCCAGAAAGAATCATTTTAACCTAAATCCTTTTTAAGGCTGCCGTGCTGCTCAGGACTTTGTCTCAGACGTTTCTGCTTATTCTGGGCCGTACTGTATATGTTCTTTTCCATTTAGTATTGAGGTGGGGATTTGCTGTTTGTTTTGGGAGTTTTTTTTTCGTTTGTTATTCAATTCTGACAAATCTTGGCATGTATAGAAATTTTAAGTTCTAAATTACTTTTAAGGCATTTTTCCTTAAAAAATACTAGTCAACTTGAACTGTTTAATTTTTACATTTGTGTTATGAGGGGAAAAAATACAGATGTGTTGAAGATTTGTGGCTCAGTTTAAACTGGATGACCAAACCTTGTGGAAGCTGCCACTGTGCCAAATTGAGGCATTATTTCATTCTGGAAGTCTCTGATGGCTTTCTCATCCCTGCCAAGGCATGTAGGCTGGCGCAGAGACTGTATTCCTTTTGCCTTCTAAATTGCAGTGGAGTAACTTAGGAGTTACTTCATTTCATGTTAGCTACCGGTTTCAGATCTGACTTTAGTTAAGTCCAGTATTTTTGTCATGTTAAATACTCCCCAGTCTTTAGCTGCGTCTTGGCCCATAGTCTGCTTTGCCTGAGCAAATTGACTATAGCAAGTTGTACAAGGGTTCCTCTTTCACTTTATTCTCACTGTAGTCCCAGTCTTGTGTTTACCTCCTACAAAAACTATTTCCCCCTCCTGCCCATGGAACATCCTGCCATGTTAAAAGTAAGAATTTCTTCTCAGTTCAGAAGCGTATGGATTTTATGCAGTATTTATGTAAACAGAAACCAATGTATCACTGTCAAATAGCAGTTAAAGTCTTAGCTACGGGCATGACACACAGGATCTGCTTGAAGACCAGCACATTTTTCATCCTCCTGACCATCTCCATTTGTCTGGTTTTCAAAAAGATTTGTAGAACTGTACACAATTAATGGAAGTGCACTAGAAATGCTTCTCCTATATCATAAAGCAGATGAATTCAGAATGCTAGAGCATTTCATTATGAAGCAATAATAATCCCCTTCAGCTGGATGCTCCCCACAATCCTGCTCATCTGCTTCCATGCATGATAAGCTTTTGAAGTCCAACCAAATCTGAGTACTGGTCTATTCTCATATGCAGATCTGCTTGGTACTGTTTTTTTTTTTTTCAGGACCTGGGCTGCCACTTCTGTTCCCGCCTTAGCTTAAGCACTGCAGAGCGGATGAGCTGTGGGACTAGCTCTTCAGGCGCCTGTGAAAGAGCAGGTGTGGCACAGGTACCTAGGGAAACATGGAGAACCGCACCTGCATGCATATCTCTCTCTGTTTCCTCAGGCAGCTCTTTGGGCTTGGACTAGAGATATCTGGGCTGCCCTGGAGCTTTTAAGGATTATTGGCTTCTATTTAGCATCCGGAGCCCATTTCTTCAAGTCCGGCTGTCCCATAATGAAAGCACTGCCCCATGCTCACCACCTATAAATGTGTGCATTTTTGTGTGTCTCAGGCAGTGTTGCCCATGGCTCTGCGCGCATTCTGCCCCCAAGTCTTTCTAAAGCTCTGCTTTGTCATTTCTGCCTGCTAGGCATGACAAGATGCTTTTTTTCTCCTTCTATACCCATCAGGCTAACATCTGACAGGAATGATATGCTAGCAAAACAACTTCCCTTTCTCTGGCTGCATTTTTTGTCAACATACTACATTTTCTAATGGTAGAATAAAATGTGTATATTTTGGTAGATGATGAGTAAGACATCTGAACCAAAGCCTTTTAGAATCAATGGGAGGATCACTGTTGTCTGCAAAGTGTCTTGGACTAATCCCTAGGTCCTTTCATTGACATGGAGACCCTCAAAAACTTACCTTGTAACTGAGATTTATGTAACTTAAAGCCTTGCGTGTCAGTGAGCAAGGGAACTACTTGCTGTTAAAAGTACATATGTAATTCTCAGCAGATCTGAGGCTTCATATATGAAATGAAATGTAAGAAAGTACCTTCCCTTCTTCAAGAGCCTTTAGATTCAAATCCAGTTTGAACATGCTCATTGCTGACAGGAAAAAAAAAAAAAAAAGATGATGGTGAAACTGTGCCGGGACTTACTCTGGAGTCCTTACTGTTACATTTGCCTGTCACCTTCAACTGCAGTTTGGGTTTTCTTTTATGAATTCCCAGTTTGTACGTGGCTAGTTGATAGAAGTTACCCAGGGATGCTCTGGGCACCCATTTGCTTTTATCTTCCCATTAGCGCTAAAAGAAGTGGAGCAAATGATTGGTATACATAGCGTCTCTTGGCTTGACTTGAAAACTGACCTAGAAACTAAACCAATAACAAACTGCAAGCAACAGCTTTTGAAGGGGCTGTTTAACATCTGCTCGCTTATAGAATTTAACCACATCACAAGTCAGCCCAGTATCCCAAAGAAAATTAAATCACCCCCCAGTTCTGTTGCAAACAGACGGGTACTCGGGATGCGCTTGCAGGGCGCCTTCGCTTCGAAAGCTGAAACTCTCACCGCCCTGTAGGGTCACCACTGATGTGCCTCTGTAGTATTGCTGGTTTTCGTCTTCCGCCTGCTTTTGGAAGCAGTTGTCTGAGAAACAGAAGTGATTGTGTGCATGAACAGCTCCAGGAGGAGCCAATTTACTTACCCTTCCCCCC
>VZSZ01006514.1:61716-179554 GCA_013398815.1 Ibidorhyncha struthersii | reverse complement strand
GGGCGGCTGCGGACGGGGGTCCTCCTTCTCCCGGGGCGGGGAAAATAATAAATAAAAACAAACAAACAAACAAAAAATCACCCCAAAAACTCTCCTGTGTTTGCACTTGGGCTCTCGAGTCTTGTTTTGCGCTCCCGACCCTTTTTCCGTTCTCTTCTGGCGGGCGCGCTGGTCCCGGTCCCCGAGAGGCGCCGGGGATGCTGTACGGTGCCCTTTGGAGAAGCCGCCCCAGCCGGGTTCTTGCTGCTGCTCCCGGCCCCCTGGCGCCTGGTGCCGGTTAGGGGGGTGTGTGTGTGGAGGGGGAACTAAAGAAAACCATACCCGAAGGGGTTTTCCTCCTCCGGGGCCGCCGGTGGTGTTAAAACAGTCGCATCTTGACCAGGCAAAACTGTGAAACTTCCCCCCCCCTCCCCCGCAGCCGGTGCGCTGGAAGAGGCTGGCTGGCGGGGCGCCAGCAGATGTGAGTTTGAACAAATACTGTAACTGTTTTTCTCCGGACAGACATATGTTTGTTTGAGGCTCTGTTACTGTAACTCTTCTTGGTGGTTAGAACAGGAAAACAATGGCTTTAACTTCAAATCCAGACAGGAAGAATTTCGGTGTAAACCTCCTCCTTAACTAAGTTGAGCTTTGACCCGCAGGTCTTCTATTCTCCCTCCTCCAAAACAAGCCACAGTCTACTTCTACGTGGATAATAACAGGCTTTAAAATAGCGAAAACCAACCAACCAAAAATTCAGTGATAATACGCAAGGCCTTGCAAGTGCAGCTGGGTTTCTAGATGAAAAATACTTCAATTGAAGTAAATGGTAATTCTGTATTATAGGTAACAGCGAAAGTATGCAGTTGCGCAAGTGATATGAAGGTATTCCCTTCCAGTGTGTGTCCAAGTTGACTGATTCAGAAATGTGGGGTTTCTTTTTGGTTTTGTTACCAGATTTGGGAATTGCAGGGTGACTACCTGTTTACGTAAGGAACTGCATTGGGATGGCTTCAAGGCTCTTATAAACTATACCATTCCTTTAAGAAAATAAAACCC
Source organism: Ibidorhyncha struthersii (assembly GCA_013398815.1). NCBI lineage: Eukaryota > Metazoa > Chordata > Aves > Charadriiformes > Charadriidae > Ibidorhyncha > Ibidorhyncha struthersii. The sequence goes on along the minus strand of VZSZ01006514.1, from coordinate 178,516 downwards.
TTTAAGAGCTGCTTCCATCTGGAAAATAGTGCGGTTGCACTGTGTACTCTGACCTTATTTGAATTATCCTGTCGATGGTAGGAGTTTTGTAAACACAAAAAAAATGTGTGAGGGTCTTATGTTTTGTTTTATATCAGTGTATTATAGTGTATGGCCGTTTGTAATGAATATACGGCAGGACCTCACAGGATGGGAAAAATGGACTGAACAATAGACCTCAACACTTCTAGCATTATGTGGTCTGACATCAATGGGAGATGAGGGCACTCGCTGTCTTTCAGAATGGGACCCATGATGTTTTTGTACGATTAGATTAATGCTAGGTCTTCTCTTGTTGAGAAGATGCATTAATGGTGCTGGGCTACTAACGTTCCCCAGCCTTAAAAACAAAGGTGTAAAACATGAATGGCAGGAAAAAATGAAGTAGGCGTTGGATATAGTAATACTCTTTATTTTTAAAATAGGAGTTGGAATTGCAAAATGTCTCGCAACACTGAGCTCTCAAAGGAAAAGTAGTTTGACTGGCAAAATGAACTATATCCTCCTCGACTGAATGCATTCATGAGGCTAATCTGAGTTAAATTAACATCTGTGTGGGGAAGGATGTTCCCCTGACATGATGGGTTTAAAAATTCTATTGCTTTCATTTATCAGTAGTAATAAAGAGCTAGTAAGAGTTACGGTTTTGTTTCCCTTGTGATAAACACGTTTAGAAATGAGTACACAGGAGATTGCTAACAGGGAGCTTAAGAATCAACCATCATGCACATAGGAAGTTAAAGGACCTGAGCCTTCAAACGCTGTTGTATGTATTCCAACTTTACTCCCCTGAGGAGGTCTTAACTAGTCATGAGGCTGCTTGTGTGCCCGCTGAACGCCTCCAAAAAATCGTCTATGCATGAGTGATGTGTTATGCAAAGAGTTAATGTTTGAGAGTAACTGCAGTAGAAAGGTTCTTGTTTGAACCTGTATGCAGATGTAATTGGTTTTTACTCTAATATCTCCCTGTGGGAAGTCTGACCACCCATCCGCTCTTCTCATGCCGTTTAGGAGTTTTATTCCTTTTCACTGGGGGAGTTGAAGGTGGCTGAGTCAAGTTGCTTTTTGTTCTTTGGGTGTAGTAGCGAACTGTAAACAGGATAGCAAGGAGAACTGTTGGAATCTGTACATAAAATACATAAGGGAAACAGTCCTCAGTGTATATTCTGTAAAATACATTTTTTGCCTTTAAGAATAGAGACATATCTTGAACATCTCTTTAACTGAACCTATCCAGCTGAATTTTTTTTTAAAATTACAGTTAGTATATGAAAAAATAACAGTTTACAGTGGAACACTTACTTTTAGTGTTGTTTGGAAGAAGAGGCTATTATTAAAGTACACCCCCTGAATGCCTGTTGGAGATGAAAATTATAACCAATAACTTCTTGTAGTACTGTTTGCTACTTTATTTTTCCAGTGTGCTGTTATTGTGAGGGAAATGGGAAGGTAATCAGCAACATAATTTGGTTCAAAGTGGCAGAATTCAGCATACAGTCTGCTAACAACACTAGCACGAGTGATTCTCCTTCTGTTTTAATATACAAGATGTGTACCATTACTTTGTGTTTTCTTCCTTCTCATTTTAAATGTCACTTCTTACTGGACTTCAAAGGTGATATGTAAACTCAGATGGAAACTCAGGCTGGTATTTATACCAACAGTTCTTGTGGTTGGCTGGACAATGTAGAGCTGACACTTTTATAAGTATTTATCTGCACAACATGAAGGGAAGTAAACAGCTGGTCTGACTGCTAAAGGGAAAGAACTGGGGTCCCAGTAACTGCCGACAGACTTCCAGTATCGATAACTGTCTTTATGTTAGGAGGAGCTTTCTTTTCTTTGTAGAATTTTCTCTGTTTCAGTTCCCATTTAAATACATTTGTCTTCGATAGCAGCTTGTAATTGCCTGTTTTAAACCTAAACCTGTATAGTGGTTTGTGGATCAGTTTCTCCAATAAAATGTGTATTTTTAAGCTTGTTTTGTTTCTAATTTGAGAATAGCGTGCTGAACGGTGTTAGTAAGCAGAATGCAAAATCTATCAGGAAACTACCTTCTGTCAAAGCAGAAGCTAAACAAAGTGGGATTTGCTCTGTTTCACTTGCTCCTGTTTAGAGACACTAGTCCTTCCTTGAGTAAAACCTTTCATTACTACATGATGCTTTTGTGTAAATGTTTCTGTGAGAAATTGGCTCTGCCCATGTGAAAGTGACTGTTTGGCTGATTTAAAATCTCCCAGTGTTTTGCACAGGGACTAATTCTTTAAGTAGTGTGCCAGGTGCTTTTATTTATTAATTTTGGGGTGAACTGATAGATTATTATTAAATAATGATTTGATTTAGCAAATTACCTCCATTGTGCATGTGAGAAATCCTGTATCCTGAGAGAATAACATATCCCTTCTAATGTGGAAATAAATGACTTCTCAGCGTTTGGTTATCTCTTAGATACCTCGCTAAGCAGATATTTCATTCTTATAGTTGGTATAATGTGAATTTTGTGACATAACATGTGCCCAAGACAAGAATACAGTGGAATATACTTCATTGTGACAAGTACTTTAAAGGTGTATTTTCTTTTAAATGTAATTAAAGGGCTAAACCAGAAATCTAATGAGACTATGTAAGCTTTACACTGCTTCAGATAACGTAGAGCTTTGTACTTACATTTTTCGATATTAAAAAAGTGGGAAAAAAGTGGGTTTAGTTGTCAAGCTTGGAATTCGTTTGAGACGAACTTGTGGGGCTACAAAGGTGCTCCTAGTACTTTATCCTCAAGCTGAGTAGATTGTTAAACTTAAAAAGCTTCGCTGCTGGTTTCACAACTGTTAAACTTTTAAGTTCACAGTTTCCTTTTATATTAGCAGTTGGTCTCCTACTTTTCTGTACCCATACAGCTGCAATCAGTGAGCGTGTGCCTGTAAGCTTAACCATAGCATAATGGCTTTTTCACTGCAAGGATTTAGCACCATTTTGGATTTTAAAAGCAGAGCGTGTTAGACTTCAGAGGTGTTTTATTTAACAGTTTCAAGATCAGAATTTTAAGTTTTAAAACTTCAAAATTTAAAATTCCAAATTGATTGCATTTTTAAAAAGATCTCTAAGGGGGCGAGAAGGAAAGAAGGAAGATGGTTGTACATTGACTTTGAAAGTGTTCCTTCTATTATTTAATAAGACTTATTTTTCTAACTGTGTTTGGTCAGAGATCAAGTGTTAATTTCCAGTCCAAAAAGTAAATGCGGGCATTTATAGGAGTAGGAAAAAGTTAGAATTCAAACTTTTATAGCTTTCTGGAGCAATTATATCAACTTCCTCCCTCTGCTTTATAAAAAAGGAGCAAATTGTTTCAGGCAATACCTGATTTGAGGTCCCAAAGTTTGCTTTTAAATATCTTGAAGTCTTTTAGCTTATTTAAAAACAAACACAAAAGGCAAGCTCTGGCTGTATGAATTCAGGAGAGGAAGATCCTGGGACCCACTTCTCTTGCTGGCAGCACCAAGGAGACCCGCAAGAAATGCAGTGTGACTGCTCAGGGCTGGTGCTGGGACCCCCTCTTTGTTGGTCCCCCACGAAGAGTTGACTGGTCCCCACAAAACGGTGGCTGGTGAGATGAGCTTGTGAGCAGGAGTGAGAACTTGAGCTAGTGAGGAGCTGAGAGACTATATGGAGGAAGGGTGTGAGATGTGGAGGTGGGATGTGGCGTCCTGTAGGAGCAAGGGAGAAGAAAGGGGGGGCTCGGGAGGCTGTGGGCTGAGGTCGAGGAAGAAGACAGTAGAAGTGCTTGGAGATTAGAAATAATGCTGGAAGCGTGCATTGCCTGGGAAAGGAGAGAGGGGAGAATGAGGAGAAATTGTAAAAGCATAATTTACTGACTCAAGGACTGAACTGACAATTTTGCAATTAAGTACAATTTACACTCCCTTCTGTCGCTGGAAATTGAAGAGTGGGAGAAGTAGAGCAGTGTGTCTGGGTTTTTCCAGACCTGTTATTAGTTCCCAGAGTAGCTTTGCACGCCTTGTTACAGGATTTCTTAAATTGTACAGACGAAAAAGCAGGCAGCATTCAGAAGTCACGCTAGGAGAAGTACAGGTCTTCAGCAGCTCTGAACAGTAATTAAACTTGATAAAATACTCAGCGCTATTTTTGTAGTACCTGTGTCTTCTGATGATCTCAGATTTGTGGTATCTCTTGGAATTGTAAGACTGAAAAAATGCAGGAAGCTTCCAGCAAGTGTCCGGAGGGGTATTCCCAATGAAATGTTGAATAGCAAGTGAATGGAAGCAGGCTCTCAATCCCAAAGAAGGAAATGCATGTTTTAGTAGTTCACAAATCCCAAGGGTGGTAGTTCTCAAATTAAATTTTTGCTGTGCTCAGGGAGGGGATGGAAAGAAAGCTTGCCACAGTAAACTCATGGGGACATGGTTTTCATCAGTGTAAAATGAATAATAATTTTTTTTTTTGATTATCAGTGTATACAGCTGTTGAGCTGCTTTGGACATACACAGACAGGACTCGGTGTCTTTCAAAATTATGGAAAAGCGAGATGTATTTTTGAATGGTTCTTTTAGCTTGTTACTTTTATGAGTATCCTGAAATAGAAGCAGAAATTTCACTTTCAGATATGATCAGTAAGAAAAGCCAACAGTTTTCTGTAACGAGCTCCTTATTTATTTGTTAAAGCTAAAGATTGCCTGTCTCAGAGTTTTCAGATCTTTAGCCTGATTTAACTGCCATTCTCAGTTTCATTGTCTTGTAGCTTTAACCAGTGTTGGTAGCTGTGAGTTTTTTGGACCTTTGGTCTAGATAGTGAAGACCACAGCCACCACATGGGTAGTGACTTTGGGTTCTCCAGTTCTGTTAGCAGATTGCAATTTGAGCTAAGTAGTATTTTTTTTTTCTTTGCTGCTTGCTTTTACCACTCTGTTTTTTTTTCTTCATTTCTTTCAAGTTGCTTCATAGCTTCATTTTCTGCTATTAACTCTCTTTATCTTTCTCCTTTTAGTCCTAATTGTTATTTCAATTATTATTCTATAGCATTACAATTCCTTATTTAAAACCCTGGTCATTAGCAAGATACCAGTAAGTCTTGATAAATTCCTTCTACTCTTCACTTTTTTCTAACAATTCTTGTGCTGTACAATTGCAAGGACAGAGGTTTCATCTGTCAGAGCTGTTCAGTCCCCAGCATGTTTTGGCTGTTACAGTGTGAGGCAATTAGTTCCCGGTGTTTTATCAGTGTAAAATGAATAATAAAATCTTTTGGTTTTGTTTTCTCATATAAACAATCTTAAAATGCTGTACCTATAATAAAGCAAAAACATTTCCTTATGTAAAGTCTTCATAGTATTGATCAAGATGGCAAAACTTGTTAGTGTTTATAATGTTGCATGAAAAGAACTGTAGTAATGAAGTTGAGACATTTAGGCTTCTGTGACTTTCCAAATTATAATGAGTAGTCAATGCTGAAACATTATTTTTGACCTTCAAGGTGTAAGTCACTGGCTGCTTTATTGTGAAAGGTGATAATTTAGAACTGAATCATTCTGCTGAAGGAGATGGAAACGTTGCACCAGCTGAGCTTCCAATACTTCTGTAATGAAAGCGTAGAAGAAAGATGCTGTCCTCTGAAGACGAGTGGTGTTAGTGCATCTTGAATTTGGAGCGTGGCTCTTCCAAAAGAGCCATATTTTGGAGTTCTCAGTGTTACTCTGGTATATTAATTCTTGTTAATGCAAGATAGAATTACTACAATGTTGACGGAGGCCCATAGTACTATAGCCTAGAAACCAGTTCAAAATACCTAGCGTACAGTGTTTGCTGTATAACTGGGATATTTGTATGCTTGCCATAGGTAGTAGTGCACCTGCAGGTGTGTTGATGGTGATAGATGGTAATACCAGCATCCCTTGCTGTTGTTGCTAACAAGTAAGGTTAAATTTGGGAGCTCCTGTTGTAAGCTGTTGTGCAAGAGGAGTCTGATCTCCATGGGGCACCCTTTGCAGGGTAGCTGGTGATAGCAGACGGGGTACCTAGAATTGATGGATCTTGTGGAAGCTAATGGAAGCACTTGGCCACTTCATGTGAACACTTAAGGATATTTTTTCTTGACAGTCTATGATTATTGGGCAATAATGAATAACTTACCAGAACTGGAAGGCCCTTCTTACCCACACTGGCGTCAGAGGAAGTTAAGAGCAGTTTTATATACATAACCCCCACTTTCTTCTTCCTCACATCTTCTAAAGCCTCCAGTGTCTCAATTCTTGGGTTGAGTTGCTCAGCAGTTTGCATGTTCATAGCATTAATTAGTTTGTTCTGGAGACCTGCTCTTTGGATTTTAGCAAAGTGTTTTGTTTTTTTTTTTTCTTTTTCCCCTTTTGAGTTGGTTGCTAAATGAATTGATTTATAAATAGGCCATATTGCCCCAGTTCAGAAGCTTTCCAGGCATTCAATGGGCCTGTAGCTGGTGAAAGCAAGTGAGACTGTAAAACTAGTGTTTCAGCTGGAGAGTTGGGGTGATTGGGTGAAGACGGGCAGTCTAAGGGTTTTTTTTTTTTGGCAGGCTTTTTACATAATTGTCAATTTGTTGTGTATTCAGATGATAAACCAAGACATTTTCCTCCTCCCCACGCCAAAACCCTCAAAGCTAACGTTCTTTAAACTTATTTTCAAGTTAGCTTTCCGAAAAATCCAGTAGGGAGCATTCACTGTTATAATTATTAATATGCCTTGTGACAGCTTTCTTGCCTCTTGTGCCCCCTCTTCTTTCACCTTGTTTTTTTTATTCTACCTGAACATAATTGCTGATTCATGAACGTGCTTATTATTCATGTACTTACCTTCCAGCATGTGAGTAATCCCTGTTTATATGCATCAGGTTAGGCGTGTGCAAGTGTTGGCAGGATCCAGACCTTCCATACTAAGCTCTTTGGATTAGACAATGTCTTGAGTCAAGTACCACGACAGTACTGCTTCTAGGCTTGGGCCTCAGAAAGCGAGGCTGATGGCTGTTTGTTTCTCAGTAGTGCTCAAAATGGAGTTTGTGTAGGAAAATGTAGCTGTAATATAGGTCGATGTATTTTCCTTGAGGATTGATGTAGTAGATGGAATTCTGGACTCGCTCGGTGCAGGCGAGCTGTGTCCTGTTGATGTTGGTGAACCAAAATCCTTGCTTTTCAAGTATATTCTTTCTTTCCGAGACAGACAGGCTGGCAAGTGTGTGTATGTATGGGTTTGCTTAAAAGCATCAGAACTTGTGGGTTAGGGAAATAAAGCTGGTGTGGTAAATATTCATATCAAAACTACTGAGTACAGCTGCTAAATTGCTACATATATGTTCATGTGTTGTATTAATAAGCATACAATTGTATTTATCTCCTTTATTGTTTCTGTTTCTTGTTTTATTTGTTTTTCTTGTGGCTAGCTTTCTCCTGTTGCATGCTTTTGTGGAAAAATCACTCTAGGAAGAGATTTTCAAGACTGGAGTAACCACACAATTTTGTTCTTTTGGAACACTTAAATAATTTCAGGTCGTCTTCGTTGCTTGTGATCTTTTTGCAGAACGAGGGGTTGATTGAGTTGCTGGGAGCTTTTCAACTACAAGTCGACAGGAGATTGACAGTTGTGGTTTTAGTGAATTCTTTCTTTCAGGAAAGCTTCTTGTTAGGCAGCTTTAAAGTTCTCTTAAACAGTTCATACATCATCTTGTGAATATTTTCAATGATTTTTAAGAAGGTCTACTTTGCATTTAGATCATGATCTGGTTATTAGGTGGTGTGCAAATGAATGTATGTTTGGTGGTGAAATCACGTTATCTAAAGGTTTTCTTTGAGGCTGTATGCATCACCACAATAAAAATGTTCAGGTATTAGCTTCATTTCTTAATCTTTAAAATAATCATATATGTCCAGTCTGTTTTTTTCCCTTCTGAATGCTTTTATGAGAGAGTGATGTTATTTGAGAGCTCGCTTAACCTTTAATTGAAGATGGGGCGTGTTGTATTTTTAACAGATTTGTTCCTTCAGTTTGCTAAAGGCCATTTGTCTTAAGTAGGTGTGGTTAAAAATAATACAAAGAGCTTAAGTCTTAAACAAAAACAAAACCAAACAACAAAACCCAAACAAGCCTTAAACAACAGTAGGCTTTCGCTTGTAATTGATCAGCTGCTCCATGGTGTAGTTCCTGAGTTGCGCTAGACTCAGAATGAGCTTTGTAGACACAACCTGAATTTTAGAAATAATAAAATCACAAAAAGCAGTATTAAACCCCCACAAAATACCTCAAAAGGAGGTATTCTCAAGGCGAATTCACTTTCAGTTATATTATTTTCAGCTTAAAGTGTTGGTATATTTTTTTCCCCTCTTTAACAGAAAGGGGTATTAAACTTTCTTTTTCAGCCTCTTTCCTGCTTTGTGTAGCAATGGTCCTTGGGATGCTCAGACTGCCTGTTTGTTTCCTCTGTATTTAGGTATGCTGCAACAGCTTTCCTTTGATGCTCTGCCCGTGTGCAGGCAGCCTTTGCCTTTTTTGCTGGAGAAATGTAAGTTTCCAAGGCTTCTAGTTGCCATTAGGGCATATTAGGAAAGGACTCTTTCTGTAAGATGCATTGACTACTTCTTTAGGTTAAGGGTTTGATTAGTCTGCCTTAATCCATTAAAAAAAAAAAAAAAAAAAAAAAAACAACCCAACCCCGCTGAGTAACACGAGGCTGGTATAGACCACAGATGTGAACTTTGAGATATTTAGTGAGGTATTTTTCTGAATTGCTGGCCTTCAAAGTACACTACGCTCACTCATAATTTGAATATATTCATCTGTTACCCTATTTCGTGAACCTTTCTTGTTTTTCTGGTATCTTTGCAGTGGGCAGGAGTATTTCATGAGCTGCGTTGCTGCGACTGGCAGAGCAGTGTTTTGACTGAGCAGGGGAAGGTTCCTTGTCCTTGATAATGCCGAGGAGCAGTTTCAGATACGGAGGTCAGAGATACTTTCTGCCTCAGGTTTTTCGGACTTGGTAGGATATCAAGAGTATTGGCATTAATATTAAAAGCACTAAATACACAAAGGAAATCTTCATCTGGCAAGGCTGGTCACAGTCTTGTTCTCTACAATGTTGTTAGGCTGAAACCTGTGTGTAATGTGTGCTGGACTGGAAGAACACACAATGTGTAAATATTAAGCTGTTTTTCTATCTCTGGCTGAGTTCTTCAGTGATATGCTCTGCGTACATGATTCGCATAAAATTTCATATGCCGGGGAGTATCCCGTTATATTGTCTAGAATGTCGAATCACAGTTTAATTTTAGAACCAACTATAGCAAATTCACTAAGCGCAGCAAAAAGCCAGGTTGTTAGTATGGTTTTGGTACTGAACTTTTACTCTTTTGGGGCCCCTGATTTCCTCGTTTCCAGTGGTAACTGGAAGGTGAAGGCAGACTGGTGAAACTGTAAGGACTGCAGTGTGGCTGTTACCTGGCTACGGTGATGAGCAGTTTACTGCACGTACTGTGCTATACAGTGTGTGCTCTCGTATAATGAATTTCAGGGTGCTATGCTGCGTGTTGCTCAGCGTCTCTGGAAAGTTAAGTTCTCTTTTAATTCTTCTGCATCTCTGCATTGTAACAATACAGTGTCCAGTTTATTGGTTTTGCTGTGAATCTGTTTAGCTTTCTCACGGACACATGAGCCAGATCGTATCTGAGGGTTTTAGCAGCTGATGTAGGGAATCCACATAAAATGTTCTGTGAATTCATCTTGTCAAATGCATTTATATGTGTATGTTTATACATGGAAATTTTTAATATCTGCTGCTTTAGTAATGAAAGACGCTTTGGGGGGAGAAATCTTTATATTGGAAGTAGATGAGACTTTTAAAGACCTGTTCTGTCTTATCAAAATGATTTAGCTTATTCCTACAATCTATTTAAGAGAACAATAAAGGAAAAAAAAAAACAAACTAAAATTAAAGTTTTGCTGAAGCATGGTTGCATGCATTATCATTATTGTGTAAGACACGAACCCACACTAATCACTAAAACCATTTTGTAGCACATTGTAGTGAAATAATAGCCTGTGGAAGATAATAAATTTGCCATGGCTAGAGCTTCCCTGGTCTTTATGACAGTGAGAGGAGATGACTTGGGATCAGTGGGGCTTTAGGATTTCTGACCTGGTAGGTTAGATCGTGAGACCTTGGCCTTTGATTTAATTCCAGCTAGTATCAGATATTGGATAGTATCAGTATTTTCTGTGGAATTCTTAGCATTAAAAATGCTCTCTTTTCTAGATCTGTTTCAGAAAATCACTAAGAGTGTGCCTAATTTTCTTAATGATTTCAACAGAACTATGTTAACTTATGGAGGGGAGTCTCATTTGACTGGTTAATCTTTGTTCTCTCTTTTCTGCTGTCCTCATGTGTTTTTCAGTTCACATGGGGTGTATTGTGAAGATCAGCTTCTCTGCTTTCCCGACTGAGCACTCAGGATCCTTTCATGATGGTGGTGTTAGGGGACCTGTTATGTATATGCACTAATGCGTGCACACACAAACTTGCACATCTTAAAAGGCAATGAAGTGGAATATGCTGTTTTAAATGATTTCTTTAATCTTATTAATATTACAGAATTTTAATCTAAATGTTGTTTTTTTTTGTGGCGTTCTCCCCGCCCCTCTCAGCAGTGTGATCTAAATTGGGCTTGTATAATTATGCTAAGACAGTGTAAACTAGAGAGCCCAGGAGCCGCTTCTGTGATCCCCACTCTTGCTTTGTAGAAGATAAACATGTTAGAAAGCGCCAGTAGGACAAATAACTCTGAACTCCCTTAAGAGATATCCTTATGTTAACGACTTTTTCAGTGAGACTCAAAAAGAATAAAGATAGGTTATACTTTTTTCAAAATTAAACAAATTCTGATTTGAAGGAATTACATAAAATGCAGCTGTCCGATATTTATGCTCTGAAGTTATTCTGGGTAGCAAAGTTGTTCTAAGCATTTGTAAATAAAGGTAATAAATAGGTGTGGCACGTTTGGAAGTTGTAATGAAGCATCTGTGTCTTTGGCTGTTGGATTGCAAGTTTTGTTTCTTGTAAATGTGTTTCATAAGTAAGTACATCTGCAGCCTCCTGAACATAAAATCCATGTTTTTCAAAATGCTTATTCATACCATAGGTCTTACTGAAATTATGGGTTGTTTTTTTTTTTTTTACTTTTTAAACTTTCTTCAAAGCAAGCGCTTTGGGGGTTTTTATGGATTTATTATCATAATGAAATACTTACATATGTAATATTCCCTATAGCCTTTCTCAGGTAGAGTTAAAATAAAGTAGCTTTGAGTCCTTGGAAGTTTCATTCTGTTGTCTCTATCAGATATAGCGTATATCTGCATTTTCGTCTGGAAGTGGCATCTAAGGGAAAAGCTGTTATTCTGAGTCTTCTAGACAGCTCTGTGTTCACTAAGAGCTTCATTAAGAGTGAACCTGCTAATGCTTAAACTAAGAACACTCATTTCATGCTAGTATAAAAAACAATTTCAGCTTCAAATAATCCTCCTAAAAAAAATGGCCTTTTAAAGAGAAGCTTTCTTTGCCAGCTGCCTCCTGTATAACTTAATTTCAGCCATTTTGTGGATGTGTAAGCTGAACATCCAGCATTACTGATGTTAATTGCTCTGGCTTAGTTTCCTAGTGCAAAAATTGGGAATAAACATTGTGGAGGTAAGTGTGAGAATGCAGTTAAAGGAATGAGCACCTCTGAAGGACCCAGGGACTTGTGCCATGGAGAAGAGGGAAAACGACGTGTGTTCAGAGCAGAATGTGAAAAATGTATTGTTAATAAAGTATGAGGCAACTCATGGCAAGGACTCCTTTCGTGATGAAAATCAGGTGGAGTTCTGTAAGGGGAAAAAAATAAGATTGTGGGCAATTATACATGCTTGCCTAAGCTCTGAGCTCGTTTGCAGAGCTAGGTGATATTTCGTAGGCTCAGGTTGGGGGTAGGATTTAACACTGTTTTCAACCTGCCTGGCAACTCAGGTGTTCTGGGAGCTCTGGGTCAGAGGAGAGCACGCCGGCCAGCCTGGGCTTGGGGTCTCTCCAATTTGTAGTGTGGGTGGAGTGATGATGAGCTTCACAGAGATTTAGGGCCAAGAGGTGGAGTGGGTGGCCGAGAGAAGTGAGAGCAAACTTCTTGAACTTCCTCTGTAGTGGTTATTGTGAGCATTCCCTGTTTGCTTTGATACAAAGTCAATTAAGTTAGCTGAGATTGTCCTTACTACTAGTTAGAGGTTGTATGAAGAGTTCCCTGCCACATATAACAAATGTTTTAAAAAAAACTTTTTTTTTCCTAGTACTGTTGTAGTTGTTGCCACTCTAGTAAAACACATCTGGTTTTGGCATATCAGTTTGAACGTAAAAATGAAAGGTCAGGGTGTTTGTTGAGCCGAAGTCCAGGGCTTTGGCATGGCCAGATATGCAGTGATCCATAATCGAAAATGTATATGAATATCCTTAACTTGTGTTGTCTTAAATTTGTTAGTTCAGGGCCCTAAAGTTAAGAATTTGCCTCTGAATGTTTTACCAGATATGACTTCCATTACATAAGTCTATTTTGTGATTACTTTTTCAACTACTGTGTAAAACTCATACAAAAAGCCCTTTGTAATGGGAGAAGTAGTTAATTTCCCCAGCTTGGGTGGGATAACCATGGTAAAATGGTTAGTGCAAATTTACTGATAATCTTTGCTGTTGCTTTCAGATATGTAAATGATTCACATGTTGATGGAATGTGAATTCATTGCATTACATGAAGACACAACTTTTTTTTTTTTCTGTGCTCAAATGCTACTTGCAGATCTGCACTGGAAATGTATTAACATTTAAAATGTGCAATCTTAATACTGTTTTCAGATACTAAGCAGAAAGTGCGTTCATGGATTTGCAGTTAGTGGAAAATGTCAAACTAGATGTCGTATGCCTTGTTATTGGATATTCCTTTTCAATGCTGAAGCTGTAAGAAAGTGGGAAATCATAGAAGTATAGCCGAGTTATAGTTGCTCTACCACGTTTAGACATGGGATTGCAAAATTTGTCCTCTGAGCCTGAGTGTGAAAATGTTAGTTCACTTTCATGTGAAAAGTTGATTCTTAGGTGGAACAGGGTATTTTTGTCTCTTTTCTCAAAATTCTCAATAATTGCTAATTTCTGTGAATACATATATGGGTTATAGTGACAGTAACAAATTGAAGACTTTTTGGAGAGCGTTTCTGTTGTTCAGAGGAAACTAATATGTGAGCATGAACACTAAGACAGAGCAGATCATGCATTATGAAAACAACATCTTTTGCTTAGAATTTATGTTCAAAATGATGATTTTTCAACCATTAATCTCATTTTACGGGTTCAGCACAGTGGTAAAATGCAGTTTTACAGTTGGAGAGGTTTGAAGCAGAGAAGGGAGGAGTTTGTCCCGAAGGACAGAAGCGAAGCTGGCAATGCAATACCTACTCCAGTGCTGTTAGACAGTGCAGCCCACAGAAATAGGAGTGCAATTGTCATTATTTTCAGAATTAGTGCCTTTAAAATACATGATGCAAGCTAAAGCTAATATTAAAGTGCTGTGACTGTATCACAGTAACTGTGTCTTCCTGGTATATTTTGACAAAAATAGCCTACCGCCCAGTACAAAGAAGAAATACAGGAAAGCCTGCAGCCTCTCCCAGTGGCTTACTGCTGATGGACTTTGTAATTACATCTGTCTAACTCCATCTGTACCCTGCTCAGCTAGAGGTTGGATTTAAGTTTAATTATATGACAGAGGATCCTGGCTTACAGCTATATCTTAATTAGAATTCATAATCCACTTTACATAAAAATATCTGAGAACTCTTTTCTAAAAAACCACTGATTATAGGCCAAATGAAAACATTTTGATCTTTCTTATTTTCATAATTTGGGAATAACTTAAGTATATATAAATATATTTCCATGCCATCTGGTTTATTTCTGTCTTCATCTTACTCTTGGCTTCTGTCGTCTTGCTTACTGCTCTTTGCCTTTTTAATTAGTAGGAAAAAGCAAGTAGAAATGACTTCCTGTGATCACAGTAACATTTCAAAGATTATTGAATGCTATGAAACGCAGTGCTTTTCTAGGTTTTGAGGTTTACTGCTGTTGAACATAGCTCTGATAGTGATATGAATATACTAAATCCCTTTGAGTTGGGTGTATAATATTTCACTTTGTGTAAGAAAACAGGGTTTATTTTCTGAAAAAGATCACATTTTTCAGAAATAAGTAGTTCAGTTCTTGAACTACGAGACTAAGGTTGAACTATGATGGTAAAGTTGTTGTGTTTAACTCTTATGTTCTGATGGTGTCCTGGCTGAAATGGATCTGTTTCTAAAGGCTGTGATTTGGAAGTATTTAATTAAATGTGCAGGGGTTAACGTGTACTGTATTCTGGGAACTCTCAGGACACAGTCTTGTGAAGACTGATAGAGAAATTCTGTCTGTTCTAATAGTTTGGGTAGGAGGAGAAAAAGTAGGAAAACATACACTTTTATTTGGGTTAATTTAGTCTCAAGTGCTACAATGTAACTTTAGAGCTGGCTGGGTTTTTTTTTGTTTGTTTGTTTTGTGATTCTGTTTTGTTGGGTTTTTTTTAAACTCTGTAAAAACAATGTTTTAGGCCTGAGCGATTTTCTTCAGGTGAAGTGAGTGTCAATAATATAAACTCTTATGTCTTAAAAAAAAGGGGGGGAAAAAAGAAGGGGGGGGGGAAAGGAAGTCCTAAAGACCTTCCTTAAACAGCATCACTTAAAAGGTTCAGGTCAGTTTAACAAGGTGCATAAGCATATGCTCCTTTTAAGCAAGAGAACCATTCCTCTCTTGGGTTTTGCAAAGATATTGCTGCTTGCATGAGTTAAGATGATTAAGTATGACCCTAATGTTGTTAAACCAGTGCCCGAGTTCCTGATATGATAATTTGCAAATGAAATTTGCTTTCTCATAGTGTGAGTTGCATTCCAGTTTGGCAGCATTTGGAAGATAAATGCCCTACCTTGGTGCTTCCTTGCTCCTGTTGAAGATCCTACATGGAAATGATCTTACATGTATAAGAAGGTGTTGGACTGAAGGAAAAGCACGAAAATATTTTTCAAACCTCAGGGTTTCTCTGTTTTTATTTGAAACTTTCTGTTAAAGTTCCCTTCAAAATTAAGAAAATGAAGTTGCTTTTTACCCAAGACATAATGTAGATTTTGAAAATATGAAAATAGGCAGGTTTGTATACTGATTGTAAGTGTTAACAACATTTTCCTGTTTGTTTATTGAAAATGCCATTCATAACACTAAGTTTTCATACATTTTGCCATTTGGTAGCAATCTGCACAAAGTCTGCATTTTGCCCCAGAAGGAAAATAAAGCCAAGTAACTCTGTTCTGGGTGTTTTACAGCTGGCCGGAGGTGGTCGCTGTGAACCCCCCAGCGCAGGATTGTGTGAAGGCTCGCCTCGCCTTAAGACTGTGTGACTGTTCAGAGTAGCTGACTTGAGCTAATCTCTGATTAGTGAGTGATCTTTAGCCTTACTGGAGCCACGCTAAGAGTTAGTGAAGAAGTAAGAAATCTGTTTTTTTTACTACTGGATCATCTAAGAACTTTTTTCTCTTTATTTGATTAAAAGACTGGTGCGGTATAGAGGTGTCTTGACATCTTGGCCCTATTTTTGCTTGCTTCGGGGTCTGTCTTTAACAGTTTTGCACACACATTGGAAGTGGTGGTTAGAAGGGGAAGTTGTACTTGGGGAGCAGCATTACCGAGAGAGGAAATATTCCTTCTGGGACAGCACTGTGGGATTTGAGCTGATGAGAAGGGCAGTGCCGTGTGGTGGGATAGATGACGGTGACACTGGTGCTGTCTTTAGCAGAGAAGAGAGCACAACTAGGTTTCTTTGTAAGGAGGAAGGTCTTGAATTGTTGTTTATAGCATATGTACAAAACTGAGAAGCTTTACTTTGTGTCGATTATAGTTTCTGAAGGCAATGTTGTACTTTATTGCTGCAGCTCGAGTGTCTTTGGCAATAGGGTGTGATTTTTCTCTTTGCTAATTGCTCCACAGCTGCTCACCACCTTCCTCATCAGTGTCTCAGTTAATGTGGTTACTTGGTATCTGTCATTTACAAATTAAAATTGTGTTATGTGTGTGTGTTAAAGCTACTTAGCTCATCTCAGGAACCGCACGTTAACTTTGTAGTAAGCTTTATACCGAAAACCCCCAAGAGTGTGGTAGTTATTTCCCTAGATTTGGGGGGAACCTGAAAGATAGCTTCACCAAGAAGCCAATAATACTGCTTTATGAAGGGGTTGTACTACAGTACTAAAATTCATCTGTGAGTGACCTCTTAGAACTTTGTAACTCTACACCAGCACATCCTAATTGTCTGCTCAGGTCACAGCCCGCCTTTGTTGTCCCACAGACCAAGGTAGGCTACTGGGCCAACTGGTTCAGCTGCTGCCCTGGTGCTGGCTTAGAACAAGAGCCTTTTGTGGCGGGCCGGGCTGGCTGCGCTGCGTAAGGACCGGGGCACCTGCCGCCAGCCTCCGCTCCACTTGCGCCACAGGAGAGCCTGCCGTCTGGGTTACGTTTCCACTGGTAGCACAAAGTCCAGGGGATATCTATGGTGTGTTTTGTTTGGTTTTGGCTGTGAAGGTGTCCGCTGGGTGCTGTATATGCACAGCTTGTAGTGCCTGAAGTATGGCAGTGTTTCCTGGGTGGGTTAGCAGACAGACTTTTCAATTTGTGTTCTCGCAGGTATTCTGCTTACGTTTTAGCTTATACCAGTGACGTTTCTTGTAAAAGTTTACTAGGTGGTTTGTGTGGTTTGTTGTTTTGGGTTTTGTTTTGGGTGTTCATTTTTTTTAACTGCTTCTCTTCAACAACTCATGGACAAAGACTTCTACTCATTTATAGTTAAAACTACTTTTAGGATGCCTTCTCCAGACCTGTGTGGATAAATGTTCTGATATTGAGAATAAAATTTTAAACAGAAAAATGCTGATACGTGCACGCTGTCTTACGATTCCAAGGATTTCAAAAACCAATAATTTGAGTAGTTACGGGATTGTTGCTTTAGAAGAATATTGCCTTGCCAGGAAGCATATGAAGTATTTTGAAACTGTATCTAAACTGATTTGCATGCAAGACATGACTTTGTGTTGCATTTACTCAGACATTGCTCCTAGGATTGTTAGTGCTGATTTTATGTCTTCCTGCCACTTCAATACAAATAGATTCTGCAGCTTGACTAATAGAGTACTGGTAATACTTGGTTGTTCAGTGTACAAAACTATAATTTCTTTTGCTCCCTCCCCTCTCCTCCCTACAGCATTAGCGTATATTTTTAAATCACAGGGACTAAGCTAAATAGTTTGTTAGGTACATATGCATAGAATATATGTTGTCCACGTAAAAGGACATGGGTGCTTCTAATAACACTTCCCTTGTGCTTTTTTTGATAGTTTGTTATTCTGATTTGTTTTCAAGCTCGCATTAAGGCTTATTTCATTTTACGAGCACTTGCGTGCTGGTCTCACTTATCCCAAAAGCAATGCTGAAGAGTGCAACATTGCTATAACATACTAAAAATAATGAAAATCAAGTGTTATGCAGGCAGCACCTGAAACCAGGTGATAATGGCTGTGGTTATTAAGCAAATTTGTCTGGCTTTAATCAGAGACCTGTTTGGGGAACACAGACTTGATGAGGAAGACAATAGCAATGTGATAATGACAAAGCTTTGTGGGGTTGGGAGGACTTGGGAGCAGTATATATGAGATATTGTCTGTACAATCAACCTGTAGTCTTTGGAGCTGAGGTTGAAGATGAGTTGGAAGAGAGCAGGAGCAGAAATGCATTACTGTAAAGCTGTACTGAAAGGTAATGAAAAGTTGAATGGTTGCATCGGTGCCGAGTAGCTTTGTGGGCTCTTTGTCGGTTACTGGCTTTCTGCTTGGTTTTGGAAAGCAAATTGGAAAAGGATGCGAAAAATTTGGAGTAATGTTTCTTTTTTACTTCTATTTTTCCTTTATGGTACTGTTCTGTCTTTCTGTGGGATTTGATTGTAACATTGATCTGCATCTTGAACAGCAGATTGCTGTATTTCAGCCATTCTTTGCAGTAGTTTGGCTGTAAAATACAGAAAGTTTCTGTTTATGAGCAAAACCTAATTGAAATAAATCACAAAAATTCCTTTATAGAAGGAAAAACATTTTTACTGGCAAATCAAACAGTCTGATGTCCAATCCAGCCATTACCTTATACGGTTCCTGGTAAGAATTGTGTGGTGTGAAGAAGTGAAACATTCTGAGAACACAATCAGGCTTTTCTGGTGGTTTGATTGTGGCAGTGTCATAACCCACTTCCCTCTTTCAGTGTTCAGTAGCATGGGAAGCTCTTCAGCTGAAGTCCCAACCACCAGGGCTTCCTGTGGTTGGTTGGAGACTGATTAAAAGCCACGTCTGGGGGAGAAGAATTTTTTTTTTTTCTTTCAAAGAAAAGTATTTGATTTTTGTTTCACCTTACATAGGATATATGTGTTATAGCCATATATGTGCTGTGGAGTAATTTTTTCTTGAGCCATATTATCTTTTTAGCTTTGTACTGAACCTGTAGCAAGCAACCCTGTTACATATCTTTTCAGATTTTATATTGGTTCTTACACAGTCAGCTTTTCTAGAGACAAACTGTTAAATGATTTCTGGTAACAGATTTCAAGGAGCCTGTTTTAGCTACTGCCAAAATTTTCAAGAATGTCATTGATCTGCATGTGTCTCATACCACAATTGTCGTTTAATCAAAAGGAAAGGTCCTTCTAAGTGTGATGTCGAAGTTCTGGATGTGCAAGTGGGATGTATCAATTTATACCTTCCCCCATTTATAATCATACATAGAGGATATAGTGTTACTAGCTGCTGAGACTGAAAACCCAAGGCATGAGAAACCTGGATTTTGACAGCTAGGGCTTTCTACAAGTGACTTCTGTGTAAAGGGAAGTCTTGCTAGTCACCGTCCTCAGACATGGTGTTTTAATTTCTGTATCCCCATCAGGTTTTTTTAATTTTTTTTTTAAAGGTCTTGAGGAAATCCCACGGGAGGGTTTGCATTGGCGATGTTGTTTGTAACAGTCTTGAGTGTGCAGCTGCAGAATCAAATGGAAATTGCCATGTTTTGGACACACCACAGCCTATATTTTGGATGGACCGAGGGGAACTAATGCAGAGCTTTTCCTGTAGAAGTTAATTTATTATCACAGTGTTGGTTCTGCACAGTGTGTGTCAAATGGGGCATGGCTGAAAGCGTAAATTCTGAAGCTTGCCAGGCTGTTCTAGACGACCTGGTTGACTGAAGGAATAAGTGGGGCTGCAGTTTGAAGTTGTTGGTCTTTATGAAATTCTTGTTCGTAAGTGAGCTTGTTTTTTAAAAAATACTTTTAATGAGAAAAGTGAGATGTGTAGCTGATGTTGAAACATTTTCCAGAGCGTTTTTGTACCTATACACACAAGGGTTGTTAGGCACATCTGTAATGTGTACCACTGCAAGACATTCAGATGAAGGAGATTATTTTTGAGCATTATTTACTGAAAGTATGAAATCTAAACGATACCCGTTCTCAGCTCTTTTACTTCTGCTATTGTGTTAGGGTAGTATTTCAGTAGTGAGAACAAGTTTCAAAATGAGCAAACTGCAATAAATTAACATGGTTCTAAGTTTTGAAAAGATGAATAGCATTTCACCCTACATATCAGCTTCTTTTTTCATACAAAAAAAGAAGTCACTGAGGATGAAAATAAGAGTTAGGTGGTGCACAGCAGTTGTCTTCTGCTGGGGCTGTGCTGAGATGGTGGTATGCCTTGACCAGGTCATAAAGACATCTATTAGCTGTTTTGAGGAAAAATAAGCAGAATGGGTACCACAATCGCCTTTGTGTGACGATGAAGATTTGAACAGTCAGCAGCTTTTTGTTCAGCCCACAGGCAAATGGAGGGACGGAGTCCAGGAACTGTGTGAAGAACGCTTGGCTTTGCTGTTTGCTTTACTGATACGGCACTTAAATTATGCGAGACATGCATCTTATGGGGGAAATAAACTTTGCTTTTCTTATGTTTTAGATTACTGTGTTTGTGGATTTGGTAAAAGATGAAATGTTAAGAATATGCCTTTGTCTTTTAATCTAGTAAATAGCAACTGGCACCCCCTCCAGTGGCACCGTTTGCTTTCTGAGCAGATATAGGAATATCAAGACAAATGAACACTGGCTGCAGCTGTAGCTCAGGTTTCTAGAGGTTCTCAATTTCATTCCTTTCTCCAGCAGTCGAAACGCACTCTCAAAGCTCGCTCTTACAAGATTTTTGCTACATCCATTCCTCTGTAGCATTTTTATTCAGACAACAAGCACAATTTCCCAGGCCTGCCTTTTTAACAGCCACAATAGTGCTGCACTGGAGCTTCTGCCTTGGTAGCAGAGCAGGTTTTATCATTCCAGTTTTCTTTTCTATGTATGTATACAAGCCATGCTGACAGCTTTCCTGCATTCACAGCTAAACATAGAGGCAACAGGACTTTTAAAAGCAAAAGTTGTGGTTTGTTCTGTAGGGCTTCTGGTTCATGTATCTTATTCCTCTGAAAACTTGCTGTTATAATTTTAATGTTGCATGACTACACCTGTGGAAAGCATACGCATGCTAAATTGCGATTGCAGGATGTACTATCCAGGATTTTTTTGCTTTGAGTTTGCTGAAAGTTTTTTTTTAGTGGGGGAAAAAAAGCCCATGTGCTACCATTAATTTTTGGTTTTCAAATTGGTGGTTTACTGTCTAGGTTTTAACTTTGTATGTGCTAGCATATTACCGAAATGCATGGAAAATATGTCACCCATTTAGAGATTTATTGTGCCTTACATGGCTGTGATTTATTTTCTGTATTTTTCTTGTACTGTACCTGCCTCTTGCTGTGGATACGTGAAGTTGAGAGAGCTGTGTTTTGGGCCAAGTGGTGACGACAGGAACATCAGTGGTCACAGTGGCAGGAGAGCTCTTGTGCCATAACACGGTTCAGAGTGCACAGGCGAGAAAACTTCCCCGCTTATCCCTCCTACCTTCCTTCTTTGCACTAGTTTCACAACACTTGAAGCTGCCTGTGCTTATACCTTCTAGTCACAAGGACACAAGAGATTACTTCAGGTGCCCTGGAAGTTTGGCACAGGGAGCGCAACAGTGAAGAATGTGTTAGCATTGACATTGCTCCTCCACAGGTGAGCATTTCCTATCACACCACAGGATTTTTGTCCAGACCTGTTCCTGCTGTTAATTAGCATACTGCATTGCAAGTGGTCTATTCCCCATTCTCTTTTGATCCTCTTCTTCCACGCCTGCATTGCTCACAACACAGTTTTTTATGGGTAGTTTCTGGTTTTTCAAAGCTTTACCATTGGAGAACAGACTCTCAGCGGCTGTGAGTGATATTATTGTGCTGGCAGTTTCTCAGAAAGCTTTCTGCTTCCCATTAATTTTGGGGAAAATGCCCAGTAATTTAACAGTTCTTAAGGTTGATTTCCATTTTTTTTTTTTAATGTGGAATACTGCTGGCTAAAACTTCTGGCTGTCTAAAACCATCAGTTATCTATCTTCTTTATTTCCATTGTTTGTGTGAAGAGCAATAGATGTATAATGTACAATGAATGAACATACTGTGTTCTAACAGAAATTTTCATCTGAAATTTTAAAAACAGTAATAATGCTTTCAGTTTAGATGCATATTTATGTTCTTCTCAATGTAGGCTACTGTGCTTGGCTTAAGATACTGTTGATCTTGCAACTGTAGAGGTTTGGAATAGGGAAATTACAGTTTTTTGACACTTTATAGTTTCAGGAAGGTAAGCCTAGACCTAATCTTGCTGCTCTGTATCAGTAGTGACAGTATTTTATTTTTTTTAATTATTTTGTGAGAAACTAACCCAGCTCCGCTTACTGTCCTTGCAACAGAAAAATCATGTCATTTGTTCCAAATGACATCTGTTTAATTCATAATGCAAAAAACACCTTGGTAAATTCAATCAAATAAGCAATCTGCCTGTCTTACTAATTATGTGTTGCCACTTGTTATCATTTAAGACTTCAGTGTTTCTGCTTAATGAATGTACATTTTCCAGATACAGTATTATATTTTTAAAGAAAATAAAGTGTGCAAGTGTTTTCCTTCCCTCATGTCTTGGAAAGTAGAAGATATAGGCATTGTTTCTCGTTTTGAAAACAGAATACTAGATTGCTGGGTGGCAAACAGTTAGGAATATGGATGAGATGATGGATGTTTTGAAAGATTATTGTGTGTGTGTTTGGAGCCAAGGGCCATGTCAGGGGCTTTCTGGTCCTATAAAAATTGGTCTATTTACTTTCAGAACACAGCTTTTCTTTCTCTTCTCCAAAAACACTGATCATAAGAGCTTGCCCTCCCCACAGTGATGAGGATTCTTAGCCTTTTCTTGCTAAGACAGACAAAAATTAAAAAGTAGGAAAATAAAAGAACTTGCCTTCAGTAAGAAGATAAGCAATGTCTCAGAAAGCAGATGAGAGGTGATGATTAAGAGCTAGGACTAGATCTGTTTCTACAGTGAGATATAAGGAGGAGATAGGAGCCGCCTCCACTTAAGGTGGGATGAGAATAGTGCAGGGCCAGGAGGTTCCTTGGGGCTCTGATTTCTGCTAGTGGGGGAACATGAAGGAGTGTGGTTACCTCTTTCCATTGTATTCCAGTGTCCTAATGGACCAAGAATAACTTTGTAGATGCCAGCATGGATTTTCTTACCCTGTTTCTACTAGTTCTCTAGTTGTTTTTTTTCCTTATCTGATGGGAGGGGAGTGATTTGTCAGATCCACTATACTTTTGAAAACACAAAGCAAATTCCAGTGTGCCTCTACATGTGCCAGTAAAACATGATGGCCCGGTTGTTTCATCTATAGTTTTTCTGTTTGAATGTTTATCTTGAGCATTTCTTTGAAATACTGAATCTTCTGTTCTGTTTCGCTGCTCATTATCACTGCTACTTATTTGCTGGATGTTGCTTTTATTTATATATGCTGTTAATTTGTGTAGGTGACAGATGTGCGATTATGCATGCGTGGAAGAAATCATCCCAAATCCAAATCTGTCAGCATGTTTTTTCTGATGAATTCTGGACCTCGCTGGCCAGAGAGCTCATACGTGCCATGCAGGCACAAATCAGTGGGTGATCATTTAGTCGGTGCAAATATTCTCTCTTCTTACGGAAAACTGAGGAAACAGGGAGGTTACATTTCAAAAGCGTGTAAGTCTTGACTAGAGTACTCTCGTCTTGAAAACAAGGTGATGCTGCTCTTCTGTGTCTAAATGTGAAGTGCCCAATAGTAGTGGTTAGTATTTGCAATTTTAGGAATGCCTAAGAGCAGCAGGAGGGAGGTGAGTGCTGTAACCAGGCAGCACGCTTTCTTTGTCTTGTTTAATGAAACATGCTTGCCTAGTACAGGTTTCTAGTGCAGGGATGTTGCTCACCTATCCAAAGGGCTATGATAGCTCAGATATTCAAGGTTTCATTTTTCAAAACTTTTCTGCTGGTTCCCCTTTCCCTGTGGTAATTGCTTCCAGATGGCATCACCACAAGCACTTTTTGATGGGGAAACGTCTGATGTTTTTAAAATGGAACAGGTTCCAGATCTTCTTGGATGCCACTTAAGCTTAGCTTTGAATTGTAAAGCCTCTCCTGTATGCCTGGGAGGATGCTCCTGCTCAATTTATCTTGGATAGTTGCAAAGACTGAACAATCGGCTCCTGTGTTTTTTACGTGTGGAGCTGATGGCCAGTCACCAGCTCTGTTTTCTGGTGAAGTGGTCAGGTAGCACAGGGAGTTTGCCTAGGCAGGGCAGAGACATTGTAAATCGAGGGACAGTTGCTAGTCTTCTCTCTCCTAATAGTCTACCTGAAGATAGCAACTTCATTGTATTATTTATTATATTATAGGACTCTCCTTGTACTTGTTTATAGTGGAGGAGAGTGTGATAGGCAACTCTAGTTAGGTGGGTGGAGAGGGCTTGTGTGGGGTTTTGTTTGTTTGTTTGTTTTTTTTCGCTAAGTGTTAACTTACATTTGTGTGTTTGAGTCCCTTCCCTCTGATAATTTGTCTAGGGAATGGAGAAAAGCATACATTACAAAACTGAAAAATAAGTAAGTGTGACCAACCTCCAGACTCACATCTGTCAGGATACATTACTGGCTACATAAAGAGAATGCACTAAAAAATGAATGCTCTCTGGATTAAATCTCGATGTTTTATCCCATTGTCCTCATACTGAGGGTACTAGCATGTAGGTTATTTTTCTGGTTTCAGGGATCTCTAGAGTAGCTTGGATTTTTTTCCCCCTCATTTTTTTCAATTATCTCCATTCTGTGCATTTCATTATTTTTTTTTTTTTTTAGTACTGATTTATTAAATCTTTCTGGAAGGTTCTCTGCATTTTAAAGTAAAACAGAATTAGCATAAGCATTACTAATTATACAGCAAATTTAGCCCTTCAAGTGAAAAGTTGCAGGATTTGTTTTCCCAGCAGGATAAAGTGTAGCACAGGAAGGGAAAGCAATGATTTAAAGAGCTACATGCTATCAAATTCTTTTTGGTCAAGGAGTTTAAGTTGTTGCGAAGTTTTCCGCTGATGTTATTTATGGAAAAAAAAAAAAAGATGGTTATATGCTTTCATGCAAATTAAAACCCTTTTGAGATTTGTTGCATTGTGGATTTTGAAATGTGAACCACTTTCTAATGCATCAAAACTAATTTTCACACTTGTTTCTGACAAAACTTCTAATGTACTCAAGATGTCAATTTTTGGAAGGCATTACCCAAGCAGACGGAATCTATAGTATTTCTGTTGAGGAACTTGTGGTTTACAGCACAATCAGAAAAGTCAGAGCTGTTGACTTGAGCTCCGATTGCCTATTTGCTTTTACATACTTCAGTTTACACGCTTAAACTTACTATTTCTTTTTTTCAACCGTGTATTCTTAATGCTAAAATCCAGCAGCAACATAAGAACAGATGGATGTGGAAAACTGTAGTTGAATACAATCAAGTTGTTTGTAATTTAAATATCTTGAATGTTCTTGATTTATCTAATGGAAATACAGAATAAAAATACTTTTATAACAACAGGAGATGATGAGGTACTGTGTGAGAATAAATAAAAAACCTGTGAAAACCTCTCATAGAAAAGAGTTGCAGTATCAGACTGCTGTATCATTACAGGGTGGATTTTAATCCTGTGCTTCTAAACAGTGATCCATCTTGACCTTTGTTTATATAGTCATTTCCTAAGCAGATTTTCATATTACAGACCAGCTGAATTTGGTCTTCATTGTGATGTGTTTCAAACATTTGGTTGTTACGGGTACAGTAGCATGCTAATTCATCTCAATTTGGGGATTGCATGGTTTTGATTATTACTTAATCAGTGCTTAACTGTGTGTCAGTGTTTTATACTTATGTGTTATGCAGTCTATCTGGTACTCCAGACCACCTGGCATACTTAGTTAAGGCACATCTGTGCTGGCACCAGTAGCTCAACGTGAATGTTAAAGCTGTTTTCACTCAACCTTCATGCCTGCCAAGTGGTGCTGATGGGGAGGCAGCATCCGCATTTGCTCCTCTACTCCAAGACATGTAGGTGAGAGAAGGTTGAGGGGAAACTGCAGCTCTGTGACAGTTAGGTGAATTTCCAAGCAGGACAGGTCTTGGCTTATTTATTGGCTCAGTCACCATTCTTGGGTGGGAGGCCACTCTTTCTCCCCTCAACAGCTCTGACTTGTGCTGTGCAATATGCTATGTTCTACTTCTTCAGTGTCATAGTCTTGTTTTCTGTGGTCTTCTCTCCTGTCTTAGTGGACTAGGGTATTGTATTTACATTTGGAGTAGCATGCTGGGCATCGAGTGCATTTGCTGAATATTTAGCCTGCATCTCTTCTGCCGACTCCAGGGAGGTCTGCTGCAGTCCACTTAGCTCAGCATGCGCTGTCATGTCATGCTAATGCCACCGCTTCCTGGTAAGAGTGTGATTTGAGTTTTTAGTAGATACATTGTCAGTGCAGTAAGCTTTAAAACTTTCTCCAGAATTGATGGAGCCGATGGCATTTGGCTGCCTATATTGCAGCCATTTTTTTCCTCCTTATAATTGATCTTACAGTGAATATTTGTCTTATAAAAATCCTCTCATTGCTAAGATCTGCCTGGCTGTTGCTAGTACCTCAAGTTCTCCATTATTCTTTGTATGCTCACTGCAGTTGCTTGCTTGGTAACCCAGACCTGTTGGCTTAAAAGGTCATAGCTAAGCCATTTTAAAGTCATTAGCCACTCTGTGACTCGCTAGAGTTGCAGCACTTGCAGTTACTTTTTCCCAAAATAATAATCTCAAAAAGGCTAAAAGGCCCATCTAGCATGTTGATACCCTTGCTATGTAGGAAAAATCCTCTCTAGACTCTAAAAGTGATTTAGTCTCCAAACAGGGTCCATCATCAAGGAATTATGTAAAAGATGAAGCCGGAGGAAGGAGCCCCTAGGAATATCTATGTCTAAGCAAGCAAACCCCTCCAGCACTGCAAAGCATCATGCGGCCCTGCAGGGCTGCCTTGCCGCTCTGCCAAGCCACCGCAAAGGACACTGTCTTCTCCTTGCCCTGCCATGACTGTGAGAGAAGGAAAAGCAGGAGCAGTCATGTCCTGCAGAGAAGAAGCAAAAAGAGAGGAATGCATGCCATAATTGCTTCCAGCTGAGTTCCTTTTTTTTCAGCGTTCTCTGCTCTTAGCTCCCAGGTAGAGTGAGCGTTGTATGCCTGAGCACCCTGCTACGTGGGGGAAGAAGGCTTTTTCTCATATTTAGTTACACATGTTGCTTTTGCCATTAGGAACCTTAAGCAACGTTTTCCTGTGTGACTTATTCCCTGTGCGTGTCAGGGAGAGTTGTGCTCACACGCTGGCGGTGCCTGTGCCAGTGGAGGAGGTTCTCAGCCTGTCGCTGCCATCATCACAGCCGAAGGCTACCTCTGGTGAGGGATGCAAAGTTCCTGTGGGTGGTGCAGCTGTAACCAGAAGAGGTATGAAGTTTACCCCTGGGGATTTCTGCAACAAATTATTTTTGTACATAGTTCATAGGTAATAGACTTCTGTAATAATCACTCAGTACAGCAGAGCACTTGAGGACATAAGTGCATTGTTTAAATGAGGGCGTAGGTGTGGTTTCTTTTGTGTATCTGTGTGTTTGTCTTCTGAAAAAGTATTATCTATGGTTCAAATATATTCTTAATTGATATTGTTACCTCCTCCATCCTCTCTTCTGAGGTCACATCAGTGCTTGGCACTTTCAAAAGTTGTCTGGTTAAGCTGTTATCTTTGTGAAAACTTGTATGTATCTGGAAGGGGCCTGTATAGATTCACAAAGAATGTTTGCTCCAGTTTGTCCAGTTTTAGAGGGGTCTTGGTCGCTTTGCCATGGAGTCAACATTTTTTTTCTGCAGCACTTGCTGTGTGCTAGTAGCATTCAGGCCGTTCTGATGACCTTCCTGTAATTGCAAGTGTCCTGAAAAGGACTTAGGCCTGAAGTCTGGAGGTAACGGGGACTTATATCTCTTTTACTGAGCAGAGCCTTGGACTCTGTGCCTACAGAATAAATATATATGTATTTAATGTGGAATTACTGCTGGCACCAGGATTCCTTGCTCTACAGCATTAGGAAGGGGGGAAAAAAAGCTGTACATTTTATTCTTCCTTACTTTTGTTTTCTTAAATGAAGTAAAGTGTTGAGGGAAAAATAAACTTGCCAAGGAGACAAGAAAACTTATATCTAAGCTAAATCATTTAATCTATCTTTTCTATTACCGTTTCCAGTAACGATCACTGTAAACAGAAAGCTTGGATATGAGCCCTCTTCTGTATGAAAGCTCGTGTAGTTTTTTCCATTGTAGCAACACTACAAACTTGAATTTAAAGCCCTTTTCCTACATACCTTAATGAAACCATCTCGGGATGTTTTTTTTCTGTTGTTTTTCCTGAGGGTGGGATACTTAGAAGCTGAGTATCGAAGCATGCTACAAAGAGCAATATGAGGAGAATTCATTTTTTAGGGCTTAGTTGGGGAGTATGCATCTTCTTTCAAGGTTGAAAGGAGGTTACTTGAACATTATGCCAGGTTTCATACCAAGTAACATGAATCACTTTTTCTAGAGGTGCATGGTTTGAAAAAGTCAAATCTCGTAGCACCACTTGAATTTCAAAGGGGTTGTGTTGAGTATTGACTCCCACATAGTCTGAGTTTGGGTGATTGTACTGATACATCTCTTGCAATCCTTATGAGCAGTAGACACGAGCTGGTTAGTAAGTTGTAGGAAACAGGAATTCAGGCTAGAAACAGGCTCATAAGTTTTCCTAATCAGTTATTATTCATTGCATTTAATATGGAGACGGCATATAAGGAGATGCTGTGTAACCGTAACTTCTTCAATCAGTTGCTGGTTTAGTTCTTGAACAGTAACAGGGGCTGCATTTTGAGAAGTGCTATAACTGCTTTGTTCTGTTTCTTGTTAGAAAGAGAAGTTTGGCCCTTGTCAATACACTAGGGCTGTAGAGATCAGAAGGATATTCAGAGAAGATAGATTTATGAGATTAAATTGTACACGGCTGAGTTTAGATAAGGTAGATAGGAAAGGGGGGAGGGGGAAAGAAGCCTTTGGACTTTGATATGTTACTCCTCTGCCTGGAATCACAAAGGACTGGCCTAGAAGTGGCCGCCTTATTTTCCTGAGCTGTAACTAGCACGACCCCTTGGTTTGGCTGTGGTTATGTTTGTGTTGAGGTTTTCTTCCTGGTGAACTACTTCTCATGCTGTACGGGAGTAAGCTAGAACTATGTTAAATCCCTTAGTCCTCGTTTAGAAGTCTCGGCAGAGTAGGAAGGCTGTGTGGCTTTAACTGCACCATTATCACTGAAGCAGATCAATTCTTATATTTAGATTGTGTTTATGGACGGTTGTAGGTGCATGTGTGTTCTTGATGACTTGTCCTAGAAAACCAGTTTGAACCACAATGTTTGTTTGTTATGGGCAAAGTTTTCATTGCCAGAAAAAAGCTCAGGTTAGGCACGTGATGGACGCTCTCGCCACCCGCAGTTCCAGGTGTGCCCCCGGCTGCTTCTGCAGAGGAAATACCCGGTTGCGAGATACAGTAAGTTAATGAAAGGACTGGATGTGTTAAGAGGCTAATCTTGAGGAATTAATGCTTGCTCTCCTCATTACCTGGTAGATTTCTGGTCTTATGAATGTCAGTGTCTGCAGTTTTTAATAGCTGTTGTTGCTTTTTTCTTTATTCTTCCAGGTAGTTTTTTTTTTTTTTTAATGGCATGGCCTCTTTACAAACATAATTAGGTGGTTACTTTGATTTCATTCCAAAATTTAAATTAAATTTTAAATATAGCATGTAGTTGTAGAGGTAATAATGCTATTTTTTAAATTTTATTTTGCCATTCTTATTACCTGACTGTACAATTATTCGATGAAAGAACATGCTACAAAGCTCTATGTATATCTGTGCAAACTAAATGAAGTTCAAATTTTGTAGTTGTCACTATTGCAAATTTAGTAAGGCAACTGTTGCTGATCGAGAACACATTTATAGGGATCTAGTATTTACCACGTTTATCCCACAACAGTTTCTTGCTTTTGACTGCATAGCATGTGGGTATTTTCTGAATATAATTTCCTTTCACTTAAAATTTTCTAGGGTCAGTTGCAAATGGCAGATGGTGTCATCCTCCAGAAATCTCAGTCAGATTACTTGCAAAGCTTCTGGAATATAGCTTGATGTAAAGAATTGTCTCCAGATACGGAAATAACTCTGCAAAGTGAGCTTTCCCTGGAAGGAGTGCTGCATAACAAAACGGACAGCCAACAAGTCTCTCTCCAAACTTTAGGAAATGGTTAGCATGCTAGGAAAAATAGACGTGAATATACTCTTACCTGCAGCTAAAAGAAGCTAGCAAGGAGATTTGAAGGTATTCAGGAGTACTGTTTCTGTCAAAGCTTAATGAAAGGGAAGGGCGTTCTAAGGAGTGTCTGCTCCCAGCCCAAATAATGACATATGACTTGGTGCATCATCTCTCTATCCCTTTTTCCTCCAGAACAAAAATGGATGTATAATATTTCCTTATCTTTAAGAATTGTTACTGAACTCATAACTTCATGACATTCTTAAAAATTTTGTACCCCAGCATTAAAGGGGGTTGGGGTGGACTGTTCTGGATGGCTTGTCGTATTTCCCAATTCACCTTTTTGTTTTTCTTTTTTATTTTTCATCAGTTGTAGTGAGCGATACCACCCTTCAGTCATGGCCTAGGAGTCCAGATTGTGTCTCTGCTTCTTCAGTGTCGGTGGATGGAGGTGCCCAGCTGGCTCTTCACGTACCAAGCGTTTACAGCCGGGAAGAGCTCTAGTAGTCAGTATCAGGTTCAGCAGGTTTGAAGTGTGAGTTCCTGTGGATAGAGACCATTCATAGCAAGGGCAATGTTCTTGGACAATTCCTCAACGTCTTACTCGCCAAGGTGCCTTAACTTCTTATCTGCCCTATACTTGGCAATAAAACTCAGAAAATGGACCAGAAAGACTGAGTAGTGGCCTTGAAAACGTTTTTTAAATGTCTGACAGATGAAAACCGATCATTATCTAGATACAGGGCAGATGAGAAACCTCTTAGAAATAGATGGGTCTGAGTTACCACAGTCTGTTTGGACAGTGTTGAGGAATAGGCAGCTGGGACCAAATGGGATCAGGCTGGATATAAGGGCAGGCAGAATTGGGAGGTGCTTTGAGCACTGATACAGAGAACAAAAACCTGAAGTTTGCAGATGCTCCCTGGATGGGGTAGGTGAGTAATATGCCAATGGCCTCTTGCTGCCACGTGCATGCAGAAAGAAGAATCTGGAGGTGGCATCTCATAGGTGGCTGTAGGCACAAAGATCACTGTGCTTAAGATTATGTGGGTCCATGAGGGCCTGCTGCTTTCCGGTGACTGCCGTCACTGCACTGCCAAGCTGAAGAAGCTTTGGGCCCCTCGGCAATACCTGGAATATCCAGCAAAGGATCAGAATGCCATTTTTCTGGACACTGTGCAGATGGAGTACTGAGAGAGCATGTGCTTGCCAAGTGGATATGCTCCCTAGGTTATCCGATTTCCTTTCCTAGAGGGAAGGGGATTGGTGAACATCCTATACTGCATTTTAGTCATCTTGGAGGTTTAATAAAAATTTACATCTCTCTACCTTAATAAACAAAATTAATTATATCCTCTTATGTATAATTTAGTGAGTAATCTAGATTAAGCAGATAACTTTAAGAGAAACAGAGTTTGAGATTGCAGGAAGCTTGTTAAAAAAGTAAAATGCTATTATGTTTTCTCTAATTTTTTTTTTTTTTTTTTTGCCTTTGGCTTATACATAATCCAGCAAACAAGTGTAATGTTCCTGATGGGTAGAAGTGAGGAAAAAAATAATGGATACACTGGGCTTTTTACCAGTGGAACGGAGATGGGTTTTCCCAGAATAGGTTAACTGACATTGTTAAAGCAGCCATATTAATAAATAATTCATAAAAATGATTCCTGTATTTGTTTGATAAGGTAGTCAGCTGTAATACCACATCATGTTTCTGGAACAGAAGACAGCACTGCTGCATTGACAATAATGCAAGGACCACCTGAATAAGCCACATGAGCTGAAATATGTGACAATTTGCTTCACCTGCTTGCACTGCAGTTTTAGTAAGACTTGACTTTAAATGCAGCTTTTTCCTATCTGTACTAAATGCTGAGGTTAAAGAATCTGGAGCTAGTTATTCTTTTCTCTGCCTTTTGAGTGTCAGCCTACAAAAATATGCATTTCCCTTGTAAGAAAGTTAGCAGTGAAGGCAGTGCATGCAGCTCTACAAACTGAAAGTTGTTCTTTTACCAGAACCTGAGTAATATAAGTTTGCATGCCGATATTTTCACGGTAGCTAGGTATGTTGCTGTTAGCCTTAAAAATAACTGTTGAAAAATCATCACCCGTCTCGCTGCACTACCTAATGGAAATTCAGGGCTGGAAGAGGAAGGCATGGTCTCATGCTGTTGCAGTTCTCTCAGCTGAAATGGAGTGTTGGAGACAAATGACTTGCCAAGACAAAATGCACTCACTAAAGTAGAGTTAAAAGCTATCCCAGTCAAAAAGCAAGAAGACAAAGGTTAAAGCAGTTGTTTCTGGTTCAGAAACTGAATTGCTGCAGGACTTTTTTGAATAAGTAATAGCAGTAGCAACTATGATTGCATCTTCGGTCCTACTGCTCCAGCAGATATATTTAATCACTTCTGATGTGGTTTCACAGAGTGCAAGAGATTAAATTAGTCATTTTATAAATTGTGAAGAAAGAAATGAAAGACTGGAAGGTAGCGAGAGGCATTATTTCTAGCTGACCTGATATGCTTGGGTGTGGTTTTGTTCATTTTTTTTTTTTTTTAAGCAGTCATAAGGTTTTGTACCTCTTTGCTTCCAATTACCAGTTGGTAATAGCTGCTATCCTGCTAATAAAACTTCATGGTAATTTGGCTCTTAAAAATTGCTTCTGTCCCACTTCTGTAAGGCATTATTAGAGCATCATGTCCATGGCAAAATAGGTTGCTGTTAACTGAAGCACTGGCATCGTGCCTATTTTGTGAAACAATTCAGATCTGTAAAGATTTTTCATCTTTTCTGTGCTTCATTGTGTACGAAGAGAATGATTTCACCCAATGCTCAGAATGCAGTAAACAAGAATAAATAATGCTAATAGAGTGTGTGAGCAGCTGCAAGTGTATCCTAATGATAAAGTGATAATGTAGAAAAAAGAACTACCTCATTTTCTTGTCTCTTGTCCTTTCCTCTTATCTTTCTCACTGGCACTCTTCCGCTTTTTTTTTATTGAAGGCACCAATGTCTGCTTCCTTTCATAATTCACATTGTACTAAGATGCACAACAATAGTCCAGTGACTTAGATTTCTCTTAAAGAGAGGTTGTAAATTCTTTTCAGTATAACTCACTCTATTGCTTCCTGGCTAAAGAAAAAAAATATCTATAGCAAAGAGTGTAGATGTTGTTAGAGAGATTACACTTAGGAACACATGTTTAGAAATACCAGTCTGTGGGTTTATTCTACTATGAAATTTTTTGAACAGATGTTGCTAAGAAAATAAAAATTTTACAGATATTTATGTCTAGTCTTGTTTTTAACAGCTGAAGAACAAATGCTTTACTTGACTGTATGGCTGACAACTAGGGAACTTAAGCATCTGAACTCAGGGCTTCTTTACTGATGTCTCTCGCCCCTGGCAGGTTACTTAACTTTTCTGAATCTAAACCTACATAAAAATTGTCACATTACATCAAAATCAGCCTGACCTGTTATTCTGTCAGCAGTGCTGGTTTTTGCAAAACGTTTCAGAGAAAGGTGCCAAAGTCCTTGTTCATGTGTGAAGTGTTCTGTCCTTAACAAGAGTTTATTCTTGATCGCCTAGAACTAAAAGATGGCTTAAGCACTAAGGGAGCTGTCTTTTCCAAACCACACTTTAATATTAAATATTAATATTTCACAAATGTGGTGTTGTAAAATGTTTTCTTCATTCTGAATGGAAAATAAACTTTTTGACCCTCGCTGTCTCTGTGGAACTGTTACAGACAGGCATTTGCGAAATAAAAATTGTAAATTTTAGGTGGCTTGATTATTTAAAAAGCCATTTAATGTTCATTTAGTTTTCATGGTGCCCTAAAAATAATAGAATTTTATGCTGCAGGGCACAGTATTAAGGAACTGTAGGTATGCAGAATAACTAATACAGCCAGGTTTAAAAGCAGATGCGGGAAGAGACAACAAACTTTTGCTGATATGACCTCGACTGCTGTTTTACCTTTGCTGCTGAGTTTGTACCTTTTGTTCTTGGAGTTACTCATATCTGTAAAAGTAAATGACTATGAAACATCTGAAATGAAGATGGCATGGATGGAAGCAAATACCCAATTGAAGGTTCACATGAGGTCAGGATTTAACATCTGAATGTCACACAACTTGCAAGAAATGACTGTGTCTTATGGTTTCTGACAAACCTGGCTGCACAGACTGCCAAGAAAAGAATAGCCTCAGAGATAGAGCGTGGCGGATCCATGTGATCTGAAGCTCCTTGGGCAGCTTTGTTTCTTGTAAAGGTAATGGGAACATTGTAATCTGGGTAATTTCCAGTTTTAATCGAACTTTTTCACTCCCCCACAGCAAGTAGGAGTCCTGCCAAAGTCTGTTTGGTTAGGTGCATGGGGATGTGGATAAACAAATGTTTGTTGTGCTGTCCTCTCATCTGGTGTGTTTGACATCTATCAGAAAAATCATTTGCTGACAAGAAGTTGAATCAGCTGGCTGTCATGGTGCTGGAAAGGGAGGTGGGGGGAAGAGCAGAGTTTAATTAACAACAGAAATTCGCAGCAGGGGAGTGTGAAGAGTTGTTTAATGTCATCCGTAAAAGCAGAGGTGTAGCAGAAGAAATTTGTGCAGGCAAAGCACTCGGTCTCAGTCCTACAGTGACCAAAGTATTCCTAGTCAGGAAACATGCTTAATTTACGGGTCAGCCATACTGCAGATCTTAATGCAATCCTTAAAGACGGGTGATGTGCAGCTAAGACCAGAGCACTGCCCAACTTGTGCGATGAAACACCTAACGCTCCTTGAATTAAATCCTGGTTCTTCACACAGTGAAACAGGGCTGGTATAGCTGCCTCTTTGGCCCTGTGCTGAAGGTGTGTATCTGAAGGAATAAGTATTCTTATTCCTACACAGTCATTAAGTTAGTATAGCAATTTTTGCAAGATGAAATAGCCTTCTTTCAGTTGAATTATAAATACAATTTTGTAAGTATTTGAGAGTAAAATACACATTTTGGAAAAAAATGAATTAACGAATTGAAAACATGTGCAATGAACTTTGGAAAGCTGAGCCTTTCTATGTCATTTTGGCACTACAGTCCCCTTTCGTACACTGTGCTTCAGAGCCGTGAGCAGAGCATGCGCACGTATGTGTATGGAGGAGGATGAGAAGGTTCTATGCAACCATGGCAATCCTGCCATTCAGCTTATCTCTGCATAATGAAATTTGAACATGGTGTGTTTTACATACAAGTCATTCAATAATTTAGCACTTAGTCCTAAAAGAAACCTTACTTGATCCTTTGTTCTGCTTTCTTACAGAAGGTACCAAGTGTAAGCTTGTTTCGGAGGCTTTACTTTGAGATTAGCTGGCTTGTCTTTTTTAGTCTCTCCTTGAAGTACGGGGGAAGCCCAGTGTTACATGGTGTATCACAATTCAAAGGTTAGAAAGATAGAAGCAGGAAATAATCTGTTTTAATTTTGTGCTATTAATTTAATTCCATCAGTCTAGATTTAGCAGTGCTGATGAGGAAATTGCTTAGTTAAACAGTTGGTGTCGTCTTAGGACATGTAACTCTTTTTGTTGGTGGTGGTTTGGTTTGGTTTTCTTTTCCCCCTCCACCATCGTTGTCTTTCTTAACAAGGAAAATAAGTATTACTGTTTCTTTGTGGACATGGTGTGAAAGATGGAGGCAAACTAAAATCCAGTTCCTCTGCTGTCCCCAGAGGTGGCTTCCACAGTTAAGCAACTAGTTCCTTTCCCGAATTTGCAGTTTTTAAGTGGCCTTCCTGTCATCTGACTAATAAAGACAGTAATAACTAAAGGAAATTTGACTTGCTCTAATTGTTGAAAATAGAAGGAAATGGGATTCTTAAGATTCTCAAGTATATACTGTAGCAGTTTCTAAACCCCCCTGCTCTGCCAAAGCCGTTTAATACAGCCAGGAACTGATCCAAAGCTTAAATCTGGATGAGCAAAACCAAAATGCCCCAAAAGCAAGTCTGCCCTGCAAAGACAAGATGCTTATGCTCTTTTTCCTCTCTGTACAAATCTGTATCTGTAAAAGACAGGTCACTTTTTTTTTTTTTAATATGAAGTATGAGTAGTATCTACCATGTCTCTCAGAATCCTGTCATTTCAAGTTGTAGTTTTGAATGTAAAGAATATGTCAGCAATTGTTACGAGTCAGTGAATTGAAATCAAATGTAGCAAGTTTTTGTACAGGGAAACTTTGACATGCAAGATGAATACTAGCGGAAAAATATGAAAGACAAATATTTGGGAATGTAGGGTGAAAGGCATGTGAACCCCTAGGTGTGAAGCACTTTCAACATTCACCTGAAAAAGTAGTCGTGGCTTCCTATTGGGTTTTGTGTTCTGATGTTATTTTTTGTGCAATTTGACGAGATGGACAGTCAGAAAGTTTTAAGGATTTGAAATAAAGTGGAAAATTGCTTAGCAAGAGGTGTGGGGGGTGGTGGTTTTGCAACAAATTTCTTAAAATACCATGTTTGTGTAGCTCATGAATAAACATGCTGTTCTAGTGCCTTTGATTATAGAAACTAGCTTGTGCCTTTTTCCTTGCCTTTTTGTCTGTATCAGGATTCCTGTTGGGGTGATTTTGAGCATTTTCGTTTGTGAGGAGGTATCCTATAGAGTGAGGAAATGCTGCCTTGGAGCATTTTCAGGTACTGCTGAGGTATTCCTAGTTTGATCAAGGCGAATATGTCAAGTGTGATGCTACTTTAGCCTGAATTGAGTATGTCGGATACAGATGAATTTTAATATTGTGAAAGCTATGTAGACTCCTCTGGTTGTTGTTTCCAATGCTTACTAATACTGCTTCTGATGACAAGAGTGTGGCACTGCTACAGATAATGGACTCGTATCCTGTGTAGTTTAAAAACAAACAAAAACCAAACATACCCACAAACAGCATTGGAAGCCAAACAAATGCTAATACTTAGGAGTGGGGCTTTTTTCTTTTTTTTTTTTTTTTTTTCCAAGTAAAGAATTATGAATAGGTCAGACGATTCTTCCTCTCTTCACAGTTGTACGTTTTCTTGTGATAACATGCCATGCATATCGGATCTTGCGTGTACAAATCTGAGCTAATGTTTTAAGAACATCACTAGGGAGAGTCATATGTCTCCATTGATGAAGTCAGCTTCACAAAACTTATCTATTCCAGAAAGCAGAATTTAACTCGTTTTAAGTCCTGGCTCTGGCTTTTAAAAACAGGAAAAGAAGACAGAGAGGATCAGT
This sequence comes from Ibidorhyncha struthersii, assembly GCA_013398815.1. Taxonomy (NCBI): domain Eukaryota; kingdom Metazoa; phylum Chordata; class Aves; order Charadriiformes; family Charadriidae; genus Ibidorhyncha; species Ibidorhyncha struthersii. The sequence goes on along the minus strand of VZSZ01006514.1, from coordinate 141,187 downwards.
GCTTCTTGAAGATAAATAAAAGCAAGATCAGCTAAGATGATGAGATTTTGAGTATTTTTTTTCTCCACTCTTAAAAAGAAGCAAAAGCAGCTAACAATCAATAAAAGTTTGTTTAGGTGTAGGACTCCTATGTAATCTTTTAGAGGAACTGGGCAATTTTGCCTTAAATTGCCAAGCATAATGAAGTGTCAGTTCTTGGCATGAGATTTTATTGTGCTTGAGTCCCATGCAGTTTTGATACAATCTCGGTACATGTTGTCTGTCGTAAAGATGTCCTACTTCGTTTAATATATTGAGCTGCTTTTTTCAGCTTGCTTTATGATTCTAAGCCTTCTAGTCCAGACTACAAGAAATACTGCAAGTCATACAAGTTTAGAATATGCAAAGAAGTTGATATTAATTAATGCAGAAATTACTTTGCTTTTAATAAGCTTTAATGAAATAAGAACACAGCTTAAATTGTTATGTGAACATTTGAAATGGAAGCAAAAATACGCAGCTGATTTTTTTTTTTTCTGAAGCCAGTGTACCAGTGTGATGCTTGTTATGTGTTTTATTTAAAAATTAGAATAAAACAAAACACATCCCATACAATCAACTAGAACTATTTGTAACCAATGTATTTTGAATCATTTTTCAGAGGGATTTGTCGGGTTTAAACAGTCTACTTCAAGATCCAGTTCTTTTTCTGGTACTTATTTTCTGCAATGTCTGCTAATAAAACTGGAGGATTTGCTTGGAGGGAGTTTTCCGTACCTTCAAATACTTGTTTAAGTTTGCTTTTGCCTAAACATCACTCCTTTTATCAGATGTAAGAGCCTCATTCTTTGTCAAGATAAATAAACAAACCCATTAAAGTTGAGGTCCATGTGACTTTTGCTAGCTGAAGATCAAGCCCCAAGTGTGTTTGCTTTTTTAAATTCACTTTGCTGTTATTGCTTCTGTTGTTAGTAAACTTATTTTATCACAGTTTGTCTTTCCTTCATCTAACACCATAGTAGTTACAGTCTTTTCCTAGTAAGAAGCAGAGATGAGTAAAAATCTAGGATTTTTTTTTTTTTTTTAGTTTCCAGCCTGTCCTTTCTTTAATCTCTTTCAAAGGTAGATCCATGTGTTTAATCTTATGCTGCTTCTCAGCTTTCATTTCTTAATTTCAAAGAGACTGGAAGAAACAAATATTGAAACATAAGAAGGACTACAGGAAAGGGAGCTCCTGAAAGTATTGAAACTGTCTTTGAGCTTGGCTGTTGTGAAGACAGGTCTCGCATCCTGGCTATTGCTGAAAGTGGACCAGATTTCAAATCACTTTTGCGCATAATCACTCTGTCTTTACTGCGGCATGTTTATCCTGTTTGTGAGGGATGGTGGAGATGTTTAGTTTGTAAGGTTTTGAAGTAGGGTCTGTTTTTCTAGTTCTCCTGGTAAGTAAAATCTAGCATACTTCTAAAATAACTGAAATAAAAGGCGCTTCTGTCTATTGATCTATTAATAAGTGAAAAAACTTGTTGTTGCTATTGCTGGTAACAGCACAAAACTTTGTAGGTCCTTGCTTCTAAGGTCAGGTAGTGAAAGTTGCAAATGGATGCAAGCAAAATTTATTTACCAATAAAATGAAATTTCTAAGTCTGAAGTAAGGTTTGAGGATAAGAATACAAATCAGTTACACAACGAAATAGGAGCTGGTACATGTAAAAAGATAAGAAGCCAACACAGATTCTGACTACTGTCACAGGTATCACTCATAGTCTTCATAATGTAGAGGTGAAACTGTATTTTCAGTGTATCTGAAATAACCATTTTATTAGTTCAATATTTTGCTGAACTCGTTTTTACCATTTCATCCAAAATGACTTCCTACTCAGCGCACAGTGCAATATTCATTTACAAATTATACTTTCCCTATTTGATTTTTATGCGTTAGTGACGTGTGTTCTCTCTAAATTAGTGTCTTTGGCATCTACAGAATAAGAGAATGAATGGTTAGCTTGGTCTGGGGAGAGGAAAATGAAAAAAAGTAACGCTGTCTTTATTTCTCTAATTTTAGGGTCTACTTACAGCGTGCTGTCCATAATGCCTTCTGATTCTGAAAGCAGCAGTTCTCTGAGTAGCGTTGGTGAGTAAAGTATCAATTTAACAAACTTGATAAGCGTCTCTTTTGGGAGCTGGGAGAACAAGCTTTTAAGGTTGCCTTTGGGAAGGGTAGAGGGATTCCGGTCATAAAATCAAAGAAGTTGAGCTATGAGTTGTAACCATACATCTTCACCAGGAAAAAGTGTACCCATTTTGTGTAGTGCAAGTTAAGCCTTTTCATGGCTGTATGCAGTTGCTGCCAATAAAATGTTACATTTGGATGCATTAAATTATGCGTCTATGCTTTGAGTTACTTAGTAAAATGATGAAAAAATGACAACATTAGGCTTATACAGGTCTGTGCATATGAAAATGTATATAGGCATGCATTGTGTATGTGTATATTTATGTGGATGTGAAAATTGTAGTCAGGGTTAAGAAGATCATAGAAACTAAAAATATTATTAACCAAGATCATAGCCTTTTAAACTTTTGGAAGTGGCTGCAAGCTTTAACCCTTTTTTTCCTGCATGCAATGAATCGTTTTGTTTTCTTTGTCTTTAATGTCATTGGGAAAGACAAGATAGTAGGAAACCTAACCAAACTATAGGAAAAAGAAATGTGGACGGAAGACCTCTAACAAAAAGGTGATCTTGGACTAGCTGTATTAGCTGTCAGTTTTCCTCTTCTTTACTTACACAAATACTTTTAATGAGAAATCTATGTAAAAGTCATGTGCGTTGGATAGGGAATGTAGGCTCCTGCATATTTAAAGTTCCAATGTTGTGTCAGGCATCTGTTGACTTCCCTGACACCACCAGGCAAGTCAGTTGTCTGTTTCAGGATGTGGGTAGACATCTGTTGCAGTCATTGAGTTGAACTTTTAACTCCAGCATGCAGGAACAAGATTTTAGGGTTGAGTGAGCTATTTGCTGAAAATACGGGAAGCTGTGACATGTTAGTTTGATTTTTATCAAGATCACACTTGTGTGCCATTACCTGAAGGAAGGGTATGATTTAGTTTTCTGTGAATAAATTAGGGCTGGAAATAGGAAGAATAAAGCTTCTAAATTTTTAGGACAACCAGACTCAAAAAAAGCAGCCTTCCAAAGAAGGAAGTTCTTCTAAGGTGAAATCCAGTAAGTTTGTGGGATAATTGGATGAAGTGATGCCTGAGATAGAAGATGCAAGTCCTTTCTAGTCCCATGTTCCTGATTTTAAAAAGGAAAGATACACATAAAGCTTTTTCTTATTTTTTTTTTCTCAATTTTTGTAACTTTGTGAGTGCACATCTGCAATTCTTTGTAGCTGATCTTTTATAGTTTTGGAAGTGAAGGTAGGTAAATGAACAGCTAGCACTTGCCATCAGGAAGACAACTTTTGCTTTAACAGTGACCACTTGCAAGCTACAGATATCTGGCCTCTATTTTCTGTTTTATTAATTTTCTGTGGCATAGTACCTTACAGGATTCCTGTGTCTGAACACTTATTTAGAACTTGGCATGTTACTTCTGAGACATCCATTATTCCCATATATGAGTCAGAACTGAATTCTTTCTGAGCTATGTTTTGTTCATGTTTTAAAGTATTGACATTCATTACTGAGTCCTGATCTGTGTATTTTACCTAAAGAGCTGTCCTTGGAAGTGTTTTATGCCTTTGGTGTATGCAGTGATCAAAGTTATTAATAAACCTAAAAATTAAGTGACCTGCTATTAAACAAAATTTGTGATGTAGTGTTCTCCATAGTTTTGTTTTAGTCAAATGATTAAAGTGAGTTAGGTGTTTAATATTTAGTACATTAACAGCCAGGGGAATTCTTTGTTTGAGGCTGGCATGTTTGTTTTATATTCTGGTCATAGACTTATTATTCATGAGTATTGTTGTTTTTTCTTTTTCCCCCCATCATTTTCTCTCCCTCACATCTTGTTCTGCAAGGGATAATATTTTGAATGTGATCTAATATCAATAGCAAAACTTCTTTGCCTAATAACCAAGATATTCTAATAGGCATGTTTGCAAGTCACTTCAAAGCTGCAGTCAGATTATTTTAATACCGACTGACTTGTTGAATGACAAACCGTCATAACTGAAACTGTTTGCATGCCAGCTCCCCAAAGGCTTCATATGACTTCTTTGAATGGAATCCCAACAAATACTGAGTTGCTATAGCGTTTCAGGGATTTTTACATACATCTCCCCCCCCCTTCCCCCATCTTACTGGAATACATTTTCACAAGGGTAGTTCTGTGCAGTGGAAATTATAAGTTTTGCCTGTAAAATAAATGCATGGGTGAAAAAAGGTAAACAGCTCATGGTGTGGAGACAACGTAAGCTTTGAAATATGTTCAGTTTCATAGTTATATGTACACACATGTGCATGTAAAGCAGTATTTTCATTTCCCCACTCACATGTGCCTTCCTCGTGGGGCAGAAAAGGCATCTATTTTATTATTCCTCAGTTCAAAACACCGCTTTTCATTAATATTTAACAAATTTTTATTTCTGGTCTGCCTTCTTTCTGTTTGTCACGCAGCTCAGAAACACGTTTACACATCTGACCTTTCAGAAAAAATGAGAAAGGTATTTGGGCCACTAATTAAGCCCAGATAAAGAAGCAGAGAGTGAATCTTAGCATCTTTTGATTAGGAGAGATAATACAATATTTCAATTGTAATCTTTGGACTCCGTAGTTCATAAAAGTAACTAGAGAAGGGTATGTCCATGTGCTTCATCTTTTCTTCCCAACCTTAATCACCCTAGCTACTGTCGGAGGTGGTTTCTACTGCTGGCATTCATAATTAAATGTCTTTTTCTGAAATACTTCCAAGTAAGCCAGAACGTTGTGAAATTGAGATATTTCTATATCTTATATAATCTTACATATATATTATTACATTATATATAATTCTATGTGTTTTAGAGCTATCTTGGATTTCAGAGTTAATTTACGAAGCTGATGTATTTAACAGTGGGCTTATTTTTCAGAAAGAGACCCTGATCTAAGAACTAAGCTTAAATAGTACTTAAGACAACTGTTCTTAAAAGGTAGTTCTAAGAAAACATGGATCCAGTCTCAGTCAAATAAATGAAACATGGTGTTAGGATTTGGAAAGGAAGAGGGAAAGATCAGAGAACATCATTTTATCAGTGTATAAACCCACGGTGTGCCCAAGTCTTGGGTAAATTTGCAGTTCTGATTCTCCCATTGAAAGAGGAAAGGGCAGCAAGCACGGGGAGCAGCGGTGCGGATGAACAGTTATGGAGCAGCTTCTGTACGGGGAACAACTGGATACACTGGGGTTCTCTCGGTGTCCTGGTTTGAGGTAAAACAGGACCAATTTTGTTCAGTAACTTTACTTTTTAGCCCAAACCAAGACACTCGGTCTTCAGTAATGTCATAGCCCTAATATAAGAGGAGAGCAAGGAGTGACGTAATTTGTATAAAGTAACTCAGTGAAGAGTTTAAGGCCAGTCTATCCCAAGTACTGTGTTGTCATCCAAGCTTTATTTCCTCTTTTCCTCCCTAGATGGGCTTGAGGGGTGCGGCAAGAATGGATTTCTAGCCTCTTGTGCATGTGGTAGAATAAGCAGTTGTGTGGAAGGCAGTTTTCCCACCTGTGTAGCAGCAGGGTAGCAGCTTTGGAGAAGAAACTCCTCTTCATAGGTTTATCTGCCTTCGTCATAGGTGTATCTGCCTTTTTTTTGTGTATATGTATGTAAATAAAAATAGTGACAGATCATTGCTCTTTACAAGTTTTTCTTGTGTATTTTCCTCATGATTCAAAATTCATTTAGTTGACAGTATCTTCTTTTTTTCTCTTATGCTTCCTTTCTTTTATTTCCCATGTATTAATAACGTTCATGCTGTGCATGCAAAATAGGTCATTTTGATGGAACTGAGGGCAAATATTCACTGTTATTTTCCAAAAGAGGTATGATATAGACTGCTGTAATCCCTGCATCCCACCATTGTGCTACAGTCCCACTTTCTTCCCCCCGAAGGAACAAATCCTCATTATATTGTCATGCTCTTTCTGTATTTCCTTTCTCTTTCTTTTGGCTAATCACAAAGATTTTTGTGTGTAAATAGAAGCATCCTTCATCTGCCCACTCCCCGTGCCCGGCAGACTCTCTGAATGAAGCTACAATTCTGCATTTCTGACATCAGAATAATTATTTATGGAGATTCAGTGCCTGGCGTGCCAAGCACGGAACAACAGTGTCACTTAGGAATTGGATAGAAACCAGTAACAGAGCTATACGTGACAGTCACTGGCTAGTCTCCCACTTGACCGGTCATGATAACAGAGAAGAAAAGAACACAGAATAAGACCTCCTCTTAAAGAAAGTGAAAAAAGCACCAGTTTGTATAGTGCACTCAGTCTTTTGACATCTATAATTTTGAAGATAAATGCTCACCAAGCACTGAATTGAACTTAAATGATGTAGTCCTGGACAACTGGCTCTAGGTGGTCCTGCTTGAACAGGGGGGGCTGGACCAGATGTTCTTTATGTATCCCAGCAGATAATTTTCTGGACCTGTAAGGGCTTGGGTTCTGAAAAATTATCCGTAGATGATATACTATGAGCCAAATATCATCCTACTTATACAATACTTCAGCCTGAAATCATCAAATTTGTTTGCTATGGGAAATAGGTACACAGTGTCCTTATTCGTTTCTGTGCTTCTCTTGATTATGTACTCACAGTTTCCATCTTTTTTATTTTTCACTTTCCTTCCTCTTTTCTTCCCAAATCAGGCTCCTTCTGTCCTTTTTACAATAGCCAGGTAAGTTCTTGTTCTGGCCTGTGTCACCTAAAAAAGCCTCTGTGAATTGACTTAAAGGTTATGTTTCAAGACTTTTGATACCCGACACTACTTTTACAGCCTCCAGCGACACATTACTGACCTGAGCAATATGATGCCATGACAGGATTATAGTTTCTGGAATTGAGCCATTTTTTTTACCTAACCTAGTACCGTAATGAAACTTCAGAGTTTTCCTTTAGTGCTTTAAAAATAGGATTCTTCTTCCCCTCCTCAATGCACAGTATTTTTTTCTTTTTTTTTTTTTTTTTTTAAGGAATGTTGTTTAAAAGAAACCAGCAGCTCACATGCAGCCATCAGGCTATAGCTCTGAGGATAGCCCACATTTTGCTTTTTCATGATGAGTTTTAGACAGGAAAGCATTGCATACTCTTCCATTCTTTGAAAATATACTGAGATCTTAAGGAGAGGATTTTTGGAGTGGAAAAGACCTTCTGCCTTTCCACATGTATCACTTCCTTCTTTCCACAGCCACATCTCTTTGCATTGTTGTGATTACAGCTGTCAATCTATCCTCTTCATTCCACATCAAATATCATCACCTTTTAACTTTCAGCAGACTATTATTGTTCCAGCTGTTCAGCTCTATGCAAATGGTGTCACTGTTTTAGTCATGAGTGTTTTTTCTTGGTCTTCACTGTTCATATCACAGTACTACCTTTTCCTGGGGGAATTTACATACCATCCTGTAAAAAACACCACCATTGGCACTACAATTCTGTGACTTTTTCTTGCAGCCATCAGGTGGTCATATATCTGACGCCACCAACCTTGTCCAACTTTGACTTCAACTGACAGTATTTCCTTGCTTAATGCTTTGTTAGCTTATCAGCCTGACAGGCTATTTACAGATAGTTTTTCACTAATTGCATTTCAAGTTACTTAATCTGAGGGCCTTAATTGTTGCTCCAAAGCAAATATTACCCCCCTCCCATCAGATGATAATTCCTTCCCAACAATGTGTCATCTTTCATTCCCCATTTTCACATTGGCCATTTTGACAACTGTCCTTTTGTGTTGTTGTGATTTCTCTTTATTGCTTCACTCTTTCTACAGCTGTATACAATAAAGTAGTTGTTTTCACTATTCATAGGAAGCATTCAGCTGCAGGTGTGGTTTATGATACTTTTTCAGTCAAAGATAAACAGTCATTCCCTGTCTGAAAAAGCAGTTTGTGTATTTCCCCCGCCAACAGCCTAAAGGAGTCTCCCATTGCTTTTCTTACTTTTTTTACTAACACAAACAGAAAACTTATGTTTGGTAAAGATACCTCAACAGTTAACACACACTGACAAAGGAACAAGTCACAATATTACACCTGCTGAACGACCACAAATGAATGAGAAAAAGGTGCTAGGACCACTACCACTATACCACATCAGCGTCCTTCTCTCTACTGCAGTGCCTTTGACGTTCCATCTCCTTGCCAATCGGTCTCTCTATTCAGAAGTCATTTTCCTGTAAAATTTGGCCTCAATGATTGAATTCAACTTCTTTTTATGGATCTGTTTCCTATGTGATTTTCTTGTCCTTTGATCTAAAGAGTACTTGTTTAGTTTACTGGAAACAAGACTCTTAGGAAATAAACACTCTCTTCCACAGACTTAAAGTAACTTCACTCTCTTATTTTACTCTGTTTATGAACCATGTAGATGTCTCTAGGACTGATCCTTAATCTCTTTACCTAATTTTCAGTGTGTTTGTTAATAATTTAAGTAATAAGCACTTTGAATAGCTATATTGTATTATCACTGATTTCTGTGGTGTCCATTTCCAGGCAGTTATGAGTTGACATGTGGCCATGCACAGTGTTCTTTCAACTTTTCTCACTTCAGAGGTACCCAAGGAATTATTCAGTGAATGCGATGTCCTGTTTTTTTTTTAAAACAACAACAGTAACAACAGGAAAAGTTAACTTTGCTGATATATACTGATGCAGTCTTGGAGGAGGAGGATTGGGGTTTCTTGACTTTTGTTTGGGGTTTTTTGTTTGTTTAGTTGGGGATTTCTTTTGTTAGTTTTTGTTTTGTTTGTTTTTTGTTTTTTTTTTTTTTAAAAACATTTCCTGTAACAAGTCAGTTTGAGTTAATTCTTGGTCTGTTAAGGGTTCTGCATAGATAAGGCTTGAGAACCACTAATGAATAGCTGACCACCTCATGGTATTTTGTTTACTTATAATATCTTCCTAACATTTGGCAGCTCCCTGGAGGAATTTCTCAGGATTTGGTCGGTCTGTAATGATTTGAATGGAAATACAGTGTGTGTGAATACCCATCTCCTGCACTCCAGACAGCATTTCCGGAACACAGTGTCTTTCACTACTCCCTGAGGCTGTGTATCAGTATGTGCATTCAGGAGATCCCTTTGGTGTCAGCAGTTTTCTTTGGGGGCTATAAAACAGTATGGTGACATGATGCTTGCAACTCCTGCAGGAGGAGATGTGAAGGAACGAGTGCTGGTGGAGTCTCATCCCCTGGATCGGTGTGCAGTGGTTAACCCTAGTTGTTGTCCCCCTTGGGTTCAGACTGGACACTTTTGTCTAGGTTATGCTTTCAGTGTGTGGTTGCAAGCCTGACACATGTAGGGTTTGAGCTTTCCCACCAGGGAGCTTGTGAATATTCAAACCCGGAAACTTCAGCTGTATTTTCCTTGGTCAGGGTAACAGGTTTTACTCTCTATTGTGTTTTAGCTCAGCAAAGTTCTGCGAGGACTTCTTGAATTGACATCTTTGCCCTTTTTGCTCCTCTTCTTGCTATTTTTGAGTATTAGGTTGTAGATTTTCTTTCATATTGGTCTTTCTAGAACCACTGTTCAATTCTTTCTAAAGTCTTAAACTTACTGAAGTTGAAAGTTTGTTTTTACATGCTGGTGGTTTTGTTTAGCTTGTTGAATTCTGCATTAAAACAAATACTGAAGAGCTACCCATTCTTTTGTCCTTGCATGTTACATGATCCCCACTGCTTTCATAACCTATTAGGTTTTCTGTCTGTCAGATGAAACTCTTTCCACAGTTCATTATTCTACCTTTCAGTTTCCTTTCCTCAGTGTAGTGCTGCTTGTTTTTAGTAATGTTTTATTTCACCTACATGCAGTTCTGTTCTGTGCTCTCTGCTATTTCAAGACCACTTCAAAAGATATATCTGAAGAAATGTATCTAAATGGTAACTTGTAATATGTAATCCTGTTCTCGTCCTCATAAATTATTGAAAGAAAGTAAATATTTTAGCACACATTTTCCTACAGCAGGCATAAGTCTTTACTCCCCACCCCTTGCTGAGCTTGGGGAGGAACCCTGTTGCTCATGCTTTGCAATACATCCTGCAAGTCACTTTTCACGTTTTCTGTCATGATTTACAAGGCCATAAAGAAATCGTGTTCTGAACATCCCTGTTGATTTTATTTTTTTATGAAAGAAAGCAATGAAAAAGGCTTGACTGTACAATGAATAGTCTCCTGCTTGTTTGCAAGCAAGGATCGGCACAAATGTGTAAGATGAGTTTAAAAAAATCATTGTAAAACTCAGGCATTCTGTTAGCTTGTGACAGATTGCCTTTTGAATTAGTTGAACCTGTCATGCAAGTGTATTTCTCTGAGTAATGAGTGTATTATAATTCAAAATATGTTAATAGTATTTCTTAAAAGTAGCTGTTTATGCTTTGGTACCATTTTCCCACCTCAACATTATATTGATTCAGCATTGTGGAACATCTTGGTTGGTTTAACAAGTTTCCCAGCCCTATTTGTCTTAAAATGATCTTTTTTTCTTCAAAAAGTGTGCTACCCCATCCCCAAATATGAAGCTAACTGAATAGTGGTTTCTGTGTGGCTGTATTATCTCTTCAGTGTTGATTAATTCTCAAGAATTGTATTTGGTATGTACTACAATAATGGATCTTTGTGATTTCTGTGAAGTCCAGCGTTTGGACTGTATAAGTATGGAAGATACGATTGCTCCGGCGTCTGGTTTTAAGGCTTTTCTTTTATACAACGTGTGATGGAAATCCTGCAAAATCCTGTTTTAGGTTAAGTCAGCGCATACTCAGTGCTTAATGCATGTACTGCGTTATGGGCAAAATGCATTTTGCCCACACGAGGCATCCCCGCTGTCACGCCGTTTCAGGTGTTGGAGGAGCGCAGCTTACCTGCAGGCTGGCCGGGGAGGTGCCTTCCATACGACCGGATTCTCAGAGCCCAAGTGGAACTCATGTGAAAAAATGAGTCGTGAGGCTTGCTGAAGCAGATGAATGCGTCGCACTTGGCAGGTCTTGCAGTAAATATATTTTTATAAGTCCAGGTTTTCTGAGAAAGCGGGTGAGTTACTGAAAGGTGGCATAATTTGGATAATGGACATTTAGCCTTTAGGCTTGTGCATTTTAAGACCGGTTTGACTGGTTAAAGTGCAGAAAGGAAGTACTGTTGCGTAAAATATGCAGTCAGATGGAAAAAGAATACAAAGCTGGAAGCACAGGTTGCTTTCCTTCTACTGCATCAGGATGTCAAATGCAATAAAAGGCTTTTAGCATTCAGCTATAAAAGCCTCTTTAAAGGAAATGAAAAGTATTGAATTTTTCTGATGAAAGCAGAGTTTACTGAAGTTTTTAGGGTTTGGGGTTTTTTTTTTTTTTTGAGCATCCACAAATCTAATTTAGCATTTATGAGACCTTTTGTACAACTATTGAAAATGTAAGGTTGTTAGTAAATCAAAGCAAAGATAAACTTTTTGGACTTCTTTTAAGGATAACAGGGGGAATATCTGGATCTTATTGATCTGTGTTCTTACAACACATAAAAGGCTTACATCTCTTGGCTGGTATCATGCATTGACAACAATATCATTGCATTTGAGATGAAAGTATTTGTTGATGCATTTGTAAAAAGTGACAAGTTAATAAAAAATAGCCTTTTCTGGTACTAAGACGAATGGCTTCACATTAGTCAAGAAAGCTTCTTTGCTAAGGCTAATTTGCCTGTGTTCATTTAAAGCAGTCATGTCTTGCTTGGCACAGTTTTGGGACTGTGTGCACAAATGTTCTCCTCGCCTGAAGAAGTTTGTCACTGGGATGTTGTCAAAGCTAGGGGGGGAAGAGGTGGAGGAGCAGAGGTATAATTCTTAACTCCTTCTACTATGTTTTAGATTCCCAGAGCGGCTGTTGCATGCTTGTGTAGGACTTGCGTAGCGGACATTGTCCGTGGGACTGCTGCTGGGGTTAATGCTGATAATTAGCGATGGACTGTTGTTAATCCAGTGCCCTTTCTTCCATGTAAAGCACAACAGCCTTCCTGATTTATCTCCTCCTTCCTCTTGTGCCCCTTGCATCCTGTTCATTTGTTTTGTGCAAAAGCAGCCCCAGGATGACAGATAAGCTTTTGAACTCCTCTGTAGGGATGAGAAGGGGACTTTTTCAGCATTACACATAGCCTGATGTGTCCCCTCAAGTAAGAGGATGTGCAGGTTGCCGCTGAATTTACCATGCGGCCTGTCAGTACCTGAATTAGGTTTGTCTGTCTTTACCTTTTAATTTGTTTATGAAACTCCCTGCTCATTGCTGTGTCCAAACTATTCCAAATGAATACATATTCTGACATTTTATCTATTTGTTTTTTCCCCTATTTATTCCCTGTATCATGAGCCTAGGATGGTGCATTTGTATTATTACTGGTTTCTGTATAATCTTGCCTTAAAAATTATGTAGATTGGTTCTTATTTTAGGAAAAAAAAAAAAAAGGATAACTTTTAAAAGTGTGAGATCCTTAGTCCTTATGGATGAAGGGGCTCCATCTGGATGGAGGAGTGAAACAAAGTAGTAGGAGAAAGCCCAAATGCAGCCTTCATTGAGAATTCTTTTGAGCGATGCGAGTTTGTGTCCTTCTACAGAATGCAGGCTTTTCCTGCAATCTTTCTGTCTTCAGTTTGCTCTTAGAGCATTTACATACGTTATTATGCAGTAGTTAGATTAAAAGAACAGTCTGTGCTCATAAATTCTTATTATAGAATTACAGTAACAGCTGAAAGGAATAAGAACAAGGATCCTATTATTCTAGATGCTGTGTATGTATGATAGCCCTGACCCTGCAGTTATTTTAGTGTGGGAACTTTAAAGCACAGGTATTTCTACTTAAAAGTTGGAGGGAGTTTTTACATTGTGCAAAACCTTTCTGAACTGGGTTTCGAGATAAGCCAATCCTTGCAACCCATTAACATTTGATCAGCTGAAATTATGTTGTTTGAAATTCTTTCTTTGAAAAGACAGTGATCAGAGAGCATTATTTTACTATTGTATCTTTTGTTTCTTAATTTAAAATAAGGTGTGGTAAAGGTACATCCTAACAAGTTAATACATATGTCAGCAACTTGTTTCAAGTGTGTAATTATGCAAACTATTTCTAGAATTTCTCTTTTGGGTAGAAAATAGTAATCTCCTGCATATATTTAGGCCTCTACCTTTCACATCTGTGACCTGTATCTTTGAGTTTGCTCTCATGTGCCTGGGATTAAAATGTGCAGAACTATAATTACAGTTCAATTAATTGTCAGCATATTGTGAAACATACCACACTCTCATAGCTCATGTGGAAGAAGACCTCTTTGTATTGGTATAGCTGTCTGAGAAGACAGTAGGCATCATTGTTCATCTCTGATACGAAGAAAGCTAAGAATTAAAAGATCCCACAGAACTCTTTAATGTATGACTGCCCCTTAGAGGAAATTTGATGTGTAGTCCAGTTCCGCTGATTGTAATGTGCACGTTTAGCCAACGTTGTTCACAATGAAGCTCGTTTCTCATGATTTGTTGGCGAGCCAAATCTTTAACTTCACATACTGGACTGATAAACTGCGACATGTGAAAGCATAGAATTGCGTTAAAAATAAACGTTGGCAGTAGCACATGGCAGAATAGTATGTCTATTCTGCTAGATTAAAGGAACAGGAAAAGAGCCCCTGTGCTGTAACAGTTTCTCTGCTGTCGCAAAGGTAATTTGGTGTGGGTGGAATTTACTTTTTTTTGGAAGCAAGAGCATGGTTCTTCATTGGAAACAATTTTGTACCTATGACCTCTGTCACTACGGTAGTTTCTGCAGTCTTTGCAATTGTGACTGCAAACTTGCCTTGCCTTTTTGGCAACTTGTAAGTTCATGAGAAAACAAGGAACCTCATGCAGACTTAACTTGCAACACCCATAGGGTCTGCTAGCATGGGGTCTGACTGAATTGCAGTTATTCTTGTGTCAACTCACTGATGAAAACTTCCGTGACTTGTTTCAGTTTTTAGATTAGTGTTATCTTCTTTAGTGAAGTTGTATTGTTCTTTTGAGGACTTCTCTGACTGACAGTTATTTATCTCTTGGTCAGGTACGACTGGTAAAGCATCATCTCCACCACCTGTAATAGACACAAGACAGATGAGTGAGAAGCTGGAGACAATATTATATCAGCTTCGTCAAGTAACTCGTGAGAGGGATGAGCTGCGCAAGCGACTTGCACTTTCATCTCCTGGATCAACTTTTGATGACTGCAGGTAAAAATCAAGGAAGTGTTACATTTTAATTTAGTCCTCAGTAGTGTTTTCAAGTGTCTTGACACTTGATTGCCTGTAAAGCAGCAAGGATATTGCAATGTGTATATGTTGCTTGTAACCTGCTTGCATCCTAGCGGGGTGTGTGTGTGTGTACGTAGGTGACCACATCCAGGTTTTGGAGCTGCCTGTTGAATGCCTACTTCCACTTTCTCCAGCAATTTTGCTGTGGGAATGAGGGGAGTAAGGCTCGTCTCTATGTTGAGAGAAGAAAGCGAGCAAGTTGTTTAGGCTTACTGGGTTATGTTGTGGGCAGAGAAAGAAGACAGTGGGTGTGAAGCATTTGCTGTTTTGAAAGCAAGACAGAACAAAGGAAAATAGCTCTGAATACTTGGCTGGAAGACAGAAATTAGGAGATGGGGGGAAAAAATCTTAGCTATTCCTGTGCTTCTGCAAGGAGAGAGAGCTTTGGACTTCTCTTGAGGGGAGTGAGTGTTTTTTAGGAGATATGCTTTCTAGTATGCATATAGTAAGGGACTGCGTAGCGTTAACGTGTTGAGAGTAAGGAACTCTCCTCCACTGAGAAGTTATGGGTGCTGCCAAATTAAAACAACATGTGTTCAGAGTCAGTTAATGGCCAGCAGCCTTATGCAGCTCATTCTAATTTGAGGGTTGATAAGTTATGAGGAAGATAGTACTCAGGGAGCGTATGAGTTAATTACAGATAGGGGTTTTATTGGGTAGGAAACAGAACTGGTTTATTTTAGAGGGTTAAAGATCTGCTATTGTTTGTAAATGTGACTTTGGGCACACTGAGTGGGTACTTTTTGCCTGCAGTAAGCACATGTAAGAGAAATCATTTGAAACTTGGAAAAAATTGTCTGTCACTGAATCTGAAAAAGAGCAAAGAACAGATTTCCTGGGAGGTGTTGTCATGATGCATAGCTTTTCTGAACTTTAATGTTTTTTTTTGTTGTTGTTTGTATATGTTACTTCATCAGCTCTAACTGTACATGGTTAGGTGGTTTATTAAACTTTTTGTCCTTATGAGATAAGGTCAAGATTTGAACCGGTGAACTGAGATAATCTGGGCATTTTATTCACTCCTTCACCATCTTAATGCCCCTTTCCTTCCCCCATGAGTTCTGCAGGTGACTTTAAGAGAATTGCGTTCTATCTAGGGGCCTCCAAGTGCTGCGGGGACAGGAGAGGAAAAGGTTGTCAAATATCAACATCTTTTGCATAGCTTCCAGTTACTTATTTATACACAGGGATTTCTTATTTGAAGTCACCGGAGCTTAAGCGTTGAGGATTTTATAGCTTACAATACTGTTCTCCATAATCCAGGATGCTATTAATAAAGTTCTGATGAGCTGTCCTCTAGACTGCCCTAGTTTTTTCTCTTTAATTGTCAAATCCATCTTCTGCTGCCAGTGTAGGATATTTTTATGTTGTGGAAAATATAAATGTTTACAGCTTAAAGAACAACTCATCAAAATAAATATTGTATTTAAGCAGTGCTTAAACAGTGTATGTTTGATGGAGGATGCTGCCTTCCAAACAATTAAATACTTGAAGAGTGGGAAATGAATAAAGATTATTAGTTGACATTTTTTTCCTTCACTATAAAAGCAGCTACTCCTCCCATCCACAGCCACATCTATGGTTTCTGAAAGCTTGCTGGTGTTTTTTTTTTTTTTTTTCCACTTTGTTTTGCATTCTTTCCTCATATAAAGCTAATCTTCAGCCTTCCAGGAGTCAAAGCCCAGACATTGTAAACTGTTACGCTGAAGTGTGAAAGCTGAAAGATCATTATTTAGATGGTGACTTTTACGACCCAAAAGGGGCTTTTGCTTTCCTGGCTGTGTATGCCACTTTAGCCGCGGCTGTACCTAACACAGGTGGTGCAGAGGCAAATCTTGACACGTCACGATGGCGCGCTTCAAAACAGTTGCAGCTCATAACACAGTCGTAGGCTGGGCTGCGCTGGCTGTGAGGGCTGGCAGTTGCAAAACCGAGATATGTTTTCCAAAGCAAGTGTTGACTAAGTCTAGAGCAGGGGAAGAAGAGGCACAAAAGTGGATTGTGATGTGCTGAATCAGATGAACATGTGTCATCCTGCTGGACAGGAGTAGGATTGCTCATGCTGTGCTTTGTGTCACTTGACGGTGATTGTGTGCGTGTGTTGTGGTGATTAACATTTGACCATTCAGTGTGCTCAAGGTGCACTTACAGACTTAAACTTGCTATTCTTACTGCTTAGGTAGTAGTAGAAGAGAACTGCAATATGATAAACCCCCTGAAAACTGCCTTTGAGAAGAGTGTGTTTTGTGTGTAATCTGTAATTGTCGGTAGTGCTGGAACTGCAATAGAAACAAAAACATTCTGAAGTTGTTGGGTAGGTTTTGCCCACAAAATTGGATCTGCCATTGGCATTAGCTTTTATGCCAGCATCAGATACGTGTAAATGTCAGTGTCACTGTGGCCTTGATTTATGCTCAGGGTATTTCCACGGGAATACAAAGGATTTTTAGAGTTGTTACATGAGTATCAGAAAAACAGTTGGACCTTTGACACTAGCATTTTAAATTGTGTTAACGTTTGAACCAATACTTCCAAAATAGTAACTGACACCTCTCTTTTACTGAAATCATATTTTTCTGTATTTTGTGAGGCCTTTTAGCATAAAACTGCGGTGGTCTTACTTAAACAAGAGTCAACCACTACATGCATTTGAATGGACTGCATTTTTGATTTTTGACTTCTGACCAATATTCCTCCTGTGCATATTCCTGTTTTTCTTGCTGAGACATAAACCCTTGGAACAGCACTGTGGAGCATATGGCCTTGGCTATCCTGGTGGTTTTTATTTCATGTAGATGAGCCAGAATGCAGGATCATACTGGCGGCATTGTTGTTCCTTCCTCATTGTGTAGGTAGGCTAACTTCTGTAGTTACCTACGTGATATCCATTTGTTAATAGCATATTTTTTTTTTAAGAATAATGCTAATGTTGCTTCATCAATATACAAAATACCTGTGACTGATGTTAGACTTGTAGAACAAGTTCTCACCGTAGCTTTGAGACTGACCTGATAGTTATCCTTCAGTAAAAATTCACACACTGAAATATTTTGCAGAAATGTGAATTTATGATTACAAACTTAATATGAACATATGTTAACGGGTCTCAGTAAGTGTAATGCTTCAACTGAGAGTTAAACTGTACTTAAATGTTGTCTTTTTAATGACTGTGGTGGACAGATGGTGTCTACTTTCAATAATTTCACCCTAAAGTCTAATTTAAATCAATACCCGGGTTTTTAGTGATTCTGTCAAGGGTGTGAACATTTCAAATTGAGTTTTACTTATGCTAACTAGAGTTGTACTTGAAAAAATAACGCTGCAGTAGTTGCAGTAATATGTCTCTAGCACTGTGTGAATAACGTACCACTTCTTTTGGCACCCCTAAACAGTGAATTAAAAAACCCTAAAAGACATCCCTGTGTATGTGACTTGAATATTTGTTTACTTTTATGAATTTGGTTTTTTTAATTGTTACTGAAGTCTGGCAGTCAAGGAAGGGGTTTTTTGGTTTTGTTTTCCCCAGGAGCACTTCTCTGGAGAAAGGAGAAAAAGAGAAATTACAATTGAAGGCCTTACTACTCAGCAACCCAAATACATCTGGGTTACTAAAAAGCACCTTCGTGTCATACNCTCTCACCACTGCAGCAGTGTGAAACCATTTTCATTTCGATTCAATTGCCAGCTGCATTTCAGTTCCAGAGTCTGCGTTGCTGTTTTTGTATGAAGCGAAGAGGATTCTGATTGCTTTTCAGGCTGTGCTTACAGTGAAGCCGTTTGGGAGAGAGTGAGGTGGGAGGGAGAGAGGGTGTTCTGTGCAGCAAGTGGGATATAAGAATAAATAGAGTCAAATTAGAAAGCAGTTGTTTTCTTTTGGGGTTTGTTTTTTTCATCGTCTGTGGAGTTATAAGAGACCCAGGAGATGACACAGGGACAGCTGTCAGAAGCTTCATTTTGAAACTAGAAAATTCAATGGTGCAAAAACTTTGTGACTGTGTAGCGGAGGAACAGTTCAATGTAGAGTGTCTTTCAGAAGCTTAACGCTTCCAAACAAGAAGGCATAATCCTGCTAATTTAGTTTCTAGCGTGATACATGCTTTTTCTAATAAATAAGTAAAGGTATTATGTGCAATGACCACACATTCTAGACATTATCGATGTTGGTCAATTGCTTGACAAGGAAGATTATTTTAGAAAATTTCTTCTCTGCCAGTGATCCTGATATACCAATAAAAATTTCAGTCAGAAATTTTCATTTGAGTGACTTTGGCTTTCACTTTGTTCAGCTTACTGAAAATTGCTTTTTGGAGATTATATTGTCTTGGAGATTCCTAATAATTATTTGAACAAGATTTGGGTTATCTTACAGAAATGTGAGGTAGATTCTGACATGTTTTCTCATTCATTCATAGTAGTTTAAAAGAACATGGTAACACTCCATCAGATGTGTAATTCAGCAGAATGACTTGGTCAAATTAGTTAAATCCAATGTTCGATTAGTCAAACTGGTCAGATTCTGCTGACACCGGTGCATGCGTTTGGTGTCCCGTTGAAACTCTTTCTCTCACCCCTAATGCTGATTTTCCTAGGGAGCTGCAGACAAGGTCCTCCAGCCGCCGCCGAGGTGAGGAGTTTTTCCTAGCCCAGGTCTCCATGCAGCCGCCGCTTGACTTTGGCAGCCTCTTTTCAGCCAAACTCTCACTGCAGCTCTCTGCTTTTTCTTTGAGAGTTTTGACACGGTAGTGCAGGAAAGCCAGGTGTACTGCGATTGACTTGGTCTTGTATCAAGTGACAGTTCTGCTCTGTGATAATATGGCTGCTCGGAAGAGAGGTACCTGCTCACTCAGGACTATTTTTGGCTGTGTTAGTGTTAGGCAGAATTATCTCATTAGTAGATGTCATGTCTCGGTATAAAACTAATACAGGTTAAAGTCAGTGAATTTTTACTTGTGGTTGCATCTTAATGTGAAGTGGTCAGTATTTAAATTAAAGCATAATATAACCTAAGTATCAAGAGTTGTGTGATACTATTTATTTATTGGATAGTGATTTCCCAGGCTTTTCATTCTCTGTAGGAGCTGACGTTCAACTTGCTTTTTTTTTTTGCATGCTAGGCCTAGTCCCAAACCAAATCATGACTACGAAAGACTGAAGATTCAGTGCATGAAGGCCATGTCAGACCTACAGTCTCTGCAGAATCAACACACCAAGACACTAAAAAGGTGTGAAGAAGCAGCAAAAGAGGCAGACTTTTATCAGTAAGTATTAGTAAAGCTATGTAAGGTAAGAGTTTACCAGTCTGTGCTAGATCATAAAGTATTAGAACATGGTAATCAAATATTTTTTTAATTTATTTTGTTTTTCCACTTTAGTCGCAGGATTACTGTTTGCATGCATCAGATAAAACGTTTCTGGCCTATTTGAAATGGTAAAGTTTGGATTGCTTGTTTTATTTTGAAGAGTTTGAGATAGCAATCCCTGATGTCTTGATGGGACACTGGCAAGGAAAGCCTAGTTACTGACTTGCAATTACAGTTCAGTAGTCTTACTGTCAGGCTGGAGAGCAGAATATAATTTGAAAGAATGTCATTTCTTACTGTTTTTTAAATAGGTTGTGATAGCTCTCACACTGGCTTGTGTAAGCTTTAACACAGGCTTAGACCAGTTGTAAGCGTTTATGAAAATGCAATAAAATGGGGAGAAATTGGTGAATACTTCTAGCATGTATTTTTGTTTAGAAAACAGTCATGATGCAAGCAGGAACATGCTTTCTTCACTTGAAAGGAAGACAGCTCAGAAATAGAAATGCAGATAGATTCTTGGTTTGAAGTTTATTTCACTTAAATCTACACTATAAAATATGACTAGTATTTAATGACAGCACTTTTTTTCATTGGGAGCTGCTAATTCTTACATAGCTCTTTCACCCACAACTCTTCAAGCCTGTAAAGACAGGCATCGTTTCCTTACTTTCTTCTTCCAAAACCTGAAAACAGTATTAAAGATTGTCAGCAGGTACAGATGTAGCAAGTTGTGTGGTTTCTTTACAAAGAGCTTTATTCCTAAATTCATCTGAGGATTTTCAAGTACTTTAATTTGCTAGTGAATTCGGTGCAAAGCATTACTGTTCTGTACATTGTAGATGGATTTTTTTTTTCCAAGCTGAATTATTTATGTCCATCCAATGCTGACGTGAAACACTTGTATCCTGAATCTTCAAAAAATAGTGCTTTGCTTACCTTATTTAGGAGTTCTGTAGTCCCTGAAACCATACGGTGTTACACTCCTGTTTATTTCAGTATTTTCATGATAGTAGGAAAGGATTTACCCTTTCATATGAGGAGGAAAACTCTTGAGTTTTAAAAGATAGAGTGATTGGTTGAAATACTCAAGTATACCAAGAATACAGACATGTTCCTCAGAGACCAACAATTTACGCTTCTGCAAAAGGATGCATATATACAAGTACAAGCTTTCACATTTATACTTGCTACAGGCTAAGATTATCTGGTCAGAAGAAAGTACAACATGTTTTAATTGATTCAGAGGTAATTCTTTTTACTATAAGAACTTGATTTACTTAAATTTGAATAATTCAGTTTCCTGCTTAAAACTTTAGGGAGGTTGAAACTCACTGTTGGATTTTAGGTGTCCAAAACATGACAACACATTGAAATCTACGCACGTAATTCCTGCCTATCAGCAATTCTCAGGGTAAAGAAAGGGATTGAGTAGTATATGCTATTCAAATGTTATTTCCTTCTGCAGTAATACTTAGAACCCCATGCTTTAAAAAAGAAAAAAGTTACCATTCTAAAGAATTTATAATTGCCAACAAAATCAGAATAACGGATAACAGATTAATAACCCATATGTAAAGATTATGTGTATTTAATTGTCTGAATATAATTTGTCAAAGACTTTTTTGTTTTTTTTTTGGTCAGGTTGTCATAATTTTAAGTAGACTTTTTTTACAATGCTCTAGGTAATTCTGTGTGGGAAATACTTCCTAAAGAAGGAATACAAAGTATCTTAAAATGTCGATTCTGTTAATTGCTGTGTGTTATGTGTTTTTTTTATAAATACAGACTTTAAACAGTCTATCAGCAGGTGTGAGAGTTCAGTTTGAATCATTTTGTTTCAACAACAAAAATACTTGTCAGTATCCAAATGTCGCTCTTTATTTGATCTGTCTTAGTGAAATATATTCAATTGATTTTTTGCTCTTTTTCAGCAGTGGTCTGGTCTAGTTTTGGACTGCTACTTTGAATTATAATCTGGATGATAGCTGCGTCATGTGGCTCTCAGTTGCTTAACTTTTAAGTGAGGGTGTATTTTTTTCAGGAGTTATGGCTTGCATAATTAAGTGTGGAGTAACTTTACTAGCTTTTTACCTGCTTGAATGTAGCAGAAACATACATAGTGCTTTTTTGTTGGTTGTGTGGTTTTTTGTTTGGGTTGGTTGGTTTGCTTGTTTTTAAAACATGCAAGGAGATTTTTGTAGTTTTCACCTGTATTTTGGTTAGCTGCTGCTCAGCTGAGGGGCCCAAAAGGCAGGTGATTAGTGGGATAATACCTGTTGTTTCCAGGATTATGTTATGCTCACATTAACACCATTTCTGTTTGTCTACGTGCTTGCTTTCAAAATGGCTATGAAAAGGCATTGATGGATGGCATAAATCCAGCATCTTTTCTGATGCTGTTGGAGTACTGTGTACTTTCATGTATTTTCATATTTATGTCCCTGTTTGTTTCCAATTTTTTTTTCCCCCTGATGCTCGGAATACTCAATTGTGCAGAATTGAGTTAGTCTGACCTGCTTTCTTGGTAAGAAACTCATGCTTGAAATTAATTAATCCAGGACTTTGTCCTGGCAAGTTGGCCTCTAAGAGCACTTTTTGTGTGCCATGACAGCACGTTGCACAGTCGGCTGCTGAGTGACCAGTCACAGCTGAAGGAGGACATGGATACTTTGAAGAGGAAAAACACACAGTTGGTACGAGAACATAATCATCTCCAGCAGTCATGTGAGGAAATGAAGAGACTTCATGATGAGGATCAGAAAGAGATAACGGACCTGCGCAGCCAGCAGCAGCAGGTAAGCTACAGCTCGTAGGGTAAGTGCTAGAAGAGATCATTAATTGCTCCTTTGATAAATAAGTCAGTAAAACCAAATGTGCAGCATCGCTGCCTTTTATGCCTTACTCATTCTAAAACATCCACCTTATGTTTTACAGCACTAGGGGAGAAAATGAGGTCTTGGATACTAATCGATTTTGGGTGTTTAGCTGGGAAAAAGAATGAGGGATATGGAATTTTAGGTGGTATTAAGAAAATTCGATGCAGAGATAAAAAAAATGTATGAGGAAGATTGTGTGTGCATGGTATTTTTTAAGTGGGTGGAGAGGCACTGAAATCCTAGCTTGAAGTTGCAAAGTGATTAAAAAGATGACTATTTTCCTAGAGTGTTTTATGGGACAGGGCTAGCTTTAAACTTGCGTGCTATGTTTGTTTTTTGGAAATTATTGTAATAAAAAAATGAGTGACAGGTAGGTTGGGGTTTTGTATTGTTTTGGTTTTTTAATTATTCCAGTGACACCATAATGGTTTGAGGGAATGATTGAGCTAATTTTGGTTATTTAGGTTTGCAGACGCTATTCAGTTAGAACAAAGCTATACGTCAATTAATGTTTTTGAACTTAAAAAAAGACAAGCTTTTCAGGAAGAGGTAAACATTTCAGAGCTGTATGTAACAGGCTGTCTCTAGGGCAACGTTGTTCATACATTCTGAAGAAAAAAAAAGGAAGAGTAAGGAGCAACTGGTCATAGCAGGTCCACAGTTCACCTACGGAAAAGTCTGATCACTTAGAATAATTACAGTAGCATGTGGAATGGTTAAACAGAATATCTCGGTCAACTATGTGTAGGCTGATTCACAGGGCAAACTTGCAAGTCAAACATTAGGCTTCAGAAGCAAAAACTCTGCAAACAAAAATAATTATTTGCTAGGGTAGAAGGGGCAAAGGTCAAAGCAAGCTGGATGTGCTGAATGGTGCTTTAGGAGGTGCTAGTGCCAAGAGGAGAGAAGATTTGTATTTCCTTTTGTTCCCTTCCTCTAACTTTTTCTTGGGAGTTCTGTTGTGAAATGGTTTAGTGGCTTGGTTCAGAAGATGGCTGCTGTTCTGTGGAGCAGAAATGGTTTGCTGTGTACACCTGGGCAAATCGCGTTGTTGCTCTGTGCCTCAGTTTCCCAGGCTGCAAAGCAGGGATGTAAAACCTCCAAGAGAAGGCTATTGTATTCTGAGGTTCTGTCCTGAAGTTTGGAATTATCTGGCAGCACAGAAGGGGGCTGAAGTGTCATTGTCAGTATTTATTTAAAGAAATTCAGTCTCATGTCAACATCATGATTAAACCTTCAAAGAAAACTGTGTATGTGAGTCTCAGTGAGAAAGTTGTGTAACTCTGTTTCTCAGCATGTCAGAGTGAATCATGGTGTCTTGAAGGGGCGCCAAGAGTCTTATCTTGTCTGTGTCAGTTCTCATCTGAATTAGACTAACGCTATTTATGTTGATCCCTCTGACGTGTTGTTTCGTCGTCCGGCCGTAGCAAAATGCATCTCGGTGGCCTCAGAGAGCAAAACCTTTTGGTCAGTGACTCTTCGTGTGGGATTGTCATGGATTTGCTGTGTAGCTGCTGACCAGCTTAAGTTTCTGCTGCTCGCATATGAAGTTTCTTGTTGCTATGGCTGTCTTCCTTGGTCCAGCTGGGACTATTTACTTTTTCTCAGATTGGGATTTCGAATGGGAGACCGTCCTTATTACACTGCTTCCTGTTTATGGCATTTCTGCTTTCCTCTTTTAGCAAGTTTATGCTCATTTCCATCCAGTTTCAAGCATATTTGTCCTTCTTTTCTTCAGTTGGTTAGGGTGTTTTCAGCAAAAAAGAAATTTATATGTGCTTTAGACAGTGAAAAGTGGTTTGTTTCTGTTTGGATTCTCAAATACTTGGCTCTCAAACCTGTTCTCAGGATGCTTTGGGAAGTAGTCTTCAGGTGAATGGCTCGCTTGAGCAGGTTTAGATCAACGTGTATTTGCACTTTAAGTATGCCTGCAGTTTACTATGTTTAGCATATCTGAAACGGTTCTCTGAAGTGTGCTAGCTAATCATGGGTCCGACTCTGTATGGTTATGCTGCCGAGTCCACTGAGGATAGGGAAGTATGTGGAAATAGCCGTGCCAATGAGACTCTCACAGCAGCCTTGTTCCAGGACCGCCTTATGAACAGTAACTCACTGCTGTTTACATATCTTGGTTGGTTAAAGGAGACCAGTGTCAGGCTGAAGAACTTTGTCTCTCTTGTTTTGCCTATGTTAAGTGGTTTCCTGACAATGACAGTTGTTATCCACTGCCGGCAGGCAGTGAGCATCAGGCAAAGAGTGGGCAGTTTCTTTTGATCTTTCCTTTGGTCTGCAGGCATCCCGGTTCTTCTGTGTTCAGGAACTGGTCCTTACTCTGAATATAAGGCACAAAAGAAGATGAGGAGTCAATTTGTGCATGTGGGGTAGTTGCTGTGTGTTTGGTTTCAACTTTTTATAGAGCTCGTGTTTTCTGTCTTTTCTTCCTTCCAATATTTTAGTACATCTTGTTTTCAGATAGTTAAGGACATGCCTTTGTAGGCTAAGGTTAAGATTATATAAATTCCTGGCACTTCTCTATATAGAGCATTTCTGTTTCTTCCCACCACTCCATCAAGGCCAAATTTCAGTTTAAAAAGCAAAAACAGAAAATGAGCATAATGTTTTTGTTTTGGTTTTTTTTTTTTTTTATTTAAAAAAAAGGCTGTGTGTGTGAAGGTAAGGCTTCATTTCAGGCACTTTTTTTTTTGCCTTTTGAGAGAGAAGACAGACTAGATTTGCTGAAGCTCATTAGGAGATTTCTGTTGTTGTTGCTGGTCATTTATCATCAACATTGCTATTTACAACAAGATTCTTATGTCAATGGAAATTAATTTGAAACTAAGATCCAGGTCAGACTTTATTCATGTTTAAATGGATTTTTCTCTTCCCATTAATACTTTATGGATAGCTTTCGAAACACAAATCTCTGTGGGTAGTTCGTAGATGAAATATTGCATGAATATTCAAATATATGCCTATGTGTATAACACGCTTTAGGGTAGATTTTATTCTCTTGAGGTTTTAAATTATTTAATTTGTTCGTGGAGGATATAGGCAGCCTGTCATTAATGCCACCTCGTGGTCGTTTCCTAAATTACAGCTATCATTGGTCATCACATAACGATTACCTGTTGCTAAAACTACAAAGTACTTTGAAAACAACCTGAATTTAATAACTGTTGGTAACAGTTACCATTAGAGAATGATTTTCCTTAACTTGTGTGCTCTGACTTATGATTAAGTAGATTTTTTTTTTTTTTCCCCCGGTTAACATTAAGCAGATATAGTAATGCTTAGAGTGACAGCAATGCTTAGAAGAGGCTCAGTGTTTCCTTAGTCATTAAAAAGAATGATTATTAAATTTGGTTAATATATTTCTGTTCTAATATTGTTTCTTATATACATTTAAAATCAAATTTATCAGACTGATTAAAAACTGAGTTTGTTAATACAGTTTCTGGTGTTTTTTTAGGTTATGAAGCAAAATGGGTCATCAGAGATATTAAATAAACTTTATGATACAGCAATGGACAAGCTAGAGGGTGTGAAGAAGGATTACGATGCCCTAAGGAAACGGTACAATGAGAAGATTGCAAGTCACAATACGGATCTGAGCCGCCTAGAACAGGCTGAGGAGGAGAACAGGCGTCTTCAGAAACAGGTTGACATGTTAATGAAGCAAAGGGACACAGCAATACATTTTCAGCAGCAATATTCGACCTCTCTTAGAAGGTACAATCAGGTTTTGATACCTTCAGATATGCTGTGAAAACTGTAACAATTCTAACGTTGCATCTTATTTTTTCTGTGGTAGAATCACAAATACTTTTTGAACTTTTTTTTCTAAAATTTTTCTGTAATGTATGTTATTTTGGTGTGATGAGTAAGCATGTGTTTCTATATAAGATTTTCTGGAAGGTCCTAGAAGGTGTGAGGGGGATGTTTATTTGGAGGAACGATGCTTTTTCTTGAGAAAAGGGTTTCCCAGTTAAGGTTTTAGAATTGTATGAGGAATTTTAACCATTGTTTACCTCATGTGAGAAAGGAATAGTCTGCCTTTCGAGCTACATTTGTTCTGTTGTAGAATCAGGAGTCAAAACCAGCCAAGGCTTTGTTAAACCTCAGACTTAGTGTTCCAAACAAACTCCTCAGTGGGTGGTGAGTCCGTCAACATATATCTCTTTATTTAAATATAAAAAACAAGTCAATGGGAGGATATAATTTCTAAAAAGTGTTTAGCAAATTAAGATGTTCTCAAGCATAAGTTAAGTTTTCATGACATTAGAATTGCAGACCATGTGGGACCTCGAGACAGCTTCAGGCTGGCAACAGAGTTCACTGGATGCAGAGGTTTGGGAGTCTCACTTCTCTGGGAAGGTGCTGCTCCTACGAGCAGTGCAAGTGCCAAAACAGAAGGGCACAGACACTATATTACACCACACTTAACCTCTCTCTGCTCCTCCTTGATACTAAGCCTACAGATACCCATATGGGGTAGGAAGAATGCTAATATACAAAAGGACTCCAAAGAGCATCTGTGGGCGTGTTGAGAATGTTTTCACTGACATAAGTTAGGAATAATACACAACTCCCACTGACTAATGCCAAAAAATGTTGTTTTCCACTTTCATAGACTTTTAGTGTTTCAAAAAGGTGAGATTGAGCATAGATAATAATGTACACGAGTAGCATGTACATAGTTGTGATATATCTAATTAAGTTATAGGAGAACATGAGTAATAGGAGAATAAGTTGTGTAACTTAGACTGCCATGGAATCCTGAAAGTGAGGGAAACCTTAATATATACTACAAGAAACACTGCAACCATGCTGACACATGTAGAAGTTCAACATTTTTGTATTATGGCCTTGGGATTTAGGTCTCCTTCTTGAGAGGAAGGTGTGGTTTGATACTGAGCAGAGGTTGCTTTTAAGAATTTCATGAAAGATATTCATGTTCCCATGAACCAGTGATCCAGCTAAGTTAATATAACTGAACTTCAGGAAGTATTGCCTGTTATTCGGTTGGCTTTGGGTCTGAACTTCTCTTTAACTTGTTTCTATTTATAGAAACCTTATTTGTCGTATGTTTATACCCTTTCTTCATAACCAAACCCATATTTCTCTGGGTGACTGACCAAAAATTTTTAAAATGCATTTCAGATGAGTATAGTTTTCAGAACATAAGACTTAACAAACTTGTAGTTTGCAGATGAATGGGTCATAAATTGCAGCACTGTTTTTTTTTTATTTTTTTATTTTTAATTTATTAGTACCAAGCGTAAATACAGTCAAAATAGGTTTTAAAGAGAGGGGAAAGAGTAAGACTCAAGTGGTGGCCCAGGTCTCATTTGGCCTCAAAAAATAACTGAGAAGTGTTCGGCCTATTTTATTTTATCTATAAAGTTGTCACAATAATAGACAGCATATGAGCGCTACCAAGATGATTTAGTTGGTGAATAGTTTGCAGATTACAAATTAGCTATACCCAGCTGTCTAATTCCTATGGGCTAAACCTCACCCTATGTGTGTTCGTCTGCATTTTGAATGTGGGCTATGTCACTGGGACAGATCTGCCCATAGTTTGCAATCGTGTTGAAGACAAAGCAGGTAGTCCTGGTGAGGGTTCTTTTCTTTATTGGTTGCTCCTTATAAACCCACGCATACTGCTACTGACCCATCTAACCCTGCTCCTTGCAGTCAATTCACAACAGTTGTTAGCAATGGGCTTTCTCTACAGGAGGCATCTGTGAAAATGTGATTCAGCTGCCTGTATTTCCTCCTTAGGAGGCAATACAAGGTCGAGCAGGACCAAGGTGTTTCAGCTGGAACTTTGCTTGCAGGTTTTTATCACTATTTAATATGAGTGTCCCTCTATGGCAGAGACTTTCTGATCAATTCCCCATTTGACATTTTTTTAGTTTGGCAAACATTGCCTTAAATCTTTTCTCCTACCCTCTCTCCTGTATCTTCCCAGTGCTGTCCTTGATTTGACAGCCTAATCGTTTTCAAATGTACTGTGGGTTCACACACAGCAGTGAGGTTGTTTGGCATAATCTCTGTCTTAGCTTTCTGATATATCCTTGTACTTCTCTTGTTGTATATTCTTCTTGCCTTCATGCTCACAGTTCTGAAATGGCAAAAGAAATCCAGATTGCAATATGTTAGGTCTTCTGTACTGCCAGCCTGATGATCTCTTAAACTGAGGAATTTCCCAAAAGGAGCAGGGTGATGGTTTTGAAATTACTGGCAGATGCCTCAGCAATGGCAAATGCTATGGCAATGCTTTGAATACACTGAGGCTTTCAAGGAAATATTTGAAA
This sequence comes from Ibidorhyncha struthersii, assembly GCA_013398815.1. Lineage (NCBI taxonomy): Eukaryota > Metazoa > Chordata > Aves > Charadriiformes > Charadriidae > Ibidorhyncha > Ibidorhyncha struthersii. The sequence continues at coordinate 112,190 of VZSZ01006514.1, read as the reverse complement.
CTGGCTTTACAGCTCTCTCTTGGGAAAGGTCAGGCAATATGCTGGATTGGACAAGAAATTGCACTTTTAAACAGTGTGAGGCGTGTGTGTGTGAGAGAGAAAACAAAGTCTGCCAGAGGTTTGTGGGCACCTGAAATTTGGATAACCCTAAAAGTCTCAGGTTAGGTACACAGGTCCCATGTTCCCATCAATGGCATTTATCTGGGAGTCTTGGAAAAAAGAAGCAAGGAAATCTTGGTGTCCAGTTGTGGTAAAACACTGCTCTCAGGAAAAGTTCCTTTTTAAACCTAATTGTGAACTTGTCTGTGGAATTATAGTCCCACTTTTAAGAATGCTTTGTCAATATAAATACAGAAGTTACTACTTTTAATTTAAACTTTTTACGTCCTTTTTTGATTGTGAAACTTTTCAGTAGGTTGTAATGATAAAGTGCATATGTTTTCATCTGCATTAAATTTTAAAAAATTACTCTTGACAGTTTAAGATATTTTATATTTCAAACCTACTTTTTTTCTCCTCTAAATTGTCCATTACCAACTTTGTGGCATTTATGGACATCTGGAAGTTGTTCTGTTTGTTCCACTTTCTGCGTTTGTCATTATTTAATAGCACAACTTTAACCTTATTTGCTACATTCAGCTCTATTCATCTTAGAGGTTAATTCCTTCTCCCAGCATACACTCCCAGGGATGTGGGAAGAAGGGAAACAATGTTTTGCATTCCTTTTGGAATAATTTGATGGAAATTTACTTTTAATAATTAAACTAATTCTAAATTATTTCTAACAATTTTTATGTTTCAGTTCCTTAAAGAGGTTCTGTAATATTCCTTAAGCAATAATTAGTCTAACTTGTATGTTGTAGCACTGTCCTCTGCAGTTGTGTTTTACCAATGTCTGCATTTGGTTATCCAGCCAAATCTTTAATGCATGAAAAAGGAAAATGCGGAACAAGTATCTTACTGGTATTTCTGCTTGGTTTTAGATTTGAATCAGTACAGCAGGAACTAAGCAATGCCACAGCACAAAACAAAGAGTTGCAGAGAGAAATGGAGCGATTACAGTCGGAGGTGACCAGGTTCAAAACAATGCAGCTGAAAGCAGCAAAGGATGCAGAAAAATACAAGGAAGAAAGGGATTCAGTTTTCAATGAATACCGCCTCATAATGAGTGAGAGAGATCAAGTAATTAAAGAGGTAGATAAGCTTCAAACAGAGCTGGAGCTTGCAGAGTCCAAACTGAAGAACACTTCTTCTGAGAAGCGAGTGGCTAGTGAAGAGATGGAAGCTTTAAGACAGGTACTAACCTATTGTTTCGATGGGGAAGAGAAATGAGTGTACATTGTTGATGCTAGAATCGGAAATGTATGACTAATTTATGGAAAATAGGAGTGCACCACAAAGAGGAAATTCCATGCTCATTTTTTTCTATAGCACTTCTTTTTACTGTAGGTTAATTAAGATTGCATGTTTGAATAGAGTACCTGTCAGTTGAAATTTGGTATTCACTTGACTTAATTCTGTTCATTCTGCTGATTATAAATCCTTCCTTTACTGCATTAGTCTTCTATGCCTTTTCAAGTAATGCTTTCTGTAACAATATAGCTCTAAATATTCATTATTTTTAACTTCTAACCTCTACAGGAACCACTGGATACTATCAACTATGACTTGAACCGGTACATGATAAAGTAGTCTCAAATATTTATGCAAAGCCTGTGCTGACATGCATGTTCTTACTCATTTGCCTTCCTTCTGCCTTTAAGTTAAAGAGGACATTTTGAAGATTTTTCACTAGAACTCAGGCATGCCTTAAAATGTGTGAAACCAGAACTTTGTATTTTTCAGCAATACCTCTTTGAAATGCTTATATCACAACCATGTTATAATGATGCTGTTAAGATTTCCAAAACACAATTTCCTGCTCAATTTCATTGCAGCTGACATGCATTGACTTGACCCTTTGGTTTACAAATATTTAACTTAGCATGGAATAGATACAAGCAAATGTATTCCATTACCTATAAATCTCATTTTACTTTTTTCACAGCATTACATCTGAACAAAATGCCTTTATAAAAAATATGAGGTGTGGAGCTTTTTTTAAATCACACCATTGTTGAGGGATATAATGTGGATTGTGACATACGGCATCAGAGCTTTCAAAAAATAACTAATGTCTGGATTTAAGAATTTAATAATAGTTTTCAGCCCCACATATTTGCCAGCTAAATAATTTAGCTTCTACAGTGAGCTAATTAGCTCACTGTAATTTAGCTTCTACATATTTCATACCTGTTCTACTTTCGTCAAAGCCGTTAAGCCAAAAGAAATGCCTGTTGTAGATTTCAGTGGAATCAGGGTAGCTAGTAAGGAACACCGATGGCAATAGCCACAGTTAGTCATTCTGCTCCAATTTATGTCTGTCATTGTGGCAGTATGAGTAATTTGTCAAAGTGCTTTAAGGGGCAGGAACTTAAAATATTTAATACATGGGTGTTCCCTCCTACTTAGATGACTTGAAGGGGTGTTTGAAAAAGAGAGCCTGGGACTGGTGAGTGAGATGCTGGCAGGGCACAGACATGCATTTTTCTTCACCCCCAGAACTGGTCTATCAGAAAGCAAAAATAACTACTTCTGTGATGTACTAAAAGGTGTAAAATAGCAGTGTTGCGCGTTTTCTTTTTGTTCCTGTTTTCCTTTTCTGTAGCTATGACTCTTCTGCTTGTGAGCAGGGTATGTTCCTGTGTCACATAGTACTGGCTCTCGCTGCAGCTGCGTTCAGTGCATAAGGGATTCTCTAGTTCTTGCAAGGCAAATGTTTGAAAGGTTGAAAACATTTATTGATCAAGCAATACATTCACTTGAAATAGTATCCTGAAAAATGCCCCTGCATAAGTGGGAGGATCCTGTCTGTGAACAGTTGGTCTGGTGCTTGCCAAAATGTAACTTAACGTTCTTCCCTCTTCTTGTGGCGTATAGCACTTTTAGGTGCCCTCTTATATAGCGCCCATGGAAACAGCACTGAATCCATTTAGGTAATTTTAAGTGTAGTTTGTTCTGTGAAACTTGTGTTTGCTAGGGTACTTTTTGTGTCCCAAAGAAATGCAAAAGCAACTGAAATGGAGAAGAGGTTGATTGAGGTTGAAGAGGCGTTGTTGTATCATGAGACATGATGAGGTCGGTCAGTCAATTTCCTAGTTAGATACTTAAGCTTTTTTGGTCACACATGCCCAAACATAATGGGTTAATTTACATTCAAAACGTAATGATTGTCAGGCATTTATAGATGATAGAAGAAATCTCAGGATTTTGCACTATGGGCAGTTTTGGATTAAGTTCTCATGAGTTTGGCTACTCAAAGCTAGGTATTAGATGTTAATAGATTTCCCCCTCTACTTGCCCAGTGGTGGTTTTTGTTTGGCATAATCTTTTGCTCCAGCAAATACTTAGAATGTCGTGTTTCATCTCAGTGGTAGTCAGCTTTCCCCTCTGTTTAATAGACCTGTTGTATTTTATCCTGTATGAGGTTACTGCACTATATTCAGATGCGAGAACTTCCTTCAAACATAATAATTCTTCACAAATTCGGAATTGCCCTTCAAACCAAACCGCTTGAATGTTTCCAAACAGAAGCTGTTCTAATCGGTGCCAAATGGCACATTGCCCTCTGCTGTTAATGTTTAATTTTGTGCAAATGTCACAGGAAAAAGACAGAGGTGAAATTTTACTACTGACCACTGGAGGCAATGGCTGCTGTTATTCAGATAGTTTATATCAAGCATGCTGGAATAAAATGTGGCAATATGTATTTTTTCCAATCACCTTAAAGTACTGTAAATTCCTGTTTAATGAAGTGCTTTCTGGGAACTTGATGACTTTTATCTCTGCTGCATGCTGGAAAAGAATACTTCTGTGTAAGTTTTATACACACATTTGAATGCACATTTTATAAAGACTGTAGTTAAGCTGTGCAAAATGTTGCTTCCAGTACTAAAACTTGTCTGTACCACCAGATGGGTCAGGGATTTCTTTCTTCAGAGGTGAAGCTCTGCCCTTTGGTAGTATCTCAGCTACCATAGATCCATCTTACCCCGTTTGAGGTACTGAGCCATGGAAACTCTTACTGATGTTGAAAAAACTTGAATGCTTTGGTAATTGTGATTCACTAATATGTTTTAAGTTCAGAGTGAGTCGTTAATTCTAGTGCTTGTCTGTTACTCCAGAGCAGAAATAACTGTTTTAATACCATCACAGAACTGTTTTAACAGCCTGACTAGCCTTAAATGGATGTCATATCTCAAAACCAATCATGTTAGTACAACAAAATGCGATTGTTATCCGTGCTTTGAATACTCAATCTTACTCCTTGCACACTGTAGAGTAAAATAGAATGGAAGTCAGTTTATGACAGTTTCTATCCTTAAGTATTTGGACCCTTTCATCCTTTTGCTTTTCAGATGTCAGCTGCCTCTGGTAATATTTTTGACACCAAAACAATCAATAGTTTCCAGCCAGGAGCGCCTATATGTAGCAGGACTTCTTTGTAGCCACTGGCGGAACGCTTCTAGAGAGCTGGACCATCTAAAAATTCAGTGGCATGAAATTCAACTGCTTCAATGCCTTATTCTTCCAATAGGAAGTCTAGTTTAAACTTTTTTAAAAGGATAGATTGTATTTTAGAGCTACATTTTACTCATCTTTTTTATTATGATGCAGTTGAATTCCACATTTAATAAGATGTACCATGATTCTGCTTTATGGCACACCGTAGTTTTACCTTTGAACATTCTGTAGTTTGCACGTTGGTATCTTGCTGGCATGTGACTTTAATATCCCTCTAAAACTTAGGAGGAAGCTATAAGATACTTATGTAGCTGGGTTGTCTAAATTATTTCAGTCCTGTAAGATGGAGGCAGTTGCTTAAAAATATTTGCTCTGTAGTCTTATCCTTTGCCATATTTAAAGCCTTTTTTTAAAACACCAAGTCTGACTGGTTCCTCAAAACTGTGAGTGCTCCCAGATTCTTGCTTACTTTTGACATAGCCCTGTGCTAATGTGATGGTGTGATATCTTTAATTACCGCATTTAATATTCTTTGCTAGTACTTTTATGTAATGCGAGCACAGTCTGTTCTCCCATTTTTCAGAACATTAGAGGTAAACTCTCTAGGCTTTTAAGGTGTCAGTGTGTGTCCAGTTGGAAAGGTGAACTGTTTCCTTCCGTACTTAACCTACTGCAAACAATGGATCTTGTTTTAGGAGCTAAACTCAGCTCTAGTGGAAAGAGATCGAGCAATTTGTGAGAGGAATGAGTTACTGGAAAAATACTGTCATGAAGTGAAGGACAAAGCTGAGGCCCAGAAGGAACTTGACCAAGCTTGCAAGGATATAGAGACAGTGAAGGAAGAAAGAGACGTTGCCCGAAAAGAGAGAACAGAAGCTATCATCCAGAGAGACCATCTACTAAGGGAATATTATCAAGCCCGTCAGGTATTGCATGTCTTCACAGATGACTTTTTCTTTCTTAGCTCCAAAGGGTCAGTAATTTTCAAGAGATGAGTTGAAGGTCTGGGCGCGTTGGCTGTCTTCCCCTTTTCCCTGAGTCACCCTAAAATATCTATATATTGCATGTATGTTCTTCAAGACGTAGTGACGGAACTTGTTTGAAAGAAATAGTCATGCTTCATATTGAGTTTCTGTTTGGAAAAATAAATGGCAAATAAAATACTGTGATGCAGCAGGTGCCTAGGCAGTTTATTACCTGCTGGTAGGCTTGTTGCCATCTATAACGTGTTGTTCGTGTCTGTGACCTCGGGATGTTAGCTGTTTCTTATACTTCATAAAGGAACTTAACTGAAGTGTGATTGTAAGTTTTGTAATTTGTACATGTTCTTAGTATAAATGTGGTATTCTGACGATTTATGTCTCGATGTGGGTAGTAACATTCTTACAATTTTGCACACTTACTGATGCTCTCGTCTGGTGTGTGGTATTAAACATCAATCCACATACAACTGTAAATTCTTACATATAATGTAGTATGAAAATGCATAGTATCACAACTTTTACGCTCATGAAATAACTAATGAGTACAAAATTATTTAATATAAAATTAGATATTTGGGGTTGTTTTCATTTAACTTGTATTTTGTTTTCATTGAATACCAACCCTTTACCGGTACAAAAAAAGTTTTTTGTCTTGCCTGTCACACTGATTTGCCAATCCCAAATGAATGTGTGGAGAAGCAATTAAACTATGTTTTCAGTTGTATTGGAAATAAATCTTTCATTGTGTTTGGTTCTTCATGGCAAAACCAGTGGGATTTTGGAAACTTGTGCTTTTCTCAAGGAAGCTGACTAAGCTTGGGTGAACCTTCTTGTGACTTAGCAATGGACCTGCTCAGATGCTCACCTTTGGCAGATTCCAAATCAGAATTGACATTTCAAATATTAACATTTGTTTGTTGATCTGAGTGGGTTTTTTGATTGTCTTTTTCCTGCCAGTGGAAGAGAATAAAGTGATCCTTGGAAATGAAAGAGACAGTCAAAAGGCCAGACGTGACTCTTCATAGCCTCTTTTTGATCTTATATGCTGCTTTTTTTCTTTTTAATGTTGAGATGAGAAAGTAAACCTGGGGTTTAAGGTACAGCACTCTCTTAATTTTTAATGTAACTCATTTTGATGAAAAAAAAGGAGCTTTAAAGTGTATTAATCATGACTTAGTCTCTCTTTGATATACATGCATTCAGGTCTTAAAATCATTCCTCCACAGTTTAATCTTTAATCAAATGAAAAGTCTAGTCAGATTCATTAGATTTATTTCTCTTCTTGAAATTAACCACACACAGTTGTTTGCAAGTCCGTGCCCTTCAGTGTTTGTGGTGGGCTGTACCCCGTAGTTGGCTTGCGTTTATTGTGCTGCAAGCACACAACTAGTCTCTGTGTATCTGTCTTACTGTTGTCACCATCTCTTTTGTTCAAAATAGAGAATGTTATGGGAACAAGTTAATTTAAAAAGAAAGTACTTCTTATCTGAAACAAGAAACATTCAAAGAAAACTTTTTTGGAATTCCGGTGCTCTGCTTTGGAGTTAAGGGACCTGTGTGAATCACAAGTCTGTATTGTGAAAATGTACATCTAGTTGTCCCAGGGTAAATAACAGACATTAATGCAGGAAATCTGTGTTGTAACTGCTTATAATAGTGTATCTGATTCCTAAATCTGCTTGCAGTTTTTTTCTCTCTGCTGAGCAGAACAAAATAGAAGCATGGAATGCTATCTCTGAAATACAAAATGTTCACTGGTGTTACTCTGAAGTGAGGATTCTTATTCATGTAGATTGTATTTGCACAAATTTGTGTGCCACTGAATGAAATATATTGCAATAGTTNTAAAATACTTATCTATATTTCTTAATTCCCAGATACAAGATTCTGCTACCCTAGACATAGAAAGAGCAAACAAAGAAATTGAAATGCTTCGGAAACAATATGAGGCAATGTCACAAGAACTAAAGGAAGCTGTCCAGGAAGCAGAAGTAGCCAAGTGTAGGAGAGATTGGGCCTTTCAAGAGCGGGATAAGATTGTTGCAGAAAGGGAAAGTATACGGTAAACGAATGCTAGATGGTACACGAGTGATCTTTGCAACACCTTGTGTGCAGTTGATGCAATTCTAGGACTTTGCTGGGTTTTGCGAGCACTTTCTTCAGCTTGTTGGAACCTCTGCATTAGCTGTCACAGGGTGATTTTTTTTTTTTTTTTTTTTTTTTAAGTTGAGGGCGCCTTAAAAGATACTTTGCTTCATCTGTGCTTTCATACCCATAATATGTCTCTAGTAAATATCATACAGCCTAACAGCACTGCTAAGTAAGAACAACAAAATATACATTCTTTTAGGCGTGATATACCTAATCCTACTATAGCTATAGTCCTGCAAACAATTTTTTACTTGTGGGGACATTTCATGAAAAGTAACCTGACTTATTTGCTATTAAACATGTGTAAGGAACTAAGAGAAAATACTTTGATCAGGATTTTTTTCTGCTAGTTTAAAGAAGATAAGTAGATATAAAATTTTGAAAGGGATGAAGAAAGTTTCTGTCACCTTGACAAGCTTTTACTTAAGACCTACTATATGTTATTTTTTTCTTCCTTATACTTTTTTGAGGGGAGAGAGATCTTTTGAAACTGCTTTTTAAAATTTTGTATTAACTATACAATGTGGTAAAACTAGTCTGTTACTCAGGGTTTTAGGTAACTGAATGCAAACTTCTTTGTTTTTGAAGGACTTTGTGTGACAACTTAAGGAGAGAGAGAGACCGGGCTGTGAGTGACTTGGCTGAAGCTCTTCGCAATCTGGATGACATGAGAAAACAGAAAAACGATGCTGTGCGTGAACTGAAGGAACTGAAGTATGTTAGAGAAATGATCAAACTACACGGAAGTTTGTGATAAAACTTTGGTTTGATAGCTGTGTTCACAAGTGAATCGTGCTGTTATAGCTGTGGGGCAGCAGGTGTTCATCGTACTGTATGTGGAAACACTGCCTGTGTTTTGTTATCATGGTGGACCGTATCTTAAGTCTTACTGTCTTAACCTTTTTATCTTATTAATGAGACACGTATTCTAGGCTTTGTACTGTAGTGAGACACTTAAGCAATATGGGGTTCTTTCACTGAAGTGGGATGAACTGCAATTTAGTTCCTCCCAACTGTGTTCTCACTGGTTCAGGAATGCAACAAAGATAGTGCGTCATGTCATCTCAACGGGTTGTGGAAGAGGTTTTGCTGTCGGTACTTATCATGACTCACTTGTCCTGAGCATACTGATGCAGCTCATCTGAGAGGACATTAAGTGCATTTTGGGAGATGTTGGAAACCTAGTTGTGTGCTTCAGTCGTGTAAAAATAATGCAAAAAATGTAAGACTGTTAGGAAAATATATAGAAAAGGAAAGTCAATTCTATAGCATCCCAACAATACTGGAAAGACGGAAGCGTGGGGCACATTTCTGGCACAGCTTCGATTTTTGGTTTAGGAAACAAAATAGAAAATATGTCATGATGTTAACATTATGTATCAGTTTATTTAAAAGGATTGTCTGTGTCTATAAATAACTTTTTTCTTTGCCTAGGGAGAAGATGGAGAATCAGTTGGAAAAGGAGGCCAGATTCCGTCAACTGATGGCCCATAGTTCCCATGACTCAGCCATAGACACAGATTCTCTGGAATGGGAAACAGAAGTGGTAGAATTTGAAAAAGACAGAGTAAGTAAAAAACATGAGCTGCATTGTCTTATATACTGGATAATTTTGAAGTCAATTATAACATCTTGATACTAGGTATGATTAAAGATAACTCTAATCTGTATAGTTTTTTAGTTCTTTATTGTTGTTGTGCTAAGAACCACATACACATATGCAGTAGTGATGTCTAGATGAAAGCAGTTTACAAAACCAAGCTCTTATACACAAGCTTTGTATTTTTCTTCATATGAAATATAAATAAAAATAGTTCCTCCATCTGATCATGCAGGGTACCCAGCTCCATATACTATAAAAAAATGTTTTAAGTAAAACATTGAGTGTTCTTAAAGTCAGTGATTCATTGCAGAAATGTCAGTGCTAAGGCATCCAAAACTTAAGATGTGATGGAAACACTGACATTAGAGAGCCCAGTCCTCTACTCTTACAGGAAACATCACTTATAATCCATGCATAAAATAGTTAAGCTTTTACATGCAGCTGTTTCTCCTACTTTTGCTCAGATTTGATGATTAGAAATTTTAAAATATTAAAAATATTTATTAATGATAGACATATGTTTTAGGGCAACATTGCCTTTCACCTTAAACATCTGGGATGAAAGGAGATGCTAATCTCCCTTGCTTGTCTGCAGAGGGAGTTAAATCCCTTTTCCAGTTTGGCATATTAAATAACGTTCTTACATTTAGCTTTGCAGATAAGCTCTACATCCTTTCATTATCCCAGTTGTACTTTTCTCTTTTAACTTTATTTTTCTTCATTGTAGTCTAGAATTTTTATTTCAACTGCTTTGTATGCAAGTCTTGAATGCTGGTCTATTTGAATTTTTTGGCTGGCACATCATATTGTTTGCTAATAGTAATTTTTTTGACCACATAGAACATACAGGTGGTCTTCCAGATTGAGTTTCATTTATAACAGCTTCTGCATATACCAGAATTTCTTTGTTATTCTTGAATGACAAAGTTTGTGATTTAATGCTGTCAAATTAAATCCCTTTTATTTTACTGCAATATTTGGGGTCATCTTTTTTATGTTCTTCCAATCTGTCTGTGTTCTGACAGTGCATTCCAACAGAACTGCTAAGACGTTCCTTTTTTGATACTAAAACCAATATTTAGTATATTTATATGTTGAAATATATAGATTGAAAACACTATATGAGCTGAGTACCAATGCTGACCTATCAGGACCACTGCCTGTAAACTCTTTCTGGAATAACAATTCCCCTTTCACCGTGTTTCACCTCTTTTGACTGGCTCCTTTATCATCAGATTTTGTACATTGCCATCTTCTCCATTTTAACTTGGATTACACTTGCTGCTATCACAATATAGTGATAATATTGTGCCAACCCTGACTAGATATATGAGAAAATCCTTGCTGACCTACCAGTATTTGAATTCCAGGGTGGAGATTATGGATCTGAATAAATTTAAATACTTTTATTTTTGCTTCAACTTCACCTATCTGCTTAAGCTGGTGTTCTACATAAACACTCAGCTCAAAACTGAGAGCAGCAATATTCACTTTTCAGCTCTGAGGCTGTGCATCTCTACTCGATCTTTATTTTATGGCAGCCCCATGCTCTTCCACGTGAACTTTTTTTCTTACACAGAACATTTGGAAGAATCATAAGGATTTTAGTATATTTTGGGTAGGTTTAGCTCAATTTAATTTCTGGTAAATATTAATATTTTTACATGTTTTATCTTCAGCTTCCCTGAAGACTTCCGGCTCTTCTGATTTTAAGGGGATTAGTCATCGAACCATGTCTAGAACCATGCCTTACACGTCTGATTTAAGCTCTATTTAAGCATGTTAAAGTATTATCTCCCTTCAGAATGCTGAGATGGTTGGTCCAGGTGATTTCAAGTGGAGTTCTCTAATTTTTATAAGTGTACTGTTCAACGCTGAAAATAGCAATAATAAATCAGTTTGTGAGCAGTTGGTCCCGGTTTATTTTCTTAAACCATTTTTTTTTACAGTGACCTTGCTATTTACCAAAGCAAGCACTAAATTAAAATTTCGCTGTTTGGTTCAATGACTGGTTTGTTAAAGATGTTTATCACTTTTCACGTAGAGGATGATCTGTTTTGGGCCAGGGTTGGTAGAATATTGCCTCTAGTCTGTGTTTAAAAATGGTCCCCCATAATGTTAGAGCTTTAATTGGTGTTTACTTCTGGTCTTTAGCCATATCAAAGCAGGTGTCTTTCTGAGTTCATCACTAAGACACAGTGCTTGTTTCCTTACCTTTACAATTGTTTTTTCCCCAAGTAATGCCCATTCTTGGGGCACATGTCCTTGTTCTCTCATTGCACGTCCAGCATCATACCTTAAAACAGGTTATGTGTCTGAACGTGCTTTCTTGCATGATCTTCTGCTTTCCTGTTCCTCTTTGGTGAAATTCCCCTTCTGCATTATTTCAGCCTTGATCTGAGAGAGAGAAGGGTCGTTCTAATGCCAGAGGATGCCTAATAACTAATGGAATTGTGAGCTTATATATCGAAGTACAAAATATAAAAACTTGCCTAGAACAGGTACCCTGTAAATCTAAGTGCGTAGTACAAACATGCAGTAATGCTTCCTGCTAACAGACAGCGGCACGCTCTTGCCAGGGCAGTTGAGTCACTTGTTAATAATATTTATTAGGACGATATGGACTTGAAAGCACTTGGTTTTGATGTGGCAGAAGGCGTAAATGAACCGTACCTCCCTGGAGACTGTGGAATCTTCGTTACCAAAGTAGACAAAGGAAGTATCGCTGATGGTCGATTAAGGTGGGGTTTGACTGTCTTTTGTTGATCATAATAAACTAAAGATGAACATACTGTAAATTGTCTTGAGTTTTTCCCATTTTTTGAAAGTTCTTCTTTATCATTAGTCATTTATATATTAAAACTGTTGGTTGGGAAAAACGCACTGAGAAGACCAATGCCTAAAAGCATTACAGAAATTAAATGCTATTTGACTCATCCCTTAAAACTCACTGGGATTTGAAATGTTCTTTTGTTTCTCTGTGTCTTGCCTCCTCTGTTTATTATCTCCTCAAACTTTGATCTATTTATTTAAATGTTGGGAAAGACACGAGGGTGAGCTATTGGGGGAGGGCAGGGGGAAAGGAGTAGATCAAGGGATAATTTGAAACCTGCTTCTATTCTTAGTGTCTATAGGAGGTTTTTAACCACTCTCCTCTGTCCAAAGAATTGCTTTAAAATAAGGAGTAGTCATTACTGATTTGAGGATACACTTTTGCTAGGGAATTGCACACTAGAAGTCCCAGTTTTCATTTATCTGCTATTTAATGCTTTTTCAGGAATGGAGAACTCCAGATAATTAAGGATTAGCATGTTGAGATCAGCTCTGTTGCATTCCTTTTCATGAATGTTATTCATGTGCTGCATCCAGTGAAGTATGCTTGTAACACTGATCTGCTTATTTCTGTTTGTCTGCCAGAGTGAATGATTGGTTACTGAAGATAAATGATGTAGATCTTACTAATAAGGATAAAAAGCAAGTCATAAAAGCTGTTCTAAATGGAGGAGGTGTTATTAACATGGTGGTTCGAAGAAGGAAGTCCTTAGGTGGGCGAGTGATAACACCTCTTCACATCAATGTTTCCGGACATAAAGGTAACAGCTATAAAGGCTGTATATAAATGGTACGCGTTTGTTCAGCCAAAAATGGCTTGGCATAAAGGTATATCTTCTGAGCCTCTGCTTAAATCGCCCTAAAACTGTTACTCCCTCCTAGATAAGGATTTTCATTAATTGGTTTTAGCAAACTAAGAATGCTCATATTGATGATAGCTTTATTCTGTAAGTACAGATTTTCTTTTTGGTTCTTGGGTGGGGTTTATTTTTTTCGTTGTTGTTTTTTAAGTACTTAGTTCTAGTTGGCTGCCTGTCTGGAGTGTTATTGGGAGTCTAAAGAAGACAATTAAACCCATCAGTCACCCCAGCTTTGTATGATTATATTAAATTTGGGGATATATCCCTATTTCCACCCACTGTATTCTTATTTCTTTAAAAGGGATTTCAGAAATTGAAATTCAGTCACTTTGGTAGTTATGTTTCTTTCTTGTGCAGGCAGTTCAGACATGCTGTTTGAGCGAGGTATTTGAATTGCAGGAGTAAATTCATGTTTATTTTTGTGTATTTCAGACAGCGGGGTCAGTCTAGAAAATGGAGTATTTGTTGCTGCTCTTGTGCCCGGAAGCCCAGCTGCCAAAGAAGGCTCCCTTACTGTGGGAGATAGAATAATTGCTGTAAGTCTTAAGAATGCATTCTCTTTTTTGATTTTTTTTTTTTTTTTTTTTTTTGTTAGTTATTTTAAAGTGTCATCATTGATGCTACTCTTTAAGAGCCCAGATTTTCAAATTTTTTTTTTTACTTTCACTATGTTATACCCTTGTTGTATATTTACTAAATATTTATTATAAATTAATGTGTTTGTAGGCTGAGTGATTAATATAAAGTGCAGGTTATTTGCTACACTTAGTTTATATGAGATTTTTGACAGAGACACTGACTTACTCTTCACACTTAGCTTATATAATGATATTTGTGATTTTCATACTGAATAGGAAAGCTCAGTTCCAAAAAGACGACATTTGGCTGGGTGAAATGTTTCTTGTCTTTTAAATTATGATATCACAGATGTCATCCTTTTGGAGCGGAAGTTTTTCCCTGTGTGCATTTTCAGCCTTAAATGACCTGTCTGATTTATAAACTCTTGTGAAACGGAAGGTGATTACCAGGGATGTACAAAGGCATAGAGGCTAGTGTAGTGAAACGAGTGTTGTCACACTGTATCCCTAGTAGGAATTACAAACTGTAGCTAAGAGGCTTGTTTTTTTAGTGGAGAATGGAAAAAGACAGGACAAGGTCAACCAGACTTCAGTCACATATACATAGAGAACTAGTGTTTTCCCTGTCTCAGAGATGCTACCTTAAGATGGTCCCCACCTGCTGTCTTTGATTTATACATGACTGTTTTGGGTTTTTTTTGTGTTTAGATCAATGGCATTGCACTAGATAATAAGTCACTTACTGAATGTGAAGCTTTGCTACGAAACTGTAGGGATTCCCTTACCCTGTCACTGATGAAGGTGAGTAGCAGCAGCTAAATTTGTAGAATTTTCTTGAACTTATGCAGAATTATTTTAGTTGTTCAGAGTATATGAAAAAATGAGTGTATCATTGTGGGAAAGCCTCTGCTAAAAATAAGACCATCTGGATGCATTTCACTGGTGGTACACTCAACAGTTGTTTCCGAAGTAAAGCTATTGTGGCAGCTGGTAGGAAATGAAACTTATTTATCGTTCTTACTTCTTTCCCATTAGTTTGCTGGTCACGTGAAATGACTTCCAGCACAATGACTTCTTTCTTCTTGGTTTCTGCTTCAGAGCTGCAGCAGTTCTGTACATGAAAGATAAACTCCCTCCTGACTACGGAAAGGTTTGCTTTTAGTCAGGGCTGAGTTGTGCAGAAAACTGAACTCTGGCTATCATGAGGATTAAGTTAGAAGACTTTCTTTTTCAGGCTTATTGCTATAAAAATATTTTTCTGTTTTGCTTACTGAGGTTAGAATCCCATTATGCTGGACCTGTCACATAGGCTTTGTGAGTGATAATTCCAGCTCCAGAGAGCTTGAGGTTTTAAGAAAGTAAAATATTTGAGGGGAAAATGGGCAATGGAAGATGACTTATTAGCATCACTTAACAGAGGTAAAAGTAGAATGCAGGCCCCTTGACTGTCAGTATGGTGCTTCTGCCACAGTGTGGAGTTGCCCTTCTGGAATTGTTCTGAAAATGTTTCAGAAAATTTTCTAGCTTTGTTTTATCTGATGTTCTGTGCTTTGCATCTGTAAGATTTTTTATTAAACCTTTCCCAACCGTATCTATACGTGTGTTGATGTATATTCAGGTATCAGTAAAACAAGGAGGCTCGAATATGCCTCGTACTAAGAGGAAGTCAGCCAGAATAATGTGATCACTTGTTTAGGGTTTTGTTTTGTTTTGTTTTAGGTTTTTCCTCAGAGTTCATCTTGGAGTGGTCAAAATATATTTGAAAATCTAAAGGATTCAGAAAAACTATCAAACTGTAGGGTTCATGCGTCAGAGATACAAGCCCAAAATAAAAGAAATCTGAAACTCAACAGCTCAACACAGACTGACATTTTCAATCCAGACATCATGGATGGCAAGAAGGACCAGAGTGATCAGGGCAGCGGTTCATTTTGCGATCATAAACCTTTCCCTAATAACACATTACGAGTAGACTCTCATAGGAGCACAGTGCACAGTTGCCACAGTAATTCAGAACACAGTCTCAGCTCATTCAGCCCAGAGACGTATGGGGACCGAGGCTTTGGAGCTGTTGACTTGGACAACAGGCGGCTGCCTTATGAACCTACAGGAGCTGACTGTATGATGGTTGAGACTGCATTTGACAAAGGACATGGAACCAAGCATAGCGGTGGTACCTGGCCAAAAGTCATGGTTAATATCTCAGCAACAGAAACAGAAAAGTTCTCTGTGTACAAAAAGCCAAAACAAAGGAAATCTATCTTTGATCCCGATACTTTCAAAAGACCACCAACCCCTCCCAAGCTGGAGTACCTTTCCCCTAATCAGGTGACGGGCCATTCACCTCAGCCATCAAAAGCCGAAGTGGCTTCAACTCCTCCAACTCCTCCGAAGAGAAGTGACTCTATCAAGTTTAAACATAAACAGCAGGCAAGCTCTGCATCAGAGTCTACAGTAACTGCTGGATCACCACCCACCAGCCCAGCCACTGCCCAAGCTCCAGTTGCCTTGGCACTTAAACAGGACTCTGCTACTCTCAAGGGGCGCAGCAGGAATGCTGGGCATTATTATCGGGAGGAGGGTATTGACTGCACTCATCTCTCTTCGAGGAAATCCTGTGAAGACGACATTGGCTTTCAGAGAGTTGAAGAGCCAGAGATAAAAAGACCAAGGCCAAAATCAGCTCCTGCACTGAGGCATAAAATGGCCCCTATGTCCATTCCTAATCCTGCGCTTCAGGTAGAAACTTTGTATATTGAAGCACAAACCTAGAAACCTGAACGTGTATTCTCAGTGTGGTTTTGGGTGCCCAGTTACATATCGTAACAGGAGAAGCCTAGCCTGTTCTCAGAATCCAGGTCCCCTGATAAGCTACCCCAGACTCAGTTGTCACTTTGCAATATCACAGAATTCCAAACCAATTCATGGAGTTGCAGTCTTTAACGGGCAGTTGTGGCCACCAAACAGAAAGATAGTTCAGCTTAGTAGCCATATCTTGGGTTTTAATGCTGGTTGGTGGAAGATCAGGGCTCTTTCCTGTATGTTTTTGACAACCTGAAAAAAAAATTACTAAATAAGAATGTGAAGAGGCAGCTTTAGAAAAGCTGACCATAGGGCCTCCTAAGTTTTACAAAAATCAGATTGGTTGCCCAGCTTACTGCACAACTTAATGGAAAAAGGCATACCATTCACAGTGGTGTGTTTTGTAAGTCTTTCCATGTGTCTAAATAACTTTGTAAATCTAATCTGAAATTCACAGGGCGTTAGGCACATTACACTGTAAAGATGGACTGTTTATGAGAGTATGGTTAATAATACAGTTCAAACTGAGACACTGATTTGTTGGAATAAAAAACCCTTCTGTGGAGGCTGTGGGTGATATCTTACCAGAGCAGAGGGAAAACCCATTTTATGTGGTCTAGGAAGACATACCTGTTCAGTTGAGTGCATTATATAAAGTGGCACAATCAGTACTGTAGTTTCAGGCCCACTGCCTCAGATTTGCTCAGGTGACAGATATGGATTTATTTATTTTTACCCCCAACTAAAATCTGAAGTTTCAAAAGTGTTATTTTTGCTTGTATATAATCACATCGTAATCACTTAGACTATCATATTCTTTGCCTGTACTTGTTTATACCTGGATAACCCCACACTCTTCATGGAGTTCTAGAAGCAATAGAGACAGCGGAGCTGAATTGGTAGTAGTGGAAGGTTTGGAGCCATATTCTGCAAAAATACTGGTACAAGAGAACAATTTTGTTTGTCTTTTTTTGGCTTCTTCCATTGTATTCCTTCCACATCCACTAACATTGGGGAAAAATAGTTAAGGAGAGATTTAAGCTTTTTTTATAAAAGTGTCCAGCAAATTCTGCATTATCAATGACAGAAAAGGGTTTAATTTTGTGTCTGAAATCAGCCAATTTATTCTGAACAGGTCTGAAGAGCAGTATGCCTAAGAGAAAGGTTACGGTTTTTCATCAAGAATTGCACCACAAGAAGCGAAGGCAGGCATATTCTAATGTCAGCTTTTGGCACAACAACCAAACAAGATCAAGCTATTGAACACGTTTGAACACGGGGTATTTGCTTTACATAGAATATCAAGTTGATCCATTAACACTGATACTCCCATGCTACATTATAGAGCATTGTTATGGGCATATACGTTGTCCTGGTTGTAACTGTAGTAGTATTACTATAGTAAGTGAAGAGTTTCCAACTGTGACAAGGACTCATGTAGGTGGGGACTTAGGTGTGAGAAATTTGTTAGCTGGAACGGAGGGTGGGTTTGGCACTCGCTGCTTAAAAGACCAGAAAGGATTGACAGGGACATATTACAGTTGGTTCGACATATTGCCCAAGTGATATTGGAGGTATCATATAGGTGTTGGTTTGAGGTGAAGAAGAAAACTGTATAATAGAATCATAAGGTCAAAATTTCTGGTTTTTAAGGTTATTTGGTGTATTAGTTAATTTATATTTCTAGGATTAAATTAGGACAAGGTTCTCTGATTATATTTTTTTTTTTTTTACCTTTCTTAATTTCTCCCCCATCCTCCCAGAAAACAGGCAGAACTTTATAACTCTAAACGTTGTTGACTAGAGAGCAGAAATTATATTGTGCCTCAAAAAGTGGACACCATTCACTCTGAAAATTTCTCTTTGGTGCAGTCGTCTTTGTGCACTACAACTACATCAGGTTGTGTAACAGCAGTGTCCAGTCCGTGTGTATTTATTGCTGCAGTAGTGTTTATAATGTCAGAAATACACATATAGAATATGCAGTGTAGTTGAATTTGTAGCCATATTGGGTGGTATCAATTTCCTTAGCTGTGTATATACACACTTAAGTTTGTGTACTTTGATAAGTTGATAAATTTAAGAGAACTTTCATCCCTGAGTAGCAGGTGGTGTAATTACTAATGCATCTGTGGTAGTGATCAAGCATTGGTTCTAAGAAGGTGCCTCTGCATTTTATAGTGTTTGAGCTCTCAGTAATAGTTCATTTAATTAAAATACTGCTATCATAAAAACTGTAAGTATCTTTTCAGTAATTATTTTTAACTTATTACATACTTCAGTGTCATGTTTTGTGTTGTACATTTCAAGTGTGTAAACTCTGCGTGCTGAGCCCTGAACTTGTAGCTCTCCAGCATCACTGTCAGTAACTGAGCTATTCTCCTGTTTCTTAACTCACCAGTGTCTCCTCGGGTTGTACAGAACAAAGGTGGTGATGGTTCCAAAATCTGAATTGCTCTGTTGAAGAGAGGTTGCTCCACATGTATCTGAAAATACAGGCTATGGGGAAAACGCTGTCTGCCTTGTTAGGCAGGTCTTCTTTGGGACACACTTGCAATAGTGGCTGACATAACTGTTGAAACGTCCTGTGAAAGCAGTATTTTGAAGGAGAAACATAAATGAATGCTGGGTGTTTTATTGTGAAGGAAACTATACCAGTTAAGTTGCAAACATTGGCCTAAAAAGATGACAAAAAGAAATAATAGAGCAAGATGAGGGAGGAAAGGGTAAAAAGAAGTGAAGAGCATCATTGAAAGATAAAGGTGTAACAAGCACTGTGATGGCGAGCGCATTCTGGAATAGATAGTAGAAAGTTTGAAGTTGCTTGCTGCCTACAAAATTTGGCTATTTTATTTTTTTTCTTCTGAATCTCCAGCTTCTCGTAATCAAATTTCTTTGGTTTTGTAGGTGCAGAAGTATGCTCCAGCTAGTGAGGAGCATCTGTCTCCAGAGCTACAGGAATGGGCACCATATTCACCAAAACGGTCTGCTAGGCACAGCGATGGCTTTGTGCCTGCCGCCTTGTACGCTGGCAGCGTGTCAGCAGGTAAGTGACAGAACTTGTACTTTCTAGGGATGCCCTGAGGAATTTGTCCATATTGGACAATACTGGGGACTGGTTGTGGTAAGTGCAGAACAAACAACTCGAAAGTCATATTTCCATGGTCTGTTAGAGTCTGAACATGGTCGGCTCAGCTTTTGGACTGTAAAGAAATGAAACCTTTTTAAGAACCATTAAGGAAACTGAGCAACTCCTGCCTGAAGGATTTGTTTCATCAGTTTCTGTGCAGAGGAGTTTTGAATATATTAGTGGTGAACAAGGTGTAGCCTATGCATTAGGGAGGCAACTAAGATTTCCAATATTTTTGAAAGTGAACAATAAAGGGAGGCATTCCAAGCTTCAGATGCTTAACTTCTGAAATACTTCCAAGGAAAAAGATCTGATGTTCAGAAAGTACAGCATATTAAGTTCTACCTATTGGAAATCAAATGCTTGGAGTATCTCAAGTTGAATGCCCAAACTGGTTGTGATCTTAATCTAAATTAAAGGTTAAATGCCAGTGTGTTTGAGATACTAAGCTGCTGAAGAGGGGACTCACAAGCAGCTCACACAGAAATCAGTATAATCAGGTAGACCAGAAAATGGTTAGTGTGTTGTCTGTGTTTATCGAACAGTTGTTGGTATTGAGGTTCATGTTAGCAGGTTTTAAATTGGCACAGACTAAATGGAGTGCTTCAGGAGCTAATTAGGGTGACGTACACTAGTTGCTTGGAACTGGTTGAGAAGCATGTACGAAGACTTGGTAAACTTGTTGCCGGTTGGATTGTTCAGTCTTCAGTGTAGCTACCTTCAGCAGCTGCATACAAAACTTGTTTTCAAATCAAGACAATATTGATTTTTATGAGTTTACCCTCAATTGTTTGGAAAGCCAAAAACTCCTACGTGTTCTAGGAATTATGGAAGATTTTCTTCTTACTGGAGACTGTGAAGGCAGTAATGACTTGTGTATCTACAACTATGGACAGATTCAAACCCTATTGTACCAGTCGATACTCAAGTGTAAAGACATGCTGAAGAGTAGCTCAGATCAAAGAAGCTTTTGCTCTTCTTTGATTTCTTTTACTCTTTTCCCTCTCTTTCTCTCTCTTTTAATGATTGTAGAAAAAGTATTAGAAGGTATTATTTCTAACTAAAAGATTATCTTACCATGACACCTTTGTGTAAAAACCCAATCAAGTCAAACCTACATTCGACGATATGATTGTACGTCTTGAAATGTGAACAAGTGTTTGCTATTGGATTCTATGCTACCAACTCATATAAGACAAAATTGGTCAAATGACTTTGGTTAAATCATAGAATAGTTTGGGCTGGAAGGGACCTTTGAAGGTCATCTAGTCCACCCCCCCTGCAATGAGCAGGGACATCTTCCACTAGATCAGGTTGCTCAGAGCCCCGTCCAGCCTGACCTTGAATGTTGCCAGGGATGGGGCATCTACCACCTCCCTGGGCAACCTGTGCCAGTGTTGCACCACCCTCAGTGTAAACAGTTTCTTCCTTCTAGCTAGTCTAAATCTTCCCTCTTTCAGTTTGAAGCCATTACGCCTTGTCCTATCACAACAGGCCCTGCTAAAAGTTTTGTACCTATCTTTCCTGTCGGCTCCCTTTAAGTACTGAAAGGCTGCAAGAAGGTCTGCCCAGAGCCTTCTCTTCTCCAGGCTGAACAGCACCAGCTCTCAGCTTGTCCTCACAGGAGAGGTGTTCCATCCTTCTGATCACTTTTGTGGCCCTCCTCTGCACTCACTCCAACAGGTCTGTGTCTTTCCTGTGCCAAAGGCTCCAGAGCTGGACATGGTACTCCAGGTGGGGTCTCACCAGAGTGGAGTAGCGGGGCAGAATCACCTCCCTCGACCTGCTGGCCACGCAGCTTCTGATGCAGCCCAGGATATGGTTGGCCGCCTGGGCTGGGAGTGTAGGTTGTTGATTCATGTCCAGCTTTCCATCCAGCAGCACCCCCAAGTTCCCTGCAGGGCTGCTCTCAATTGGCTGAGTACCGAAGGATGAGTGTACTTAAAAGAACAGCTTTAGTAATAAGTTTCATAAATAAACAAATATTGAAATATTATCATTTAAATTGATAGGACACACTAGAAGTGGGAGTCTTTGTGGCAGTGGAAGGAAAACAAGCGTCATTTTAGCTGCTGTTAGTTGAAGTACCAAATAAAAACTTGTGTTCCTGTCAGATGACTAATCAGAGAGAAATGCAGAATTTTTGTTGATGTATAAAAAAGTTCGAAACTTGAAAACAGAAAACCTTGTAGTTACCTGTGCATATTAAAAAGATATACTGTGAATGACTTCATTTTTTGGTAATCTAATCCACTTTATTACTGACTCATTACAGAATTATAATCCGGATTTTAAATATGCATGTACTGCTTAAAAGGTGTTTAATAATGTATTTATCTGTATGCTAATAATTTTTATTTATAGGTACATATTCATACATGCAAATGTTATAATATGTAATTATATAAATATTTAAATATATTTAAAACCTGTAGTTTTTATGCTAATAATGTTGGTAAGGATGTGTTTTTATCATCTTAAGCAGGTACTGTACCAAGAAGCTTAGCACCATGCCCTGCAGTAACTGCTGTCATGAGAAATCCCATCTATACTGCCTGGAGCCATAGAGTTCACACCAGCAATTGCCCATCAGTCGCCAGTCAAATATGCCATCAGCATCTGCATCCCAGGTGTTTTGAAATTTATATCTCCTTAAATTTTTGTTTTCATTAGGATGAAATTGCTTCTGGTAGTTGTTTTATACAGTGCGGAGTGAAACGCACTGCTATTGAGTGTTATTTTGACCCAGGGTTCTCAAACCCATTATTGTGTAGTAGTGATGTGCTGGTTGCTTTTATGTCTTTCAGTAACTGATGGATTAGGTTTCCCTCTGCTCCACTGGCTGATATTGACAACAAAACTTATTTTTGTAATGAACCAGTTTCTAATGTTTTGTCTTGTCCTTACCAAAACAAATAAAGCCCTCTTCCTTTTTTTATAGCACTTTAGGCTGTTTTTCCTCTGACTTATATTAATTAATAAAATGATTGGGAAGTGGGAAGGAGAGGAGCATTCATTTTATTCAGTAACTCAGGGATAACAGAATTTTTTTTGTTGGCCTATTTGCTGAGGTTCTTTATCCAGTTGTAACTGTTGCCCTATTCTTCTTTTCTTTTGATGTAGTTCTCAGCATCAAGGTCGCCTGAGTTTGGACTTAAGTCATAAACACTCCAATGACTACTCTGAAAATTCACGTACAAGAGCATCTCATGGCTCAAATTCATTACCATCCAGTGCGAGGCTTGGTAACTAGCTTTTCTGATTTATTTCCTGTGGCACTCCTATATATTGGAGACAAAGAATAAACTGAAAATTCCTTAAGTACATGCGTTATGGGATTGTCAGAGCTAGCAAAGCTTAAAGGCTTCCTTGTTAGTTTGCTTCATTTTTTGTGAGTTTGTGACTAAAGGTGTTCCCTGGAAGTAGCTGTGTTTAATTCATTCTTTACAGTCTCTTTAAAATGCTGTGCGTCTGTGTGAGTGATTCTCCTTTCCATGGCTGTTACTGTTTGAAAGTACCCTTATAAAGATGGGGTGCCCAGCCAAAGTATTTTTGAGGTTCAGTGAGGTGGAGAGAAGAGAAAAGGAGAGAGCCCCCAGAACAAAAAATCAAGCATGACTATTGGCCTAATGTAAATTGTATTGTTGGAAGATAAGTTACACTTGTGTTTACTTGATTGACACGTAAGATTGTTTATGCTTATCCTAGTAATACCAAAGCAAATCTGTGCTTTGTAGCAATAACATTTTAACATTTTAGAATTTTTTAAATTTTAAATTATGTAATAACTTTTTTGTGCGTGTTTGTGTTCCATCACTGATTGGTAGTTGCATCTGAATACAGCATGGCAGCTTTGTAACCACAACAAAAAATGGTATAACACAAGCAGTGTCAAAAAATTATGAATGCATCCAAGCAGCATGTAATCAGAATATTTTAAATGCCTTTTGAAAGTCCCATGGATTCTTAGTAAACAGAGATGTTAGATTCTCGCTTAGACTTCAAGTTAAGTTTCATTTGATTGAAAAATATTCAAAATATTTTTCATACAAGAATGGACAGTGCATATATACTGTATAGCTGCATTTTGCTCTGTTTATACTGACTGTGCAATTAAGATAATTTACTAGAAATATGATATAGGCAATATATACAAGTCTTGTGCATAAATTCAGAAGCCATTTTAATGCTCATTGAAGAAGTAGAGTCTAAATGTACTTTTTTGTTCAATGTAGTTGTTTTTACTTTTGTCATTGTAACGTTTTCTTGTTGTAAAAACAGGTTCTTCAAGTAACTTGCAGTACAGAACAGAACGAATTAAGATCCCTTTAACACCACGATACCCAAGGTCCATGATGGGCTCTGACAGAGGTGAATTATTTCATAAGTCATTTCAGTTGTACTATTTGCCTATTACCAATCTAAACCCTTTGCAGTTGTTATATCAGGTTGCGCCAAAATCTAAATGACAGTTTTATTAAGGTTTCCAAATTTGCATTTTGCTGCAGAAAGGTTAAAAAAAAAAAAAAGAAATGTTCTAGTGAAAGTTGATTTTTCTGTTAGTTGACTCTAGGATGTGGCACACTAAGAAAAAGTACACAAAAAAAGTAAGAATAAGCATTGCTATATGCTTTGCAGTTATAGTTTTCTTCTTGAATGATGTCTTAAAGGTTTTAACAGTGAGATGATTCTTTAAGTGTGTTATTTTGCATATTACTGCATTACTGATTGTAAGTTATATTTTTAAATGCAGTGAAAATATTTTAGTACTTCATTCAAAATTGCTTGGTGGAGGATATTTAAAGACATGATACGAATACCGGTTGGCATGCCGGAGAGCTGTAGAATTCAGAGTTTGATGACAGTTAAACGGTAACTCTTCAGTGCCATCACTGCTGAAATACTCTAGCTGTAAGGGATTGTATGCAGTGGTTTTCCTAACTGGGCAAATACAATTCTTACAGACGGCTTTAATTTGTGATTAGTAATTTGAGATTTATTTTCTGTAGCTTTTTCAGAGGAAGCAAACTGAATGTTTCTGTCAGGGCACCGGTTCAGTAAGTTACTCAGGGAGGGTACAACCAGGGATGCAAATGAAGTCATGTCAAGCTTGTTTGAAATTGCAGCGCTTTCCTGTCTCTGTGTATGATTCATGCTGGGGTTTTGTTGGTGGTTTCAGGTGTTTCATAATGTATCTCCTACCCAAAGGAATGGGCTGTACATAAATATTTTATTTGAAAATAAACCCACATATTAAATTTTTATTTTACTTCTCCTTCCCTGATTTTTATTATTTTTCTTTAACTTTGCATTGCTAAGTGTTTTCAGACATGCATATGGTGTAGCTTGTCTGTAACCTCCTCTCCTTGTTGAGAATGACAGGAGTTGTATGCAAACTTAGAGAGGGCAGATTTGACATATAGTCATTAAGGACAGTAAGTTTGCACTGTCTGAAATTAGTTCCCTGGTGTCTCTGACCTCTTTACCTGGTTAACAGAGTGCTAGTGAACAGTCTCTTTCTTGTCTCAGATGTGTATGGTGTCTTTCACTATGTCTGTGTAGGTCTCCCGACTGTGACAGATGCAGGGTACTAAAACTCAGCTGTTGATTTTCCATAGGCTCCTTGTCACACTCTGAATGTAGCAGTCCCAGCTTGATTACTCCTCCACAGTCACCCCTTAACTTGGAAACGTCTTCCTTCGCCAGCAGCCAGTCTCAGAACTCCCTTTCTACGTTACCTAGGATTTCTATTAGCCCAGTATCTATTGGAGAACGTAGAAAAGATAGGTAAGGTCCCCACGTTATTGCTTTTAATACAAATGTGTCTGGGGAAATTTTGTGTGTTTGTTTATTGGGCTGAAGGAATGTGAACATTTAATGTAAATGACAAATATATAGGTACAGAGCTGTATCTCAGGTCCTGTTACTCGATGTTCTTATTTTCTTCACAAAGTATGTAAGAGATCTTTGTGTGGATTTTTGCTTCAAAACCGAAGAGTAGACTACTGAGTTTAGAAAATTAAGGAATTTCCTAAGGGTTTTATTTTTTCCATGTTGGATTAATGACTACACCAAATAAGAGTGGTCTAAGTTGGAATACACCCTTTCAGCTGAACTACCTCAGATGCTTGTTTATGATAGGCTTGTTCTGTGCTCTAGAAAACTAAATAAAATCAAGACCTAGTAACATCTGATAGCTAAATATCAGGTGCCTTAGTGTTGTAGAATATGTGCTCTAGCCACTGTGCCTTGATTCAGTTTAGCCAGATAACGTGAAATATTGAGGGTGTAACTGTGCAAGAACGTATCCATATGTACAGATACAGTTTTACTACTGTGACTGATCCCTTTGGCTGTAGCTGGACCGCTGCTAGCAATAGCGTTAAGTATATGTGTAGCTGCTTGTAGACTTTTAACCTGATATGATACCTTCCTTAAAAACATGAGCTTTGTGTTTTAACGAGTTTCTATATCTCGTGATGAACATTTTCAAGATACATTGCTTATGGTATCAGTCTTGGACATCTGATTTCATTTTATCATGATTGGCTAGACTGAATATATGAGAAATTTTGCATGAATTCAAAGCATTGAACAGTAAGACACGAATCTGAATCGGGCTTTTATTTACAGTAAGGCAGCCAAATGCCCTTCTGGCAGTGTAAAGGAGCTATGATGTGTTGGAATAGATTACATTTATGTGGACTTCAAGACCCCTTTTGTATTGCTTGGTTTATGTAAAAGAACTGACCGTAAAAATTGTGAATGATAAAGTAATAAGGATATTCTGTATTCTAAGTTTTCTGGTAGTAATAAAAAGTTATTCATAAAACGTTATATGAAACTTTTGTCTCGTTTAAATAATTGATAACTAAGTTGTCGTAGTAACTTGAGAATGTATATTGTGTACAAAGGACAGTATTACTGTGAAAGAGAATGTAAAGAGGTTTTTGTGAACTTTCATTCTTTCTTACTTCAGTGTGACTTTTGTACTACGTGTACTCAATTCGTGTTCTCATATAAATGTTCCTCTAATTGTCACTCGCAAATTCAAAGTCAGAATTTCTTTTCTTTTCCGCATGACTAATGATGTATAATGTTCAGCTGAAAAAGCTAGGTTTTTGACACCCCTATAACTCTGGATCGCTGAGAACAAGGTACATGTTCTGATCTCTGGGAAATAACAACTTCTGTTAATGCTGATCAGACGATTGAAGTACAGTCAGGTTCCAGCCCCTCCACGCTTGCTGTGCATCTGTATAAACCGTAATGTGAATTGACTTTCTAAAAAGAATATAATTGTAAGCTTTTGTTTTGTTTTTTTAAAGCAAAACAAAAAAACCTAATAAACGCAAACAGTTCTTAATTTAGGAAAGTAGCTAGTTCAAGTCTATCCTTAGAAGATGTTTGAAGATGCCTAGGTAGCATTTTAAATAGTTATTTGGTTGTATAGTTCTTTCTGTTCCCCACAAAATACAAGTAACTTGCTTTGCCTTTCTCCACATAAAAATAATACAGATGGAAAAAAAAAAATCAATGTTTCTGTTTTTTCTGTCAATTTTAATTCAAATGAAAATTAAAAGATCTGATCAATTAAGATGTTTTTTCCAATCAGTGTTTAGTGATTCTGGCAGGCAGCCTCAGTGTTATCAAGTAAGACACCTTTTTAATGTTATCATTCTGTTTTATTATTGATTCTCTACTACATGCATTACCAGTTATCTTTCATTTTCTATTTACTAGAATTCTAAGATGTGATCCTGTGCAATTTGTATGGGTTTGATTCTTTCTTATTCCAATCCAAAACAAACAAACAAACCAAATCTAAAAATGCATGTGGTAGATGGAAAAACAGAAAGGTACAATACATACAGTTCAGAAAGATATAATTTTAGTTTTTAACAAGGTAGTACGCCTTGATAAATTTTATGATCTTAAGAAGCTTCATATAACATCATGGTTTACATGCTCATAACGAGTTAAAAAAAAGTTCATAAATTGCTATTTTCTGGGAGTTAGCACAGTTTAGTTAAGATATGCTACATACAAAAAATTGTGGGCTTCAGTTGAAGTTTGATGGTAGTAAACCTACCTTATCTTCATTTCATTGATAACCAAGCTCTGAGGGCATTATCTCTAACTGTGATGTTGATGAAAGATTACTGGCTTCCAGAGTTGCATTCACATCAGCAGCCGGTCTTTATCTCTTATGCATTAATAAGCGGGCAAGCTGTTATGCCCCTGCTGCAGAAGGCTACCAAATAGTTACCTTCAAAGACGGTGGCAATAAGTGTAATTTATGAAGCGATGTCCTCCTCCCTCTGCCCCCAGCCCCAAGTCCTACTCTTTCCAAAAATACCTTTCCTCAGCCCAGCTCACATTAGTAGTAGCAAGTGAAGTCCAGTTAACTCATCTGGTCTCTGAACAGCACAATTAAAATAGTTTAGGGAGTTTGGCACAATTTAGGGAATGGCTATATGATATAAGGAAGTGTTAGGAAAGAAAGCATTCGAATTAACACATGTCGAATGTAGTAAAATGCTATTAAAATAAAAAATACACCACACCTGGTACCCAAGCTGATTCATTCATAAGGAGCTCAGCTGTTGATATCTAATGATGCCCTTTGCTGTGTAGACATTAAGTTCAGAGGAATGTGAACCAGTGCTTTTTTGGAGGCTACTGTTTGTTTATACGCACCATGAAGGGACCAGCCCTGTTTGTACAGGTGGAGACATCCGAACTATGGGGGGAGGAAAGGGGAATGTCTCAGGGTTTTCCTTTGTATAAGCCATTCTCTTGTTACACTTACTAGTGTCTTACTGCTGTGTGTCTTTTTCTAAGTGTTCTTTTCTTCTCAAATCTTCTACATCTTTCAGATATCTGTTCCGTAATAGGTCTTTTCTGAGAATCCCTGTGGCTCCTAGGCCTAGGTTCTCATCACTAAGGAGTTTGAGGTTGGCCTGATATAAGGTTGTCCTTCTCGAGCAGTATTGCGCACTTTGTGCTATTTTACATGTTTGGTTAATTACCCTGAGGAGAATTTGCATGGAAATTGTAATGCTACCATGCAAACTGCTGTCTTAATGGCTTGAGTTTGCAACTGCTTAATTTTCATTACTAATTTATGTTTCCCTGCATACAAATATGAAATCTGATATTTGTGCATTGCTGTCCTTTGGTTTACTTATTGTCCTTATTTGGTGTCCTTATTATTTATGATCTTTATTTTCACTGGCAATAAAGACTCCCAGCATTTATATTTGTAACATACATTTCTGGATTTATGGTTTGTAAATGACATATTATATACAGTGGTTCAATTACTTTTATATAATATGCATCTGGAAGCTTCTTTCCTACCAACTTCATCACCATAGTTTTTATAATTTCATATTTACTGTGATGTTTTAGGGCAGTCATGTACCTGGTACACATTTACTTCTGCCACTGTACATTGCATGGTGTTAAAGGAATGCGTTTAAGACAGTTGACAGTAATCTTTTTTAAAGTGATTGTTTAAAGCTATTTTATTACTACAGTTCAGACATAAAGTATTGCATGTAACTTTGACATTGTGATGGTTCAAGTGCGATTTTGTCCAAATCAGTTTTAACTATCTCCTCTAAAAGGCCCTACATGGAAGAGCCACGTCATGTTAAAGTGCAGAAGGGTTCTGAGCCACTAGGGATTTCCATTGTGAGCGGAGAAAATGGTGGAATATTTGTCTCTAAAGTAACAGGTGGGAGCATTGCCCATCAAGCTGGCCTTGAGTATGGTGATCAGTTACTAGAGGTAATTGTTTGCTTACTATTCCTATGGCTTAATGAATCAGTTCATATGAATCCAGCCATAACTGCCTTCCCCAAAAATAGTACCTTGTGAAAGCTTGTGTGCTGTGAGATATAGCAAAGGCTGCTCTGTATTGCAGTGTGCCAGTAATTGTGATTGTTGTGACGTTTTATCAGGCTTTATCATAAAATAGTGTCTTTTGATGGTAGATCTGCATTGCATCTTATATAGACAGAATTAAATTTTAAGCCAGCTAGTTTTGGTACTTAAAACAATATAGTCCCAACACCATACTCTGCCTGATAAGGTGAGTAAATATTCAAGCAGCTGGCTTGTACCGAGTTTCATGCTGCTGTTGCTGTGCCGTATTGTTACCAGAGACACCTGGTTTAAAAAATACTCAGGTAGGCTTTAGATTAGCTACAGTCATGTTTTTGCCTACGGTATCAGATAAACATGTGGAGGAGCATTTTGAAAGTACAGAGCTGCTTTGTAAATGTTAGATCTGTTCACGCTTGTGTATGTTAAAGCATCTTCTGTTGCACAGCATGTGGATGATACTGCAGTGGTCCTGAATGGATCACAGATCTGACTTTATCTTTAAATCCTGAATTTATTCAGAACGGTGATCTGAGCCAACTTGTATTTAATCAGTGATATCGAATCATAACACAGCTCAGTATACATATGTCTTTCAGTAGTAAAAAGATTTTAAAACTCATGATCAGGTTACCAAATATTTTAAAATTACAGCGATTCCTTCCAAGGAGTAAACCCTAGGAATCATTGTATAGCAGCATTTCCATCCTTCTGTTTACCCCAGTGGAAGTAAGTCAGCATACAGACATTAACCTAAGTAGGAGGCTGAAAGAATGATTTTGCTAGTTTCCATCTGAAAATTTGACATCCTGGTTTGTGTGTTTTTTCCGTAGTTTAATGGAATAAATTTGAGGAATGCTACAGAGCAACAGGCTCGACTAATCATTGGACAGCAGTGTGACACCATTACTATTCTGGCTCAGTATAACCCACATATGTATCAGCTTGGCAATCATTCACGATCAAGGTAAGGCTGGCTAGACTTTGAAAATACTACTCTCTGGTCCATGTAGTTATTCAGCTAGTAGATAACTTCTCTACAGGTAATGTGTTTGCAAACATCAGCACATTTGTACCAATAAATGTGATTGCTTAGAAAAGTAATGTGTGAATGCATGCTTGTCAAAAAGGAAAGAAAAATGCTTGATGCACCCACTATATTTTCTTTCTTAGTTGGGCATAATCCTTAGATACATTACACTAAAACCAAAGATGGTTTCTTCCTCGGATTATGAGATTCCAGTACTTCAAAGCAGTTTTAATTTTTTTTTATAGTTGGAGTTCCCAAAAACTAATTAGAGAAGGCGTATGACCTAGTGAAGTTATCCAGCCCATTTTGATGAATGATCACACTTCAAAACTGAGCTTTATCTTTCTCTTAGACTTACGGTGAACGTATGTTATTTGGCATGCTGTTTGGTTTTTTTCTTTATACTTGATTTACGGCCAAATTAAAAACTTTGTCTGCATGGAAAATATTTGTCGTTGGTGAAACGCTAACTCACCAGTCTTTCATTATTATCTTTTTTTCTTAGTTCTCGCCTAGAACCTGTGAGTAATCATTCCACCCCTCAAGGGAGTGGAGCTGCAACGCCTGACAATCATTCCATAATCGATACTGTGAGTGAACAGGATGAAGGAACAATGACACCCCCATCCAAACAAACCACGCCAACTACAAGTCCCCGGAATTCCTTAAGGTAGAGAGTAAAATTTTTGCCTTAAGGGAAAAAAAATGGTGAGGGTGGATGTGAAGAGTATTAAAAAACAAGTGTACTTTTTTGAATGCTGTGTCTAGTTGAAATAAGTGAGCAGTGAAGTTAAATGAGCCCCAGGATAAAAGTGCATGTTTGCAGACTGTTTTTGAAAGACAGGGTCTGCAAGGAGTGAAGAAAGTTTACTAAAAATTGGTTTAGTTAAGAAGGTCTGCAAGGAACATGATGTTTGTATTAGAAGACTATCTCTAGGTGACCTATTTTGAATAATAATTATGTAAATATATTTTCTTCAGATGACTAGTTAATTGTATGTTATGCAGCTTTTAAAATTGAAGTACGTGTATTATTTCTCCCTGTCAAAAGGGGCCCGGTGGACACAAACAAAAGGACCCCTGAACCTAGAACTGTTGTTGTTAAAAAATCCCAAGTGGATCTTGGGATCCAGATATGTGGTGGAAACCTGTATGGAATATTTGTCTCAGATGTAGATGATGATAGCCCAGCAACAGGACCGGATGGACTAGTCTTGGGTGACATGATACTTGAGGTAAGCTATTAAGAAAAGTCTGCAGCATGCTGACAAACTGTCTAGGATGGTGTAAAGAGGGAGTTGTGCAAAGAATCGTGCTGTCTTGCAATGGGAGATGTTCTGTGAATCCTGAGTTCCTGCCACAAAACCCAAGTAACAACGGTAAGAATGCCTAACCTTCATTCTGACTGCGAGGCCCGAAGAGCTGGATGATGTGGACCTGGAGAACTACCGCTGTTGAGAGCACAAGTTGCCCACAAGTTTGAAGGTCTAATGTGTGTCCACTTGGAATTAGGAACACCTGCTCTCTTCATGTAAATAGGAAGTCTTGAATCCAGTTGCTGTACGTAGGAGAAAGGCAAGGATATGAAAAATCCTGCAAAACAGTGAACAATATTGATCTTATCACTATAAAATTCTAATCACAGTCTAGGGAAAGCTGTGCAATATGTCTTTGACTCTGCCTTCTATATCTGAAATGAGAATATTTATCTACTTGGCAGGACTGTTAAGGTGATAAACACATGTGTTTATGAGCTTTTCAGATACAACTGAGCATTGAGACTGTCTGAGCACTGAGACTCTCCTATTGTGCCTCTGGTATCCAGATGGAGATTTTGCTTTGTAATTTTGTCTCTGACTTCCATAAGACCACCACCTGCTTTTCCTAAAAATATTAAATTCTTTCCAGTGTGAATTTTATGATTCTCAGCTTACCTTTTGAAAACTGTTTAAAGTATTGCAGACTTTCTCTCACAGTGTGTGTCATAGAATCATAGTGTCTGCTGTGTTCGCTAGGGTGTTTTGTTTTCCACCCCCATGTCTCAATCGCCTGCTAGACATCCAAGGTGCAAACTGTACTAGAATTAAGTGGCAAGATTTACTTGTATATAGAGCCTGCCAGTGGGAAGAACAAACTTCTTTTGCATGTTTTTCAAGCTCGCCTAATGCTATTGCCTGTTAAGATACAATTTCACACCTAAGGATTTCCGTGTTTTGTGTTTTGCAGTATGGGTCCATTGATATGCGAAATAAAACAGCCGAGGAAGCTTATCTTGAAATGTTGAAGCCTGGAGAAAACATCAAAATAAAGACTCAGTACAGAATAGAAGAGTTTAATAAGATAAAAGAGCTTCCGGGAGATGGATTCTATATCAGGTATTTGAGTGTGACTGGTAATGACAGCATAAGGCTGATAGGATAATATGCTGACCATCATGAGAGAGATAGTACACCAGTCTTACCACTATCTTAAATTCAAAGTTTACTAATTTATCCCAACTAGTCTCTGACAGCGAGTACACAATCTGTAGCATAGTAAAGCCTGCTCATTTCACTGTAAGCTTGTGTGCTCTTGAAAAGTAGAGTATGCCACTAATTTGTTAAGTTTTTTCAAAATGAGTATGCATGTTCTTCCCTTGAGCTGATGGACATCAGTTGCAAAGCCTATTTATGTTTTCCTTTCCAGAGCGCTTTATGACCGTCTGGCAGAGGTGGAACAGGATTTAAGCTTTAAGAAAGATGACATTTTGTATGTTGATGACACTCTACCACAGGGAAACTTTGGTTGCTGGATGGCTTGGCAGCTAGACGAGAATGCTCAAAAGCTGGAAAGAGGACAGATTCCAAGTAAATATATGTGAGTGAGCTCAGTTACGGTATTTATCTTACAGCCTTTAGAAGTCTGTCTAGTGAGATGTGGTCTAAGAGACTTGTTTGCTTCTATTCTTTCTGGGAGTTACTAATTAGACGTGTCATTTTAGGGATGGTATATTTTAATAACATTGAATTAAATATGTTGCTCTATCAAGTTGGTTTTAATGCTACTAAATAGTAAACTAGAAATGGAAATGATATGTAGACCAGTGTTCACGTTGTGATAGATAATTCAATAACAAAAGTGAGAATAGCCACAGCAAAAATATCCTTGAATCCAAGGTTATCACAGTCGTTCTTGAAAGCATCAGTGGTTTTAGTTATCTGTGGACAACAACGTTACTATAAGGCTGTGTATCCACCACAATCTCATAAGGTTGATAGAGCAGTTAAGAGGAGTTTGCAGGAATTAAATTTTTTGCATTGTCACTGAAATCACATTAGTTATCAGTCAGTGATTAAAATATTTTTTCTTTTTAAGATTACTGGTTTTCTGGGTTCCTTTTCTTCTAATAGTCTTCTTTCCATGTCATAACTCAAAATTCATCCTGACAGTGGGACAACGGCACTACGTGGAATGTGTGGAAGTACAATATATTTGTACCAACCCACACACATCATTGATAGGCTTGTTACTGGAAGATGGATAGTAAAACCAACTAGGTTTTTTGTGTTACGTGGACAAAATATTTGTGCTCATATAAAATAAAACTTATTTTGGGTTGCTAAGAAGTTATTTGTAAGGATGAATATAACATGCAACTTCATAGAAAAAATGGGATCTTCATTTCTGTGTGAGGCTGACTTTACTGGCAAATGGGTGCATACTGCTGCTTCTGCCCAGGAGAATTATGCCCTGCCTGTCGGAGCGCTCACCCTCTTATGCCTTGCTGCTATTTATATTTGTCGGGGTTTAACCCGCAGCAAGACCTGAAACACATTCGCAAGCAATGAAGCACCTAGCAATAGAAGCGTGCTGGTTCGAGCATCCCAAGGGTGTTCACAATTCTTGAACGCCGTTGTAGTTAGCCTGGAGAAGAGGTTGGTGAAGGAAGGTGTCTCCCCCACAGATTGATTCTCCGAGGAGGAAAGGTAAAGAAGTGTAATTACAGAAAGTTTCCGCTAGACGGCTCCCAAAGTACGGAGAGGAAACCGCCGCTGCCGTTTCGCCTTGTTTGTCACTCTTAATCATTAGCAAGTACAGCAACAGCACACACGATTTCGTCATATCATTAGTCCACACTGCAAAGCACAGCAAAATGATAATCTTGACCCGTTTCCCAGGGACTATAAACAGCACAACGGGGAGCGTATACAGCAGGTAAGGTGTTACAGAACGCAACCCTGAGAGCAACAACTTTGAGAGCAAGTAAATCAACATTGTGACTATCAACCCAATACAATGAATGCGTATGAGAATTTTGTTCTAACGTGGTCTCATCAGGTTTGTCATTATCTCAACCCGTCGTGCCTCACAGTGGGTGCCAAAAAGAACTGTCGTGGTTTAACCCCAGCTGGCAACTAAGCACCACGCAGCCAGTCACTCATTCTCACCCTGGTGGGATGGGGGAGAGAATCAGAAGAGTAAAAGTGAGAAAAGTTGTGGGTTGATATAAAGACGG
Source organism: Ibidorhyncha struthersii (assembly GCA_013398815.1). Lineage (NCBI taxonomy): Eukaryota > Metazoa > Chordata > Aves > Charadriiformes > Charadriidae > Ibidorhyncha > Ibidorhyncha struthersii. The sequence continues at coordinate 77,272 of VZSZ01006514.1, read as the reverse complement.
TTTAATAAGTAAAGCAAAAGCCGCACATGCAAGCAGAGCAAAACAAGGAATTCATCCACTGCTTCCTATCGGCAGGCAGGTGTTCAGTCGTCTCCAGGAAAGCAGGGCTCCATCACGAGTAATGGTTACTTGGGAAGACCAAATGCCATAACTCTGAATGTCACTTACTTCCTCCGCCTTCCCCCAGCTTTATATATACTGAGCATGACGTCACATGGTATGCAATATCCCTGTGGTCAGTCAGGGTCAGCTGTCCTGGCTGTGTCTCCTCCCAACTTTTTGTGCTCTTCCAACCTACTCGCTGGCAAGGTGGCATAAGGAGCAGAAAAGGCCTTGATTGCTTAGCAACAACGCAAAACTACCAGTATGCTATCAACACCATTTTCATCCCAAATCCAAAACACAGCACAATACCAGCTGCTAGCAAGAAAGTCAACTCTATCTCAGCCAAACCCATGACAATATTATAAGAACCTTGAGGAAATGATGGTAGTCTGAGTTTTTCAGGTGCTTATTATTTGATTTATGTTAACATTTTCTGATTAATTTTCCGTGATGAAGCTACTCGGGCTAAGGCTTGAGTTGAGCATTTCCAGTGTGTTCCAGAAGCAGTGGTGATATTGTTTGTTGGAAAAATTTAAAAAGATAAGTTTAAATACCAACCAGTCTGTTTCATTATAGGATGGATCAGGAGTTCTACAGGAGACACAGCATGTCTGAGGCTAAAGATGAAAACAGCTCATCTAAGACATTATCAGCAGCAGCACGGAGGTCATTCTTCAGAAGAAAGCATAAACACAAGCGAAGTGGTTCCAAAGATGGAAAGGATTTACTGGCTCTTGATACAATCAGTACAGACTCGATTCCCTTCTTGGATGGCAAGTACCTGTGTTACACTTGGGAAGGGGTTGCCTTTCCTTCTATTTAATTTTTAAACAGCTGCAGCGTGACACAATAAGTAATGTTGCTTTCTGGTTGGTCTGAATACAAGTGGTGATCTTATGTCCCACCACGTACATTACTTTTAATAACAATTTTTTTTTTTTTATTAAATAACAAGCCAGAGCATTTCAAATTAATTTGTTTTGGTAGTTTATTCCTAGATCTATTAGCATTAATGTTTCATTTACAGAGGAAGATTGCTTTTTGATGCATGGTTTGATCTTCCTTTCAACTATTTAATTTCTGTCCAGGTCGCTTAGTCTTGACAGACATGCTGGGCACCGCTCAAAAATCTTCTCTTCTGTTTTATCATTCGTCTACAAAAATCTTGTTGATTACAACGCTTACTTCCTCGGAAGAGCTCAACAAACCAAACCAGAGAAACCTGGTCTTGTTTACACTTTTAGGAAAAAATAGGAATGATTGGTTTTAAAATTTGGGTGAGGGTAGGGGGAAGAAGCACTAGGTTCAACCAGAAAAAACGTCTATTTTAAGCTGTCAGGTGGAGAAAATTGCAATAATGGCTAGTGAGCATTTTTTGTTCTTGTCAAGGCCCTTATCCCTTGCAAGGGAGTTGTTCTTGTACTGTTAGGGTGCTTCTGTCTATCTGAGGAATGCCAGGAAAATAGTTTATACTTTCATAAGTAAATCTTCTGTGTGTGTAGATTCTGCAAGTCTGGCATATCAGCGTGTACAGAAAGTGGACTGTACCTCTCCTAGGCCTGTCCTTATTCTAGGACCTTTACTTGATGCTGTGAAAGACATGTTGGTCAAAGAATCCCCAGGAAAATTTTGCAGATGTCCTCTTGGTAAGTATGCAAATATAACCAATTTATTCTTGCTTCAAATACATGGTAGTAACATCTGTATAAGTGAACTAAATGGTAGCAGAAACATGGAGGAAAAAAACCCCAAGAATCTGAATTTGCATGCATTGTTTTGTTAGCTATGTTCTGTGCCTAAGGAATAGTAATGAAAGTGGATCTTTTCTGGTTTTATGAAACAGAGGTTATGAAAGCTTCCCAACAAGCCATTGAACGGGGTGTGAAGGATTGTCTTTTTATCGATTATAAACGGAGGAGTGGACATTTTGATGTGACAACTGTAGCTTCAATAAAAGAGATAACAGAAAAGGTGAGTCACTTTTAATGCTGTAGTTGTTTGTACCATTTGCAATATACAGTCAAACTGTGTTGGGGGGCGGAAATTATATTAGTGTTGTCATCCTTTAAGGCATTCAGAGAATTGTTCCCCGGGCCACTGAGTAAAATAAGTTACCTCACTTTGGCGTGTAACTGTTTAAAGATTACTTTATGCAAGCTCACCTTTGTAGAAACTAGGAATGTCAATATTCTTTTCAGTATTATTAAATAAAGTTAGAAATTATTTTCTTAGACTCCATACATTCCACCCCCTACATCCCTAAACAAGGATTTAGACTTTTGAAGTATTCCATTTAATGCAGTCATATAGAACATAAACATCATAATAATCCTGGAGACAGATGTTAATTAAAATCTGTACACTGCTTATAGTTTTCTGTTAAACCCCACAGAAAGTCTCATTACTTTAATGCTTGTGTTTGCTTATGACTTCTGAAAGAGAAAATTAATAGGAATATTTGAATTTGGAAAAAATGTACTGCAAATACTTCAATCTGAGTTTTCATTTCATTAGTTCTTCAAATACTTTTATTTCTATCAATGCATGCTTTTGGTACTATGAATGGAATTTCTTGCAGTTTTTCATCTTCTGTCTTTTGTTATAAATCCTTTGGGTACAAACTGTGCAGTAGCCCCAAAATGCTAAATGTCTAGCAAGTTCTGTTGGGTTGCTATGATTTAAGTAGGGGAAGAAATGGGGGATTTGCATGTGTGCTTGTGCTCTTTAACTGAATGAGTGTTTTGCATTTACATTTGATCTTAGGATTGTCATTGTCTGCTTGACATCGCTCCTCATGCCATCGAACGGCTCCACAGTGTTCATATCTACCCTATTGTAATTTTTATTCGCTACAAAAATGCTAAACAAATCAAGTAAGTCTGTGAGGGGTATAGTTCAGGGATGTTTGTTTTCACTTAAAATAAGCTTGTTTCCTTTATTGTTTCTTTCATCCTAGTCATCTAAAATCTCTTTAAAATGTGGAAATTAATCCTCATAAAAACCGCTGTAAGGTAGATGGTCTTAAGTTGCATGACAATGAAGTGAATCTCAAAGAAATCAGACAATGCAGACTAAGCTGTATGTACTCCAGGAGGCACTCAGATCTTTCCTGCTCACCTTTGTATTAAACTGTAAGACAGATATGGGTGAGGGCCATTGAGGATTAAGTGGTGACTGTGACAAAGAGCTATTCATCTTCCCTGCGGGGCCAAGTGTGTGGATGCAGTGCCAACTGATTTGTAACCTCAGCTTTCCTACCTTCATTCTCCAGTGAAAACGGCAACGGAAGTCCCTTTTTGCCATGGAGTGTAAATACTGTGGTCTTCTCAGGCCATGCTCTTTCAATAATTGGGAATTTCCTGCTTGAATATAGCCGGGAACAGAACGTGGGAGTTACAAGCACCAGTCCCTTCCCTAATGGTTGAGTAAGCCTTCACACATTTTGATAGATTGATTTGGCAAGAAGTCACATAATCTCCCAACATAAGTATTAAGAAACAGTTTTGTTGAGAGATCTTACACTTGTGCTATTTTCATTTTGAAAGTTGAAGTCTTCTTATATTCTTGATCTGGAGGTAAATTAGATGACTGACTATTTAATAAAGAGGATAAGTATCACCACTTTCAGGTAGAGGCAAGACATAAAACCATGTGGTATATTTCATTACCACTGTAGGATTATGCACTTGAATGATAAATGGAACTGTCATGTCTTAATCCCCTTTGGAAATGGAATGGTGACCACTACAGCTATTTCCTTTTTTTGGAAAGTGAGAGAGCGCAATTGAACTAGACAAGCAAGGATTTCTAGCAGTCATCAGAATAAGATGCAGTGGCGCAGTGTCTCTGCCTGTTATGAGCACCAAAGGTTTTTCCAAACAGCCTTTTCGATCTATCACGGGTTCTATTGGTATTCTCTGAAATGCCAGAGAGCAGTGATAGGTTACTTTTTAGTAGTGATTTTATTTATTTATAAAATAAAGTTGTGCTTCTCTTCTCAATTCTGTAAGAAACTATGCTTATATTGTTTCAGTACCTATCTATATGACCTTACTAGCTGATTATCAATTCTGCTTCCTTTTAAAGAGAATCCCCTACTTGGCACCCAAAGTCAGATTTGTAGGAGAGTGTTACAAGGCTTGATCAGAATTGAAATATTTTTTTACCACGTGTATTTCTCTATATTTTTTTTCTTATTTTATTTCCAGCAGCTTGTATAATAGAAAACGAGTCATCTCAAAAATATAAGATGACATAGAAATACTCTATTTGCTCAATGCTTGATACTTCGAGCCCTTAAAAGAGCGGTACTTGTGCCCAGCTTTGTGTAGGGAGTACTGGAATGTATATGAGATGATGATCTGATTCACATGAACTGGAAAAAATTAGATTCTTTCTCCCTCAACCCCCTCTCAGTCTCTAAGACTTTAAAGGAATACTGTCTTGATAGCAAATAAATTGATTAGCACTGAAATAATCCTGGTGACTATGCTGATACTGCTGAAACACGGTAGATGGCACTCTATGCACAGAATTATGCTTGCAAATTAATTAGCCTTTCACATTCACCAAACTGGAGGTAATCATTTCAAGTCCATTAAAAATAATAAATTACTCTTATACAAGTTTTTCCTTTTTTTCTTTCTTTTTTTGCAGAGAGCAAAAAGACCCAATCTTCCTGAGGGACAAAGTTACACAAAAACATTCCAAAGAACAGTTTGAGACAGCTCAAAAAATAGAACAAGAGTATAGCAAGTACTTTACAGGTTAGTATTAAATCAACTTTTCACTAGGAACACAGTGGCAATTTAATCCATTTACACTGTAATTCAAAAGATCCTATGTTCCTTCAAAGAGCACTTTTTTTTTTTTCATTCTGCCTTCCCTTTTGGCAAATTCATGCTTTGGTGCTTTACTGGGAGAGGAAACCTCAAGATAATAAGTACTATCCCTTGATTTTACATGTTTTTGTTTTAGCATGTTATGAATCTTATGACCTAAAGAGATTCTGAAAATGGTGTATTACAAGCCAGCATTATTGGAAGTATGGTCAAGATAACTTGACACAGTGTTGTCAGTTTTATACCATCTAAGGAGTGTAAGTTGTTTTGGAATTGTTAAAAAAAAAAAACCACAAAAACAAAACCTCCAAAACCCCAAAACCAAACAATAACAAAAAAACTGTAGTGTAAATTAATGAGTTATTTGTGAGACATACTTTAAATCTTTCAAGACGGAAAAAAAAAGGTCAAGGATTTCTTAAGCATGCATTGTAATTTTGAATAATTAAATTCAACTTCAGAGGCCTTTTTAACATCATAAAGTATATTATATGAACCTTGGATTGCAGTTAATACAGTATTTTTACCAGAGAAAGAAAACTGTGTCTGCTTATTTCAGAGTATACTTCCATGTGGTTCCACATACATTCAAAAGAGTGGGGATAAAATTTTAGCCATCTTGATGTGAATGGCTGCAAAAGTTAAAAAGAAAAAAAAAACAATCCCCCCAAAACACCACTAAACCAGCCAACCCCCAAGTTTTCATCCCCAGAGCAATGGGATTCTTCGAGAAATATCGAGGCATACCTGCCAAGTGCAGGGGAGGGAAGGGGGATGTATTTATCTCGGCACGTCCTGAGAGAAGCTGCACGTTCTCAACAGAATCACTTACCTGGTATGTAATAGCCATACAAATGTTAATTCAAGTGGTACATACTAAACCTCCCCAGAACTTGACATGCACATGGCCAGGTTGCATCGCCATGTGTTTTCTCTGCTCCTTCTTAAGTCATTTGTTGCATTTTAATTTCACCCTGATAGTGAAAGTAGCACTCAGTCCAAGAGAGTACTATGTGTATCTTCTCACATGCTCTCTGAGAAGAGCCTCCCTCTGCTTGTGCCAAGTACAGTGGACTCCAGCTGTCATCAACATTTCCAGATGCTGGTAGTCAGCGAGGACTGGTGTTCAAACTTCATTGACATTTAAAGTTGTTGAAATGATAATGTTGTGCCTGTAGATATGCGTGTTGGACACGGTAGCTTCCTCATGAAGCTGTATGATGCAATCTCTCAGACCTGAGCTCTCTGACTACTTCACAAAGTGCATTTTTTGACTAATGATGCTTTCAAGTTAACTTTTGTTTCTTGTACCAAGTTGTGAGCACGGTGTGTAATCTGAATCCCTTCCTCTCTGCCATTTGTCACGCTTCATAGAACTTGTTGGTTACTGCGTTCTGTATCCAAACTCACCTGAGATCGTTAACTGTAGTATATACTGCGGAGTCAAGTGATATTTTACGTGAGATCAAATCCTCTCTTTTCAACAATGGAAATGATACCTTAAGCCTTATAAGACTTTCCATGTTTTTCCAGCGTTAGTGGTAGCTGAGGCCAGAGGCTTTGCTGACATATTTCTCAAGTCATGAAGTCCCTCACTTTTTAAGTCTTAAAGCTAATACGTTCTCCTCGCCTGTGTCAGTGTTGGCATTTTACTTTTTATGACAGTTATGTTTAGCAAGGGTAGAATGCAAGGTGTTCATTTATCTTTTGAATTGATTTTCAGCGAGTTGCTTGCTGTTGGCCTTTTTGTTCCTTGAAGGTAGTTGACAATAAGAATTGGAGCGGCAATGGCTGCTGTTTTATTTAGCTCAACGATCTGTGAGCTCCCTCATAATTTACTGCTAATATTTGTAAATAGTGTCTAGTTGCTACAGCTATAGTCTCTATGTATATTACCACGTAAATATAAAACTCTTAACACCACAGGCTGAACAGAGAAGGTTGTTTATAGCAGGTTCTGACCATCTTTAGACTTAAACTTTGCCACCTGATGCCTCTGAAAATAGTACGTGGAGGCCTCTAACGAAACAGTTGTCTTAGTTGATTATAGCCATCAGTTCTGCGACTTCCCTGGGCTGTTTTAAGAGCTAGCAGAAGAAAATGTGTATTGAATGCTTCACCTCTTTGCTCTCTTTATTCTTTTTCTTGTTTTAATAGTCATGCATCTGGCAAATATTGAATCGGGTAGATTAATTCTGATCTGTTGATGAACACTTTGCAGAAAAATGCAGAAGACTGCTCTTTGTGCTTAGGTATACCTGTTTGTTCCAGTCTCATTTGGGGGGTGTGTGTCTCTTTTTCTCCAGGCACTGTCCAGGGAGGAGCCCTTTCAAGCATTTGCACTCAGATTATGACAACTGTCGATCAAGAACAAAACAAAGTCCTGTGGATCCCAGCTGGCCCGCTGTAGATGTATTTCTCTGTGAAACTACTTTGTGGATGGAAATAACCAACTAACTTTCTATCCGAAGGACTCTGTCCATTTCTGTCTTTATAAAGATATCTGTAAGTGATTTCTGTTTCATGAAGGGGAATGATAACACTGAACACACAAGGACCTGATGAGGCACGTGGGAAGGGGCAGATCACTTCAATCGAGCTTGTCTCTTACGTCGTACGTGTACACGGGACAGGTTGTCACAAGCGGTTGCGACCTGCGTGTACTTGTCCATGAGTAATGAATTTAACAATGCTGCAAAACCCTGTAGAATGACAAGTTTACAAAAACTTTTTCAAAGTATTTGGTTGTTGCTGTTTACTTGAATGTCTTGTCTTGTCTTGTTTTGTTTTTTTAAACTCTGTGTCCTTTCACTTAATGAGGTGACTCTCCAAAACGGAGTGAAATTTCTGAATATGAGCAAATGGTTTATGCGCAATGTGACTCTTAGTTGCAGTTTTGACCATTTCTAAGCCCATTGTTGACAACCAGGTAACAACGTGGGATTGAATCGGTACGTCTTGGGAGTAAGCTCAGAAGGAAGTACACTCCTCTACAGGGCAGACCACTGTTTGTATCCTGTCAACACTTGTCTGTCAAAGATATCGTTTCTTGTTTTATGCATGAACCTAATATTTAAACGTCATAATATATCTGAACAATCCAAGTTTAACGTGTGTTGAGAAATAATAATTTCTGGTTGTTGGGCCTGGATTAAGTACAGGTGGGGAAGAGTCATAAACTAGGCCTAGCATGCTGTGTTCTGTCACTTTTAGATACTGTAAATATGGAAAGCTGATGTCAGTGCAATTTTGCAGGGTAATTCTTAAGCTTTGTACTTCAGTGTGTAGCATTCACATAGATTGTTTTTATTTAAAAGAAGCCACAGTTTTAGGGCTTTGATTAAAAGCCTTTAGGAAGGTACTAAATTGTTAGTGTTTTCACTGTCGAAAAGTAAGTGGTTGTTTAGTTTTGGTTGCAGTACTTATTTACCTATTGTACCAAACTCCATTGTATCAATTCCCTTTTTGTTTTTTTGCACTTCGGACTCTGTGTTCCTAACACAGGTTTTGTACCTGTCTCTTCTGTCTCTTGTGCCATGTTTCTTGGGTACTGTATTTTAATTGTTTTTAAACTATCATTTGAGTAGATCTGCTTCTCGGTCACTGTTCCTAACATTTCATTATGTAGGCTGTCTAGTTTTACACTACAGGCTGTAGTTTTGCTTTTGTTTGTAACTTTTTTAATTAAAAAAAGGGATTATTCTTGCACAGTTCTTCAAAGAAAGATCTGGTCCTAAATTTAAATTCTGTTTTACAGTTGCTATTTCATAGTTCAAAATACTTTATATAGTATTTATATAGTTATATACTATATAAAGAGAGTATTTTGAACTATAATACAGCTACAATATATATAGTATTTTATATAGTATTATACCATACTATTATAATACTGTATATATATAAATTAAAACATAGGAAATGGTATGGATGAATTACTAGTCGAAGTACTTCTCATGGTGAGGGACAGCAGTTGTTTTTTATTTCTCTTTTTTTTGTTTGTTTGGTTTTTTTAAAGTTTGAGGTCAGAGTAGACTCCAGTGGTACAACTGAAACAGACAGGTACTGTTCTGACATGGATTTTCTGTACTAAAATGAAAATGTCACTTTGTATCAAAAAAAAAAAAAGTTAAAGAAACTGATTACTAAATAAAGGTCAATTTCTATAACTTGACTTGTGTGTAAAAGGTGCCTATAGCTAATGTTCTCCTTGACTCTGTTTAGTTGAGAACTCATATAAGGTTTTATTTTCTGACTAAAATTGGTGCCTATGGGTTTGAGTGCCCAGCCTGAGCGGTGCAAGTTTCACTTCTGTGGCTTTGCCCGGCCTTGCATATGTAAATACCAAAGACGTCCAAAAACTGCAGGACACAAGAAGTGAGGTGTTGGTTTGTATTAACGTATTTTTAACATTCTGGCCCAGTGTGTTAAGGATTTGAAGCAGAAATGCAATTGACTGGATGGAGGCTTTAATGGGAGAATGAGTCTATCCCTGTTATTTTCAAGAGAGTGTCAAGGGAAGCCAGGGAAAACCTAATAGGCAAAAATGTGAATCATTATCTTAAGGACACATTGTAGAATTCTGTGCCTCAGTTTCTACACTTCAGACAGACCGGCGTCTTCTGTTCATTAAGTAGTCTGAAAGCTTAGGGAAGGTAATTATTGTGTCTTAACTTTTCTGCTTCATCAGTTGCTTTATTCTCGGATGCCAGCTAGTCAACTTCAGCATGAACCGGATTGATGGATGCCCAGTCACCTTGTAATCTGCATACCTAGGAATAGCCTTCAGTCATAAGGCAGGACTTGCACATTATCTGCTTTTCTGGGGGGGGGCGGGGTGGGGAGAAAACCCCAAACAAAAAACCATGGTGCCATCTTCTAACAGAGGACAAAGAAAATGAGAATAGGCAGGTTCTGGCAAGTCAGTAGCAGTCATACCTAGCATACCTTCTGATCACAAGGATGTAGAATTGAAGTCTCAGTTAAACACTAGAAAGATTCCTTTAGCTCAGATCAAGAGGTTCCTGATACACCATTTTATTTTATAATACTACATAATGGAGCTAGATTTGGCCATTGTTCCGAAAAGAGTAATTTTGTCCAGGTGTTTAAATAAAGAATGTAGTTCTGTGGGTATTTTAAAAATAGTTTAAAAGTAATATAGCTAGACAACAAAAGTCTGACAATTTCACCCTTATGTTAATATGTAGCATGTATTGCTGCAGGTAAGGAGCTAGAAATCAGCATCTTTTAACTTTATTTCTCCACAGTTAAACTGACATAAAATGGCTGAAGATACTGCAGCCCATATGTATGATCTGTTGTTAATACGTTGACAAGCATCTACTGTCTTTCAAACCTTTGCTTTGTGTTCACATTGACCCGAATTGCAGGGCAAGTGTTTGCCAGATCCAGAATTACACTCCGACAGCTGCCAACCTCTTCACCTAAGACAAGGGTCCTTTTTCAGTGTCTGATAAATTTGGAGGCCATATGATAATCCCTTTCAGTGAATGCAAATGTTGCCTTCAGCAGTCTTGAACGGCTTTCCTAGATGCATCTCAGATGGATGTGTATTCATGGTTGAAGTACAGTGTTTTAATCTTCTCTAGACTTATGTTTAAGGCTCCGTCTAACTTCTAAGATTGTACACCTCCATTTCACACTGGACAGTTTCTTTTAAAATACACTGACATTGGAAAAATGTGCACTGGCTTGGAAACTAAAGAGACTGCTGTGAATAATACAGATACCCAATAAGGCTGACTCTGGTCTTGTGCAACAACTAGTAAAGGTCCTGGACCTGCAGTAGAGACTGAACAGTATAAAAAAGGTGCTCGGCCTCTTCCTGGAAACGTTCTAATGGCTGCTGCGTCAGTGGGTGTAAGGGTTTCTTAGTAATTTGGTTACTTTTTAAAGAGTTCCCCGCCCCCCCCAGCCTTACTCTGTCATTTTGCTTAGAAAATGTCTTGGTGTGCTTCACTGAAAAAGTAGTTTTTGATGAACATTTGGTAGCAAACTTTTCAACTATTCAATTTGACTTCTTTCTCTCTTAGTATTCAGAGATGCTTTTGCTAGCACAACCGAAATGATGCGAGTGTGAATCCAAAATCTAGGTGAAGAGGGGATTCTGTTACTTAAATGTAAACATACTGGCTTAACTTGGGATCATTCAACTCTATTTTAACAAACAATTCCTTACAAGCTTTCATAAGAATAGCTGTTTATTACACTATAAATAATTTTAAATGAATGTTATATTTAAAAGTTGTCTAGGTGGATCCTTTTGTTGAGGTAAACGGTGCATAAAAATCATACTGTGACTAAAAAAATTCAAAACTTTTTCAGTACTGGAACTTATCTTGTAGACTTCCAGTATGGAAAATGTTTCAGGGTTTTTTTTTGTATTTTATATTTATTTCATCTTGTAACTTAGTTTAAAAACAGTGGCAAGAGGCATATTAAAAATATTCTGATTTCAGCAGATCTCATTCATGTAAGTGTAATTAATTTTCCTCTGTAAAATGTACCTGGAAAAGGTGTGGTGAGTTTTTTTTTCCCCATGTGTAAAGTATGAAATTCCAGATCATTTTTTTCTTAACACATTTAAGATATGAGTCTTTTTTCTAAAAATGCAGAAGGTAACATGTCAGAGATCTGATCATTATTTTAAGAGTCAAGTCACCAAAATCTTTGAAATATGTAACACAGTCACTTCATATTATGGTGAATTTATCTGTCATTGCTAGGTTTTATTAACAGGACATTGTACGCTAAATGTGTGTCTTCACTGAGTTATTTTCTGTGTCTGTCATATTGAAGGAAATAACACCTAGTGGCTGAGGAAGCTTTCAGAGATGCACTATCTTGATATATGACTCTTTCCTTTGCTTGTTCATGGTATAAAGAGAACGTCCAAGAGCTGGACACAACCCAAAATCAAACGCACACCCCCACACCCCCAACCCTACACACAAAGCAAAACAACCCCCTCACCCCCAAACCCCACTTCCTAAGTGTCCCATTTGGCTTTTCTTATGATTTTGGGTCCTTCCCATCTTCCTAAAGATCTATTAAAAGTTCAGAAAATGAAGACAGCAGTTTACTCTTAACTTAATCAATGTACATACTGCATTTAACAATACACTGATGTTTCCAAAATTGGAAACAAGTCTGTCACAACACTAAACAGTTTAAAAGGCTTGAAAAAAAATGTTTCTTGATAAAATTTCGTTTATTTTTGGAATGGCTTTTTTCTTTTAAAGTTTTTTTTGCTGCAAATGTGAATGCAATTTCTTATGTAATTTTCCCTATGCCCTTCCTCCAAAGGCAGGGGATGATCGGCTTTGCGAAGGTGGTGACTTTGATCTTCAGAGGAAGCGACCCTTTTCCCACAACTTTTGCACCTGGTTTTGCTGCAGATTAATGTTAGCTCGGTAGCAATAATGCCAATCAATTAAAATCATCTTAAGTCCTTCATTTGCCAAATCTGCCTCCCCCACAAAAGCGCTCAAGGTTAGCATTTAGATGCTCAAATAATCTGTAACCTGATTAAGACAATATTTGTGGCCCGCCTGTGACAGACCTAAGGTTTTAGGTTTCGAGCTTGTCTGATGTTTGGGTCGCGTAAGCAATAAAAGGCTGAAAATGCCTTGCTTCATCTAAATACATGCAAGGGGTCTAAATGTGATTGAAGTCTTAGAGTTCTGTGGTGAAAATAACTTAGTTATAGCATTCTGAGAGGATAATTCCGGTGGAGTCAGCCAAAAGAGCCTAAGGTAAGACAGAGAAACTTATTCTCTGCTGTGAAGATATGATTTGAGAGCGCTAGCAATTGCTCGCATCATTATAGTAACAAGTAGGTTTGTGATGCAAAGATGAGTAAGTGCAATTACTGATGAAACCAAACACACGGAGCTGAATTGCAGGACGGTGATAGAAGCTGCATGTCCTCAGCAACCCTCAAGGTGTGGGTCCTAATGGTGGCGAATACGTATTACTTACATCTGGGCTTGGCTGAACTGTGTGGCTGTGCAGGGCTTCTGGCTGAAAATGTGTTTCTGACATTCAGATGAGTACTCGTATACCCTGACTTGTACTACAGTAAAAAATGTGTGTTTAATAGCTGCAGTTATAGTGTGGTCTGTTGAGACCTGCTCTGATTTGTGGTTCAGTTATTTAGAATTCATTTTTCAGGGTGGTACTGCATATTTTGTGCCAGAGTGACTATTTTACAGCTGCAGAATAATTCAAATGAAGCTGTAGAAATCAATTGCATATCCTCCCCCTCCTCCTGGCCTTAACATGGCAGAGTCTCCCTCAGAGCTGCAAGATTTGAACTCCAAGAGACACTTGAATTCCTAGCTGATGCTGACACTGCTCTGTTGTCCTGCTCAGGACACGATCGGAGCTGTCTCCTGACGGTGTGGGGTAAGGAAGTGTTGGGGCTGCACTGGCTTCGTTCACCACTGTGCTCCGCCGTGGGATACTTCATAATGCTTCAGTCTTTGCATCGTGTTTCCAGTCCCGGCTCCACAGCAGCAGTACTGTGCCTCACAGAGCTGAAATGGGGTTTCTGATCAGCAATTACTGCCACATTTTTCCTGTCAGTTGTCCCTTTTCTGCTCTGTAACCATGCACAGACGTATAATTTTGGCAAGTGCGCCATGACATTTTTCTCACAATAGCAGTGAGCTTCTAGTTTATGTGAGAACTATATTAAAGATACATCACAAGCCTTCTCCTTCCTTTACTGTTATGTTCAGCTTTAGTTGCCCTTTGCTTTAGTGGTCTCGCTGCCATTAGTAGGTAAATCTTCTTTCAAGGTGTGTCTCCCATCGAGCGCAGCCTTCCTGTTTGCCCCATTTCCTTGCTTCATGCTTCACTTGTGTCATTGCTCCTCAACTCCCTGCGCATGTAAACTCTCAATGATATTTTTTCCATTGCTGATGCAACCTAATCTCTCTCTTCCTCGCCCTGTTATCTAATACTAAAGTATTTTGGGACATTATGTAAAGTCGGTTTGTTTCATAAAGCATAGTATGCGGTTGCGTATTAATTACTGATTTGGTTCTAGACGCTTCTTATACTCACTGTTGATGATCTCGTGAAAGCAGCGGCTGATCCACTCCAGCATTCAGCAGCCTGCAATTTCAGATAATGTTTTAGCAAGGTTTCCACGTCTGCAGTTTCTGAAAGTGATGCCTTACTGTGTTTCCAGCAGTGTCAGCAGTACATTCGTAAAAGAACCTACTTGGTAAGCAACAGATGACAACTTGAGAAAGTCCACACACCTGCCTTAGGATTTTATGACCTCTGCTGGCTTACAGAGGCTGCAGTCTTTGAATTAATTTGGATTTCCTCTGCACTGTTCTGATTCTGTGATAACACAGTGCTGATAAGGTATGCAGAAGCATAGCTGAACCGACTTACTACAAATTACTGAGACCCACAAATGGTGCTTGACCTTCACTAGAAAGAAACTATCATTATTCTAATTTTAACCTTTTTTGCTGTAACTTAGGATGTTACTGAAGTTACGAGAGGGCAATTTATAAAAGGACTTCTGGAATGCTGGAACTCACCAGAAGTAGCCATATTTCTCTTCTTTCTTTCCCACCCTACTCTTGCACTAAAGCCCAATTTTTATTTTTACACCCTCTCTACTGTCAGCGATTTGAAGGTGTAGGCCGTTTGTAACACACAATATGATGGCAAAACAAGAACAGCAACAAACCAGTGCTGGATGTTGGAAGTTCTAGGCCCTTAAAATTCTTTTCAGTTCTCTTACCTGCAGCGAGAGCTACTCAGAAACAGAAATCTCTTTGTGAAACAATTAAGCCAGAGTTTGAAAGTAATTTTCTTTCTTGCTCTCAGTGCTCTGACAATGAGACTTTCAAATTATAACTCCCTTATTTTTAGAAATCATCTGGTGTCCAGACCAAATGCATCTGTGGCACCTTAATACTTGTTCTTCTGAACATACTGTTTTAACTTCTTTGCCTCAGTGTATGTACTTCATGATGCAGAGCACTTCCAGCTTTTGTTTTACTAAGCTAAGCAAACTCACCTCTTAGACTCTTAAATGGTAGGTTCTTCATTCCTGCTACCTCTTCTCTGCACCTTTTCTAGATTGAACGAAGCTACTTCGAATAGCTGAAGTTTACTACCACATGAACAAATGCAAATGTTGCTTTCCAGGCATTAAAAATAGCATTGGTAGAGGAATGGAGCTTTTTTTTTTTCTCCTAGCACAGAACGATGAAATTTATTGAAGCAAGGAAGAGTCTATTTACAGAAAGTTCCTAGCTCTGCCACAATCTTATCTTGCCCTTTAAAACGGAGATGGTTTGTTATTTCTCCATTGAATTCTTAAAGGAGGTTTTTAATCCAGAGACAACTTTCAAGTATGCCAGATGTAAACCTGATCTATTTCAATAATTTGGGGTTTATGGCCTTTTGTTGGCCCCTGCTACTTAGCAGATATGGGTTTTGTTTAAATAAGGCTTTGTTCCATCATAAATCATTGATCCATCCTGCTTGATGGTGTGAACTCATGGTTCTATAGGCACTCCAACCCCAAGTGCCCCATTCCTCAACGGGGCGGGGGG